>OX359245.1:22520875-22973790 GCA_947179485.1 Allacma fusca
GGTAAAATGTGTAAATTGCAAAATCCAGTGTAGTATGATTTAAAAAGCTACTGAATTAGAATTAAACTAGCACTGCTCAGCCAGCTATTGCTGGCTTCGAAAGACTTCATAGTAGAGCATCTCGGGCGGTTATAATTTACGGGTAAGCCCGCAAAAAGCCCGGCCCGCACGGGCTTCGAGCGGGTACGGGTAAAAAATATTACGTTTGACGGGTTACGGGCGTGTACGGTCCGGGTCTAGAATAAGTTCCAAACACCCGACTACCCTAAATTGGGACTACCATTTTCCAAATTTTTCCGACATAATCGAGTTTTCCCAACGACCCCACCACCCTAATTTCCAAAAAATTCCCGACTTCGTCGAGTTTTGCCGTCCGACCCGCCACCGAAATTTTCAAAAAATTTCAGACTTCGTCGAGTTTTCCCGACGACCCCGCCACCGAAATTTCCAAAAAATTACCGACTTCGTCGAGTTTTCCCGACGACCCCGCCACCGAAATTTCCAAAAAAGTACACATCGTCGAGTTTTCCCGACGACCCCGCCACCGAAATTTCCAAAAAATTACCGACTTCGTCGAGTTTTCCCGACGACCCCGCCACCGAAATTTCCAAAAAATTACCGACTTCGTCGAGTTTTCCCGACGACCCCGCCACCGAAATTTCCAAAAAATTACCGACTTCGTCGAGTTTTCCCGACGGCCCCGCCACCGAAATTTCCCAAAAATGACCGACTTCGTCGAGTTTTCCCGTCGACCCCGCCACCGAAATTTCCAAAAAATGACCGACTTCGTCGAGTTTTCCCGTCGACTCCGCCACCGAAATTTCCAAAAAATGAACGACTTCGTCGAGTTTTCCCGGCAACCCCGCCACCGAAATTTCCAAAAAATTACCGACTTCGTCGAGTATTCCCGCGGACTCCGCCACCGAAATTTCCAAAAAATGACCGACTTCGTCGAGTTTTCCCGGCAACCCCGCCACCGAAATTTCAAAAAAATTACCGACTTCGTCGAGTTTTCCCGACGACCCCGCCACCGAAATTTCCAAAAAATTACCGACTTCGTCGAGTTTTCCCTGCAACGCCGCCACCGAAATTTCCATAAAATTACCGGCTTCGTCGAGTTTTCCCGGCAACCCCGCCACCGAAATTTCCAAAAAATTACCGACTTCGTCGAGTTTTCCCGACGACCCCGCTACCGAAATTTCCAAAAAAGTACCGAATTTGTCGAGTTTTCCCGGCAACCCCGTCACCGAAATTTCCAAAAAATTACCGACTTCGTCGAGTTTTACCTGCAACGCCGCCACCGACATTTCCAAAAAATTACCGACTTCGTCGAGTTTTCCCGGCAACCCCGCCACCGAAATTTCCAAAAAATTACCGACTTCGTCGAGTTTTCCCTGCAACGCCGCCACCGAAATTTCCATAAAATGACCGGCTTCGTCGAGTTTTCCCTGCAACGCCGCCACCGAAATTTCCAAAAAATTACGGACTTCGTCGAGTTTTCCCTGCAACGCCGCCACCGAAATTTCCATAAAATGACCGGCTTCGTCGAGTTTTCCCTGCAACGCCGCCACCGAAATTTCCAAAAAATTACCGACTACGTCGAGTTTTCCCGGCAACCCCGCCACCGAAATTTCCAAAAAATTACCGACTTCGTCGAGTTTTCCCTGCAACGCCGCCACCGAAATTTCCATAAAATGACCGGCTTCGTCGAGTTTTCCCTGCAACGCCGCCACCGAAATTTCCAAAAAATTACCGACTACGTCGAGTTTTCCCGGCAACCCCGCCATCGAAATTTCCAAAAAATGACCGACTTCGTCGAGTTTTCCCGACGACCCCGCCAGCCAAATTTCTATGCATCTAAAATCCCCGACTATGACGGGTCATTTCCCCGACTAACCGGGTTTGCAGGTTAGGGAACTTTTTCCAACCGCTTACAAACAGACATCTCACATTCACACTCACGGAAGTAATTACTAGTACATATCATATTATACATTACTAGTACATACGGTCTGAACTTATGAGGTGCTGAAAACATGCTTTATGTGAGTACACCCGAAGATGCATAAACAAACTTCGGCTTCGCCAATGGAAAATACACGCCAATAGTGAATACATGCATGTTACATACCGCAAATAAACCGGGTAGTACTAAACTACATATAGATGAGCCAATAGCCCCAAACTCCCTCCATATAATGGTAACCTTCTTCTGTTCTAATCAGCATAAACCTTCAGTTTAAGTCAGCTTAGAATACCTGTGAGTGGTCAACCCATCATAACGAAGAGAGGATGGAGATAAGCCCTCGGACATTTCCCCGCCGTACATAATCCCTCCGATGATAATCCCTCCGGATGTATTCCCTCCCGAGTTGGAGAGTATCCGGTCGGTTGTACGACAGCATGAGACACTGCAACTTAGATTGCAGTTGCTATAGCAACTGTGATTCTTAATTCGTTGCATCCAAATCATAACGAAGACAATAAGAATACGGGTATTCCTATTTCGCCAATTACGTGACTTGCTTAAGTAAATCAATTACAATGCTCTATAGTTCAAAACGAATGAGACTCGGTCAGTCAGTGGTAACCATCTACCTGCTCCCGATTAAATTCGAAAACACTGATTTTGACAGGTTAGCGTCAGTTACATAGATTACAGATCCAAAGTGCCTGATAATGAAGGTGCTAGATTTTGTTCAGCAATTAGATCGATTGGATCACTTTGTCCGACTCCCTGAAGTATTCCATGCCTTTGTCGAGATGAGAGGAAAGTTTCCAGTGACTAAGTTAGAGAAATCTTCTCGTATTTCCAAAATAACTATTTAGGAGAAGATTTGGGAGTCGTCAGGTTTCCGATACCCTTTGGGGAGGTAAGAGCAAGGTTTCAAAATGCCCATTCAAGGACAAATAATGCTAAAGAGGATTGGCACTTTAGGTTCAACAGCTTGCATTCTAAGGCCAGCCCAAAAATGTATACAAGTCTCAGTACCATTCGTTCCGAAGAATAACATTTTGCTCACGAGTACGACAAAATTAACAATAGTTTTGTTCCTGGTCGTATTAGAAAAGTTTAGTAATCGATGCTCGCATCAGAAACATTGTGCAAAACCACGAGAATCAGGTTTATGCAAACTATTAGGAATTCCTCGAAGCTTTTCAGCATTGCCTTCACGACTTTCTTCAGGGAGTTCTACTATTGGCTGACTCATAATCATGTTCCTATGTCTTATGTTTTTATACGAATACTTTAAAAATAATTATGTTTGTGATCTTGATAGCATTTTATTTACAAATAAATCGCTGTTAATTGCAAATCTTTTGATTTGTTTTCCCGTTTGATTACTCCTGAATTGTAAACCTAACCCCTGAACACAATTAAAAGTTACTGCTATTTGCCATAGTTTATAATCGAATTAAATATATTAATCATGCGTTGATTTTATTTACTGACTACGTAGCATTTCCATGGAAAAATACTTCTGTTGTTTCAGACAGGGTTTATCTCCATTTGTGGTGGGATTTTCTACGGAGGGATTATATCAGAAGGGTTGTCTCCGGAGGGAAAATATCCGACCACGTAACGAAGGGATACAATCGCGTACAAATAACAACTACTTGAGTTTAGTTCAATTAAAGGCACTAGGGGGACGTTTCATGGTGGTATATGGTAGCCGTATTATATTGTATGTAAATGTACTAAATTAAATGCTAATTCATTGGCTCTATTGTCCTTTGAGGTATTTCAATTTTAAGAATTTCCTTTCCAAGATCTCAGATAATTTAGTGATCCTGAGGAAATTCGACAATTCCGTCGAGAGCGGCAAATATTGTGTAATATGCCCAAATTTCTGGGAATAATGTCTCAAGACATGCTCTGAAGATCACTAGTGTTCACCAATTACACGATTTACTTACAAAGATGAAAATTCGAAATCTAAAGCAGAAACAAAATAGTTCGTTTTAAAATAGTGTAAATTGCTGATTTTTGTATGCAATTCAAACCGTCGAATTCCTGCTGGTTTGTCTGTATTTGTATGTTTATATACTGACTTCTGACACTATGCATGCAGTGGTCCAGTCTGTAGTGGTCAAATGTTGGCGTCCCCAGAAAATTATGTAAAGATTTTACTGTACCTGTTAATAATTTGTATAGATGCTTTTTGGGAACTTATTCTTGACACCACTTTTTGCAGGCACGATTTGCAGATATGGCATCAACGGGGTGTGCGTGTTTTTGTCTGGACTGTCAACAACCCATTGGAGAAACTCTTTTTCAGTGATATCGGAGTTGGTTACCTAACGGATACGCTTCACGGCAACTTTTCACTATCAAAATGTACGTAGAACGCAGTGAACGTAAAATAAACTGAACAATAAAGTATAATTAAAAAAATAATACAATGAATAAAAGCTAAATCTAGATCGAATTTCATTTAATCCAGATTTGGTGGTTTCGAAATACAACTTTGCTAACGAGGTATTTTAGTGTTATCATTGAACTAATGCTAGATTCAAACGTTTAGGTAGATTAATTGTTAGTACAACAGTTATATACATATATAGCTATATATATTATATATATAGCTTCTAATGTGGTCAACATTTTTGTTCCGTAGGAAATTCCGTTCCGTTCCGAAACCTACAAATACAATTGTTTCCGCATCCGTTCCGAATGTCTCGACAACGGAACATTTGAATTTGAAACGTGTAAACAAAGTAAAGTTTCGTTCCGTCACAGTTTGTGTTTTGTTCCAGAATATGCTAATTTTTCTGTCCCGAACCCGTTCCGTTCCGAAAGCATACCGGAAGTTTTCACGATATATCATGATATGCAATTATACTACCTGTGACACCCGCAACCATAATAATAATCATGTGCAAGATTGTTATTTGAATATTAATAATTTCTTTTGTGTATTTTAAAATATTAATGATTTTATTCTAAACAAGGAATGACAATCATTAATTGAAATAGCTAGTGGTACTACTTAAAACGGCACATTTTGTCCTAGATTTTGCTCTAAGCTTTGTCGCAAAGGTGGGCAAAATAGTTTACCTCGCCTATATCCTACATATATTTTTAACACCCGATCCTGCCAACAATATGCCTACATTAGAGTCGCTAAAAAATTTTTAACGACATATATGGACGGATTATTCGCAAGCCTACCTAGATGGCTACTTTTTTAAAAAGAAAACTATTGCCTACATATACGCCTACATATTCCTAAAAAAATCCATTGCCTACATTTAAGCCTACCAAATTTTAGCATATATTTGCGTCTATATGTAACAGTCTATAGGAAATCTATGATGATATAGGAACGCGTGTTGTCTCCCTACACAACAATTTCCCTTATGTCAAATTGAGATTCTCCGGGTGTTATACGTTTTATTAATTCATCACAAACTTACAATTAGGTATAACATACATAATTAAAGCAGCCCCACTAACAATAAGGTAGTTATGTGTAGTATGAATGATCAGGATAACTAATTTGAAAACCACGTGAAAATTAAACAAATTTTTAACATGACTGCACTTAAAAACAACATTAATTTCTTAGCTATTCAATTTTAGTAAAAAATTAAGGAAGCACTATTTAAACAGTGAAAATGGAAAAAGGATAGTAGGTACATCAACCTAACATATAAATGCGCACGCCTACATTTAGCCTACATTTATATGAATAAGTTATTATGCCCAACACATTTTATAGGCAATCTACATAACAAGTTATCCCCCTATCCTATAATGGCTATAATTTATAGGAGAATTGTTTTGCAGCCTATATTTTGCATACTTGAAGGGCCTATATGTAGGGGAGGCGCCCACCTTTGCTTTGTCGTAATAATAAAGTATAATAGATTGCCCGCAATAGTTGCATTTAAATCCTTTCATGTAAAATGCTTGCACACGGTGGACAATAATCTATCAGCAGTAATTTCTTGCTTCATTAGTGCAACTAAATAATACCACAGAATTTTCATTTCGAAAAATTCGCCAATGTTTATTAAATAAAATGTTGTATAAGTACATAAATGAGTTCATGTTTTATTTTCACATTATAAATTACGTCGGTTTGCGGGATTAAATAATATTTATGCAAATAGAATCAGTAAATGTGTCCATCGAACACCATTTTTTGACAAGCATAAAAGCGATCGTAGGCGCGTCGCGAAACCGTACCGGGATCGAAACGGAACAGAATAATTCCGAGTTCCGATTACATAAATTAGGCGACTTTTTCCTTACCGAAGCTCTGGAACGTCCCAGTCCCAGTGTGGTCGGTACAATTGCGCATGTTACGGTTGTGTCCCGATTTAATTACGGAACCAAAAAAATACCCGAAATTGTTCCGTTCCGTTTCTGAACACGGAACTTCGGGATTTCGGAAACACGAAGGAAGCTTTATATACGACCAGCAATTTTGATGTCCGTATTTGCATGCATATTTTATTTGAAGATTTTTATCTTTTACGCACAGTTCAAATGTGGCATCCATTGTAGTCAAAACTGTTGTATAATTTTGTGTTATTAGATATTAATTATTGTGATTATGCTAATTATGATAATGTATAATTTGCTTGTATTCATGCGATTACACATTTATTGGAATCGTGTATCTTTATTTTATGACTGTACATTCATTGCCATTAATGTACTTCGTATACATGTTTTTCCTACTCGTACGTCTGTAATACTATTATTTGAATGTCCCTTATATCAGATACATGCATGTTAAACGTGTATATGAATGCCATACTCCCTATACATGGGTATTGTAACAGCATCGTGAGTCAACGTCCAGAACGATTCTCCTCCAGCTTTCCCTTCATCAGAGGCTTCGTTAAGCCATCAGCTAGCTGCTCCGTTGTTTGGATTTGATATAGGTATTTATCATGTCTGTAATATTCCATTGTTGTAATGTCATATTCATTTTGTTTATTTATTGTATTACTCAAAGTACCTTGTCAAGTTTTAGCCTTATCAGGTATGACTAATGTAAGTTTGAGGCATGAGTCACAGATATGAAGGCATTCCACGGAACCCTTTTAGAATGTCTTTCACTTTTCCTACTCGGATTTCCTGTATAAATACCAAGCCCTTTCCCATTCTCAATACACTTCGATTTCAACTTTTCTACTAGTAACTTGCTCCTGTAAATAAATACTTTTCAGCCTCTTTTGAAATAGAGCTTTTCATTAAGTTGAGTAATTTATATTTCAACAGCCCGAGAAGGAAGATCATCCCTCAGCCCATCTAATCATCAAGCAACGATGCTAGTGATGGCGATGATGATAGTAACTCGTCCAATGATGCAAACCCACCGGACGACGCCCCACTCTTTTCGGATACAGAAACTACGGAATCGTCCGGACCATCTTCACCACATACTCCAGGAAAGTCGGACCCAGCCCCTACCACAGCAACTCCAGCGACGTCCAGGACTCGCAGAGGGATTGTCCATACGCCGGATGGAGACTTTGTGGCTGATGTTCCAGGAAAGGATGCCGAGCCAACCATCCCACGTCCCAAGAAGTTGACAGCTCCCTTCCGTGAAGTTTCCTTCACGTACCGAGGGTTGATGTGAGCCATCCTGTCATGCCAGAGTTTGGCTGTCTGCTCCTTGGGAAGAAACTTGCTCACGTTGGCTCGGATTTCCATGCATATTGGTCGGAACTTCATGATGTACACGTAGGCCACTGGTCCGGGAAGCTTGTCCTGCATGAAGTAGACGGCCTTCTCTGCTGATCTCAGGATGTTGTATCCAGTTTTCCGAGCGACGAGTCCTTTCGAGAACAGGTTGGTTGCACCAGGGATGTAGAAGACGCCCTCGATTTGGATTTTCTCCCACTGGTGTCCCATTTAAGCTTCCAGAGTTACAACGCCTTGTCCTATGGCTTGGATGCTCGCGTTGTCTGCAAGGATGATTTTCCTCGTCTCGTCCTCCGGGAAAGGCGTGTTGGATGAAAACCAGTCCTTGTTCCCACATACGTGGTTTGTAGCACCTGAGTCACTGATCCAGTCACCAGCTGATAAGTCATCGAATCTTTCTATGAATGCGCGTACAACGCACGTATCTTTGGGGTTAGCTTTCCTGCTTTGTCCATTATCGGATCTTTTAAAACTGTTTCGAGCATTAAAACCAAATGCTCGTCCGTTTCCGGAACTTCTTTCATTATCAGTCTCTTTTGGTTTTGATCTACAGTCACGCTTAAAATGACCGGGCTTACCGCAGTTGAAGCATTTTCCCTTAGGTTTGGCAGGCCTTCCATCTTCCGACGAGAAGAAAGACTCCAAGGAGTCTTTCTTCTCCTTAGATACGTTGAACCGGAAAGCTTTTGTGGCTGTTGCCTCTTCTTCTTGTACGTCTGACTCATCAGCCTGATTTTGGAATTCCTCCTTCTTCAGGAGGGCCTTCAAAGGCACCAGAGTTTGGTGCTTGAGTGGGATAATGTCCAAGGCTGTCCTTAGGGTAGAGTACTTCCTGGGGAGAGATGAATCATTTTTGGTAATAATTTGGAACAAGCGGTAATTATTACCGTTAGTTCAGGTTGTTCCATCCCCATTTCCACGAGTGCGTTGGCCAGCTTCTCAATCTCCATCATGGCATCAACCAGTGACTCATCCTTCCCAATCGTGTACATCATGAATTTCGTTAACGTTTGTTGGATATTGAGGGAGCTGCAGTCTGAGTTGGCCACCTTCAGCTTCTCGAACATCTCGTAGGATGAATCACACGTGTAGATGTGATTGAATTGCACGTCATACACCGTTGAACTGATGATGTTTTGGGCTTCCAAATCCTTCTTGATCCAGGCCTTTACCAAGTCATCATCGTCTGGTCTGTCTTCTGCTCCTAGGACTACTCCCCAAAAGTCGTGTGTCTTCAGCAGCAAGGTCACCTGGAACTTCCACCGGTTGAAGTTTGATCCGTTCAACTTCACGAAGACGTCAGACTTGACTTTAGAAATTTTGCTTGGATAAAATTTGTCACAAATTGCAGAATTATTCACAATACTCTCAAAACCAACTGAAACTTCACTAAAGCTTGTTAAAACTTGCGTAGAATATTCTAACTTCAAATTGAACTGAATTTGTAAACTAAATTCCCGCATTCACAATTTAAATTCCGTAGAAAATACCTAACGCTTAGCTACCATGAGATAAATAATCAAGAAATGGTTCGTTAAATGAACAGATTTCAACAAAGTATAAAAACCGTAGTAAAAGTTTATTCAGGAGTGAATTGGGAAGAGTAACCTCCTCAAGCGACAAAATTCAAGTGTATGGAAAAGAGAAAGGGCATTTGCATTTCTAGCAAAAGGCCGAGTAACAAAAGTGAAAGGGACGGTCAGGTCCAGTACAATATTTGGGATTGCTTCCTATGACTCATGGCATATAAAAAGGCTAAGCCCTAATTCCAGGAACTGGGCTTAGTCATACCTTTGGGTTTAGGAAGGGTATTCCAGTTCACAGAACTGGGGCCATACAAGTATTATATAACACGTAAAAAGGGGGCATGACATACTGTGATGCCAAATTAGTAATCCTGCATTATTTTTGTTTTGTCTATGATTCGTTGTTGATTCTCTTGTTATGGTCCTTAATAGTCTTAGTATGTCATTGATATAGGTATGTCATGTCTGTAATATCAATTGTTGAAATGTCATATTCAGCATGTATATTTATTGTATGACTCAAAGTACCTTGTCAAGTTTTAGCCTTATCAGGTATGACTAATGTAAGTTTCCTGGAAAAGGGCTTATATTATTTATTTGCATGAGTCACAGATATGAAGGCATTCCACTGGTCACTTTTAGAATGCCTTTTACATTTCCTACTCGGCTTTTCTGTATAAATACCGAGCCCTTTTCCATTCTCAACACACTTCGATTTAACTGTTCTACAAGTAACTTGCTCGTGTAAATTAATAATTTCAAGCCTCTTGAAATAGAGCTTTTCTTTGAGTTGATTAATTCATATTTCATCACATGATGAGCCCATCAACCACGTATATGGCAAGAATTACTAGGTGGTTGCTGATTTCCCCAAAGAACACACTGGGCTCGTGTTGGGCAGCCTGGAGTCCAAGGGCGGTAAGGCAGTCCGAGAACTTCTTATTACAGCATCGCGGTGATTGTTTGAATCCATAAATGCTTTTCCGAAGTCGCAGGACCATATCTGCACCAGTAACTTCGTATCCCTGGGGGATCTTGATGTAGATTTCCTCATCCAGGTTTTCATGCAGGAATGCAGTTTTAACGTCAAACTGCTCCATGGCGAGTTTCTGTGAGGCGGCAATGTTGAGCAGGAGTCGGATTGACTCGTTTCGTGCTACAGCTGCAAACGTCTCGAAGTAGTCCACTCCTTCTTCCTAACTGTATCCTCGGATGACCAAGTGGGCTTTGTACCGCTGAATGCATTCATCTTTGTTGATTTTAATTGTTAGGTTCCGGATGTCAACGTGGTTCCTCTTGATCTGTCTTTCAAGGTCATTGATGTGATGAATAATCGAGAAATGGTTCGTAAAATGAACAGATTTCAACGAAGTATAAAAACCGTAGTAAAGGTTTATTCAGGAGTGAATTGGGAAGAGTAACCTCCACAACAGACAAAATTCAAGTGTATGGAAAAGAGAAAGGTTCTTTGCATTTATAGCGAAAGGCCGAGTAACAAAAGTGAATGGGACGGTCAGGTCCAATACAATATTTGGGATGGCCTGCTATGACTCATGGCATATAAAAAGGCTAAGCCCTAATTCCAGGAACTGGGCTTAGTCATACCGTAAGGTTTAGAAAGGGTATTCCAGTTAACACTACTGGGGCCAGACAAGTATTATATAACAAGTGTAAACAGGGGGTATGACATACTGTGATGACAAATTAGTAATCCTGCATTATTTTTGTTTTGTCTATGATCCGTTGTTGATTCTCTTGTTATGGTCCTTAATAGTCTTAGTATGTCTTTGATATAGGTATGTCATGTCTGTAATATCACATTGTTGAAATGTCATATTCAGCATGTATATTTATTGTATGACTCAAAGTACCTTGTCAAGTTTAACCCTTATCAGGTATGACTAATGCAAGTTTCCTGGAAATGGGCTTATAGTATTTATTGGCTTGAGTCACAGATATAAAGGCATTGCACTGGTCCCTTTTAGAATGCCTTTCACTTTTCCTCCTCGGCTTTCCTGTATAAATACCGAGCCCTTTCCCATTCTCAACGCACTTCCATTTCATCTGCTGTACTAGTAACTTGGTCCTGTAAATTAATACTTTTAAGCCTCTTTTGAAATAGAATTTTGATTAAGTTGATTAATTCATATTTCATCACATGATGAGCCCATCATCCACGTATATGGCAAGAATTACTAGGTGGTTGCTGATTTCCCCGAAAAACACACTGGGCTCGTGTTGGGCAGCCTGGAGTCCAAGGGCGGTAAGGCAGTCCGAGAACTTCTTATTCCAGCATCGCGGTGATTGTTTGAGTCCATAAATGCTTTTCCGAAGTCGCAGGACCATATCTGCACCAGTAACTTCGTATCCCTGGGGGATCCTAACGTAGATTTCCTCATCCAGGTCTCCATGCAGGAATACAGTTTTAACGTCAAACTGCTCCATGGCGAGTTTCTGTGAGGCGGCAATGTTGAGGAGGAGTCGGATTGACTCGTATCGTGCTACAGCTGCAAACGTCTCGAAGTAGTCCACCCCTTCTTCCTAACTGTATCCTCGGATGACCAAGTGGGCTTTGTACCGCTGAATGCATTCATCTTTGTTGATTTAAATTGTTAGGTTCCGGATGTCAACGTGGTTCCTCTTGATTTGTCTTTCAAGGTCATTGATGTGATGAATAATCGAGAAATGGTTCGTAAAATGAACAGATTTCAACGAAGTATAAAAACCGTAGTAAAGGTTTATTCAGGAGTGAATTGGGAAGAGTAACCTCCACAACAGACAAAATTCAAGTGTATTGAAAAGAGAAAGGTTCTTTGCATTTATAGCGAAAGGCCGAGTAACAAAAGTGAATGGGACGGTCAGGTCCAATACAATATTTGGGATGGCCTGCTATGACTCATGGCATATAAAAAGGCTAAGCCCTAATTCCAGGAACTGGGCTTAGTCATACCGTTAGGTTTAGAAAGGCTATTCCAGTTAACACTACTGGGGCCAGACAAGTATTATATAACAAGTGTAAACAGGGGGTATGACATACTGTGATGACAAATTAGTAATCCTGCATTATTTTTGTTTTGTCTATGATCCGTTGTTGATTCTCTTGTTATGGCCCTTAATAGTCTTAGTATGTCTTTGATATAGGTATGTCATGTCTGTAATATCCCATTGTTGAAATGTCATATTCAGCATGTATATTTATTGTATGACTCAAAGCACCTTGTCAAATTTAAGCCTTATCAGGTATGACTAATGAAAGTTTCCTGGAAAAGGTCTTATAGTATTTATTTGCATGAGTCACAGATATGAAGGCATTCTACTGGTCCCTTTGAGAATGCCTTTCACTTTTCCTCCTCGGCTTTCCTGTATAAATACCGAGCCCTTTCCCATTCTAAACACACTTCGATTTAACTGTTCTACTAGTAACTTGCTCGTGTAAATTAATACTTTTAAACATCTTTTGTAATAGAGCTTTTCATTTAGTTGATTAATTCATATTTCATCACATGATGAGCCCATCATCCACGTATATGGTAAGAATTACTAGGTGGTTGCTGATTTCCCCGAAAAACACACTGGGCTCGTGTTGCGCAGCCTGGAGTCCAAGGGCGGTAAGGCAGTCCGAGAACTTCTAATTCCAGCATCGCGGTGATTGTTTGAGTCCATAAATGCTTTTCCGAAGTCGCAGGACCATATCTGCACCAGTAACTTCGTATCCCTGGGGGATCTTTACGTAGATTTCCTCATCCAGGTCTCCATGCAGGAATACAGTTTTAACGTCAAACTATTCCATGGCGAGTTTCTGTGAGGCGGCAATGTTGAGGAGGAGTCGGATTGACTCGTATCGTGCTACAGCTGCGAACGTCTCGAAGTAGTCCACCCCTTCTTCCTAACTGTATCCTCGGATGACAAGTGGGCTTTGTACCGCTGAATGCATTCATCTTTGTTGATTTTAATTGTTAGGTTCCGGATGTCAACGTGGTTCCTCTTGATTTGTCTTTCAAGGTCATTGATGTGATGAATAATGAAGAAATGGTTCGTAAAATGAACAGATTTCAACGAAGTATAAAAACCGTAGTAAAGGTTTATTCAGGAGTGAATTGAGAAGAGTAACCTTCACAACAGACAAAATTCAAGTGTATTTAAAAGAGAAAGGTTCTTTGCATTTATAGCGAAAGGCCGAGTAACAAAAGTGAATGGGACGGTCAGGTCCAATAAAATATTTGGGATGGCCTGCTCTGACTCATGGCACATAAAAAGGCTAAGCCCTAATTCCAGGAACTGGGCTTAGTCATACCTTTAGGTTGAAAAAGGGTATACCAATTATCAGTACTGGGGCCATACAAGTATTATATAACACGTGTAAACAGGGGGTATGACATACTGTGATGACAAATTAGTAATCCTGCATTATTTTTGTTTTGTCAATGATGCGTTGATGATTCTCTTGTTATGGTCCTTAATAGTCTTAGTATGTCATTGAAATTGGTATGTCATGTCTGTAATATCCCATTGTTGAAATGTCATATTCAGCATGTATATTTATTGTATGACTCAAAGTACCTTGTCAAGTTTAACCCTTATCAGGTATGACTAATGCAAGTTTCCTGGAAATGGGCTTATAGTATTTATTGGCATGAGTCACAGATATAAAGGCATTGCACTGGTCCCTTTTAGAATGCCTTTCACTTTTCCTACTCGGCTTTCCTGTATAAATACCGAGCCCTTTCCCATTCTCAACGCACTTCCATTTCATCTGTTGTACTAGTAACTTGGTCCTGTATATTAATACTTTTAAGCCTCTTTTGAAATAGAATTTTGATTAAGTTGATTAATTCATATTTCATCACATGATGAGCCCATCATCCACGTATATGGCAAGAATTACTAGGTGGTTGCTGATTTTCCCGAAGAACACACTGGGCTCGTGTTGGACAGCCTGGAGTCCAAGGGCGGTAAGGCAGTCCGAGAACTTCTTATTCCAGCATCGCGGTGATTGTTTGAGTCCATAAATGCTTCTCCGAAGTCGCAGGACCATATCTGCACCAGTAACTTTGTATCCCTGGGGGATCTTGGCGTAGATTTCCTCATCCAGGTCTCCATGCAGGAATGCAGTTTTAACGTCAAACTGCTCCATGGCGAGTTTCTGTGAGGCGGCAATGTTGAGGATGTCGGATTGACTCGTATCGTATTACAGCTGCGAACGTCCCGAAGTAGTCCACTCCTTCTTCCTGTCTGTATCTTCGGATGACCAAGCGGGCTTTGTACCGCTGAATGGATACATCCTGGTTGAATTTAGTAGTTAGGTTCCGGATGTCTACGTGGTTCCTCTTGATTTGTCTTTCAAGGTCATTGATGTGATGAATAATCAAGAAATGGTTCGTAAAATGAACAGATTTCAACGAAGTATAAAAACCGTAGTAAAGGTTTATTCAGGAGTGAATTGGGAAGAGTAACCTCCACAACAGACAAAATTCAAGTGTATGGAAAAGAGAAAGGTTCTTTGCATTTATAGCGAAAGGCCGAGTAACAAAAGTGAATGGGACGGTCAGGTCCAATACAATATTTGGGATGGCGTGCTCTGACTCATGGCACATAAAAAGCCCTAATTCCAGTAACTGAGCTTAGTCATACCTTTAGGTTTAGCAAGGGTATTCCAGTAATCAGTACTGGCGCCATACAAGTATTATATAACAAGTGTAAACTTAGGGTATGACATACTGTGATGACAAATTAGTAATCCTGCATTATTTTTGTTTTGTCTATGATCCGTTGTTGATTCTCTTGTTATGGTCCTTAATAGTCTTAGTATGTCATTGAAATTGGTATGTCATGTCTGTAATATCCCATTGTTGAAATGTCATATTCAGCATGTATATTTATTGTATGACTCAAAGTACCTTGTCAAGTTTAACCCTTATCAGGTATGACTAATGCAAGTTTCCTGGAAATGGGCTTATAGTATTTATTGGCTTGAGTCACAGATATAAAGGCATTGCACTGGTCCCTTTTAGAATGCCTTTCACTTTTCCTCCTCGGCTTTCCTGTATAAATACCGAGCCCTTTCCCATTCTCAACGCACTTCCATTTCATCTGCTGTACTAGTAACTTGGTCCTGTAAATTAATACTTTTAAGCCTCTTTTGAAATAGAATTTTGATTAAGTTGATTAATTCATAGTTCATCACATGATGAGCCCATCATCCACGTATATGGCAAGAATTACTAGGTGGTTGCTGATTTTCCCGAAGAACACACTGGGCTCGTGTTGGACAGCCTGGAGTCCAAGGGCGGTAAGGCAGTCCGAGAACTTCTTATTCCAGCATCGCGGTGATTGTTTGAGTCCATAACTGCTTCTCCGAAGTCGCAGGACCATATCTGCTCCAGTAACTTTGTATCCCTGGGGGATCTTGGCGTAGATTTCCTCATCCAGGTCTCCATGCAGGAATGCAGTTTTAACGTCAAACTGCTCCATGGCGAGTTTCTGTGAGGCGGCAATGTTGAGGATGAGTCGGATTGACTCGTATCGTATTACAGCTGCGAACGTCCCGAAGTAGTCCACTCCTTCTTCCTGTCTGTATCTTCGGATGACCAAGCGGGCTTTGTACCGCTGAATGGATACATCCTGGTTGAATTTAATAGTTAGGTTCCGGATGTCTACGTGGTTCCTCTTGATTTGTCTTTACAATAGTCTACATACAATAGGAGGTTTGACACACAATACACAAACAGTATGGGCTATGACATACTATACATATACAAAAGGGGGTTAGACTTACAGAATAGATACCTTACAGGCATGCATAGGATAAAAAGGTCATTTAAATAAATGTAATATCAGTCATACATGAATCCAATGAATGTATAATAGCATAACGAGTATACAAGACATTATCATAATTATTATATCACAAGATTCTTACGAGTTCAGCAAACACTTTAAAAAGTGACCAGAGCAACGAAACGTCATTTTCATCGCATTTTTAGATTGTCCATTCATCTCAAATTCGAGAATTGAGTTTTGGCAGACTGACCGAGTGTACTTTCAAAGAATCTGGAGATTCATTCGAGTTTAGCAAACACATAAAATATGACCAGAGCAATGGCACGTCATTATCATCGCACTTTTTAGTTTGTCGATTAATCTCAAATTTGAGAATTGAGCGTTGGCAGACTGAACGTGTGTACTTTAAAAGTATGAGGAGATTCTGACGAGTTCTGCAAACACCTAAAATGTGAATTTTTATTGCAATTTTTCGTTTGTCGATTTATCTCGAATTCGAGAAATGAGCTTTGGCAGACTGACCAAATGTACTTTTAAAGTATGAGGAGATTCGGACGAGTTCAGCAAACACCTTAAAATGTGACCAGAGCAACGACACTTCATTTTCATCGCATTTTTAAGTTTTTCGATCCATCTCAAATTCGAGAATTGAGCTTCGGCAGACTGACCGAGTGTACTTTCAAAGTGTGAGGAGGTTCTGACGAGTTCAGCAAACTTCAATTTCATCGCTATTTGAAAAGTTTTTCAAATCATCTTAAATTCGAGAATTGATCTTTGGAAGACTTCCTGAGTGTATTCCCAAAGTTTAAGGAGATTCGGAGGAGCACAGCAAACACGTTAAACAGTGACCATCGCAACGAGACCTTATTTTTATCGCTATGTTTAGTTTTTCGATTCATCTTAAATGCGACAATTGAGCTTTGGCAGACTGTCCGAATGTATTCCCCAAGTTTGAGGATATTCGGACGAGTTCGGCAAACACCTTAAAAAGTGACCTAAGCGAAACGTCATTCTCTTCGCTTTTTCCAAAGATTTTCGATTTATCTCATATTCAAAAATTGAGCTTTGGCAGACTGCCCGAGTGTATTCCCAAAGTTTAAAGAGATTCGGGCGAGTTTAGCTAACACGTTAAACAGCTAACATCGCAACGAGACCTCATTTTCATCGCTATTTGTAAAGTTTTTCGATTCAACTTAAATTCGAAAATTGAGCTTTGGAAGACTGTCCGAGTTTATTCCCAAAGTTTCAAGAGATTCGGACTATTTAAGCAAACAACTTACTAAGTGACCTCAGCGACACCTCATTTTCATTGCTTTTTCCAAAGATCTTCGATTCATCTCAGATTCGAGAATTGAGCTTTGGCAGACAGCCCGAGTGTATCCCTAAAGTTTAAGGAGATTCGGACGAGTTCGGAAAACACCTTAAAAAGTGACCATAGCAACGAGACCTCATTTTCTTTGCTATGCTTAAAGTTTTTCGGTTCATCCCAAATTCGAGAATTGAGCTTTGGAAGACTGCCCGAGTGTATTTTCAAAGTTTAGAGATTCGGAAGTGCTCAGCAAACACGTTAAACAGTGACCATAGCAACGAGACTTTATTTTGATTGCTATGTTTAGTATTCCGATTCAACTCAAATGCGAGAATTGAGCTTCGGAAGACTGCCCGAGTGTATTTTCAAAGTAAAGAGATTCGGACGAGCTCAGCAAACACGTTAAACAGTGCGCATAGCAACGAGACCTCATTTTCATCGCTATTTGTAAAATTTTTCGATTCATCTTAAATTCGAGAATTGAGCTTTGGTAGACTGTCCGAGTTTATTCCCAAAGTTTCAAGAGATTCGGACTATTTAAGCAAACAACTTACTAAGTGACCTGAGCGACACGTCATTTTCATTGTTTTTTCCAAAGATTTTTGATTCATCTCAGATTCGAGAATTGAGCTTAGGCAGACTGCCCGAGTGTATCCCCAAAGTTTAAGGAGATTCGGACGAGTTCGGCAAACCCCTTAAAAAGTGACCATAGCAACGAGACCTCATTTTCTTTGCTATGCTTAAAGTTTTTCGATTCATCCCAAATTCGAGAATTGAGCTTTGGAAGACTGCCCGAGTGTATTTCCAAAGTTTAGAGATTCGGACTAGCTCAGCAAACAACTTACTAAGTGATGTTGTGTTACGTAATAAGATGTAATGCGTAATAAATGGTAGTATTACATGTAGTTGTAATTATATGTCATAATAAAAATTAAGCAAATTAATAAGTACAAGCAAGGCATGAATAAGCAGGGAATAAATAAGCAAGCAATAAATTCTCAGCCGTATTGGAATTGGACATCTAAAGAACCTTATTCAATATTGAAATAGCTGGAAAACTACAAACCAACTTTGATTTCAAGTTTCCTGTGACAACAGGAAACCGCTATCGCAAGTCCACAATAATCAACAAATAGAAGCTAAGCGTATAATAAAACCTTATTCGGAACTCTCCAAAATAAAAACTATATGTTAAGTTTTTCCTTATTATACAGTGGAATAAAATGTTACAACAGAATTAAATGTATGAAATATTACTGTAATAATCAGACCCGAAATTCACCGAAAATTCCCAACCCACATTTTCTGGTTAGGAATTTCCTATACTTGATTATACTTTTCCCCTTCTGGAATGTTCTATAAAATATTATTGATTCCCGATTTGTTATAAATAGGATAATCATAAACACTTTAAAACAGTCCAAGTTTATCTTTGAAATCAAACAGTTAAATAAAGTCAAATTGGAATTTATCTTATTCCTTCATTCATCATATTATTTTATGTTATAACAACAAGTGACCTGAGCGACATGTCATTTTCATTGCTTTTTCCAAAGATTTTCGATTCATCTCAGATTCGAGAACTGAGCTTTGGCAGACTGGCCGAGTCTATCCCCAAAGTTTAAGGAGATTCAGACGAGTTAATCAAACAATTTAAAAAGTGACCTGAACGACATATCATTTTCATTGCTTTTTCCAAAGATTTTCGATTCGTCTCAGATTCGAGAATTAAGCTTTGGTAGACCGCCCGAGTGTATTCCCAAAATTAAAAGAGATTCAGGCGAGCTCAGCAAACACGTTAAACAGTGACCAAATCAACGAGTCCTCATTTTCATCGCTATTTTTAAAGTTTTTCGATTCAACCCCAATTCGAGAATTGAACTTTGGCAGACTTCCTGAGTGCATTCCTAAAGTTTAAGGAGATTCAGACGAGCTCAGCAAAGACGTTAAACAGTGACCATAGCAACGAAACCTATTTTTTATCGCTATGCTTAAAGTTTTTCGATTCGTTAAAAATTCGAGAATTGAGCTTTGGCAGCCTGCCCGAGTGTATCCCCAAAGTTTAAGGAGATTCGGACGAGTTCGGCAAACCCCTTAAAAAGTGACCATAGCAACGAGACCTCATTTTCTTTGCTGTTTAAAGTTTTTTGAATCATCCCAAATTCGAGGATTGAGTTTTGGAAGACTGCCTGAGTGTATTTCTAAATGTTAAAGAAATTCAGGCAAGCTCAACAAACACATTAAATAGTGACCATAGCAACGACACTTCATTTTCATCGCTATTTGTAAAGTTTTTCGATTCATCTTAAATTCGAGAATTGAGCTTTGGCAGACTGCCCGAGTTTATTCCCAAAGTTTAGAGATTCGGACTATTTAAGCAAACAACTTACTAAGTGACCTGAGCGACACCTCATTTTCATTGCTTTTTCCAAAGATCTTCGATTCATCTCAGATTCGAGAATTGAGCTTTGGCAGACAGCCCGAGTGTATCCCTTAAGTTTAAGGAGATTCGGACGAGTTCGGAAAACACCTTAAAAAGTGACCATAGCAACGAGACCTCATTTTCTTTGCTATGCTTAAAGTTTTTCGGTTCATCCCAAATTCGAGAATTGAGCTTTGGAAGACTGCCCGAGTGTATTTTCAAAGTTTAGAGATTCGGAAGAGGTCAGCAAACACGTTAAACAGTGACCATAGCAACGAGACTTTATTTTGATTGCTATGTTTAGTATTCCGATTCAACTCAAATGCGAGAATTGAGCTTCGGAAGACTGCCCGAGTGTATTTTCAAAGTAAAGAGATTCGGACGAGCTCAGCAAACACGTTAAACAGTGCGCATAGCAACGAGACCTCATTTTCATCGCTATTTGTAAAATTTTTCGATTCATCTTAAATTCGAGAATTGAGCTTTGGTAGACTGTCCGAGTTTATTCCCAAAGTTTCAAGAGATTTGGACTATTTAAGCAAACAACTTACTAAGTGACCTGAGCGACACGTCATTTTCATTGTTTTTTCCAAAGATTTTCGATTCATCTTCGATTCGAGAATTGAGCTGAGGCAGACTGCCCGAATGTATCCCCAAAGTTTAAGGAGATTCGGACGAGTTCGGCAAACCCCTTAAAAAGTGACCATAGCAACGAGACCTCATTTTCTTTGCTATGCTTAAAGTTTTTCGATTCATCCCAAATTCGAGAATTGAGCTTTGGAAGACTGCCCGAGTGTATTTCCAAAGTTTAGAGATTCGGACTAGCTCAGCAAACAACTTACTAAGTGATGTTGTGTTACGTAATAAGATGTAATGCGTAATAAATGGTAGTATTACATGTAGTTGTAATTATATGTCATAATAAAAATTAAGCAAATTAATAATTACAAGCAAGGCATGAATAAGCAGGGAATAAATAAGCAAGCAATAAATTCTCAGCCGTATTGGAATTGGACATCTAAAGAACCTTATTCAATATTGAACAGAGCTGGAAAACTACAAACCAACTTTGATTTCAAGTTTCCTGTGACAACAGGAAACCGCTATCGCAAGTCCACAATAATCAACAAATAGAAGCTAAGCGTATAATAAAACCTTATTCGGAACTCTCCAAAATAAAAACTATATGTTAAGTTTTTCCTTATTATACAATGGAATAAAATGTTACAACAGAATTAAATGTATGAAATATTACTGTAATAATCAGACCCGAAATTCACCGAAAATTCCCAACCCACATTTTCTGGTTAGGAATTTCCTATACTTGATTCTACTTTTCCCCTTCTGGAATGTTCTATAAAATATTATTGATTCCCGATTTGTTATAAATAGGATAATCATAAACACTTTAAAACAGTCCAAGTTTATCTTTGAAATCAAACATTTAAATAAAGTCAAATTGGAATTTATCTTATTCCTTCATTCATCATATTATTTTATGTTATAACAACAAGTGACCTGAGCGACATGTCATTTTCATTGCTTTTTCCAAAGATTTTCGATTCATCTCAGATTCGAGAACTGAGCTTTGGCAGACTGGCCGAGTGTATCCCCAAAGTTTAAGGAGATTCAGACGAGTTAATCAAACAATTTAAAAAGTGACCTGAACGACATATCATTTTCATTGCTTTTTCCAAAGATTTTCGATTCGTCTCAGATTCGAGAATTAAGCTTTGGTAGACCGCCCGAGTGTATTCCCAAAATTAAAAGAGATTCAGGCGAGCTCAGCAAACACGTTAAACAGTGACCAAATCAACGAGTACTCATTTTCATCGCTATTTTTAAAGTTTTTCGATTCAACCCCAATTCGAGAATTGAACTTTGGCAGACTTCCTGAGTGCATTCCTAAAGTTTAAGGAGATTCAGACGAGCTCAGCAAACACGTTAAACAGTGACCATAGCAACGAAACCTATTTTTTATCGCTATGCTTAAAGTTTTTCGATTCGTTAAAAATTCGAGAATTGAGCTTTGGCAGCCTGCCCGAGTGTATCCCCAAAGTTTAAGGAGATTCGGACGAGTTCGGCAAACCCCTTAAAAAGTGACCATAGCAACGAGACCTCATTTTCTTTGCTGTTTAAAGTTTTTTGAATCATCCCAAATTCGAGGATTGAGTTTTGGAAGACTGCCTGAGTGTATTACTAAATGTTAAAGAAATTCAGGCAAGCTCAACAAACACATTAAATAGTGACCATAGCAACGACACTTCATTTTCATCGCTATTTGTAAAGTTTTTCGATTCATCTTAAATTCGAGAATTGAGCTTTGGCAGACTGCCCGAGTTTATTCCCAAAGTTTAGAGATTCGGACTATTTAAGCAAACAACTTACTAAGTGACCTGAGCGACACCTCATTTTCATTGCTTTTTCCAAAGATCTTCGATTCATCTCAGATTCGAGAATTGAGCTTTGACAGACAGCCCGAGTTTATTCCCAAAGTTTAAAGAGATTCGGACGAGTTAAGCAAACAACTTAAAAAATGACCTGAGCGACACGTCATTTTCATTGCTTTTTTCAAATATTTTCGATTCATCTCAGATTCGAGAATTGAGCTTTGACAGACAGCCCGAGTGTATCCCTAAAGTTTAAGGAGATTCGGACGAGTTCGGAAAACACCTTAAAAAGTGACCATAGCAACGAGACCTCATTTTCTTTGCTATGCTTAAAGTTTTTCGGTTCACCCCAAATTCGAGAATTGAGCTTTGGAAGACTGCCCGAGTGTATTTTCAAAATTTAGAGATTCGGAAGAGCTCAGCAAACACGTTAAACAGTGACCATAGCAACGAGACTTTATTTTGATTGCTATGTTTAGTATTCCGATTCAACTCAAATGCGAGAATTGAGCTTCGGAAGACTGCCCGAGTGTATTTTCAAAGTAAAGAGATTCGGACGAGCTCAGCAAACACGTTAAACAGTGCGCATAGCAACGAGACCTCATTTTCTTTGCTATGCTTAAAGTTTTTCGATTCATCCCAAATTCGAGAATTGAGCTTTGGAAGACTGCCCGAGTGTATTTCCAAAGTTTAGAGATTCGGACTAGCTCAGCAAACAACTTACTAAGTGATGTTGTGTTACGTAATAAGATGTAATGCGTAATAAATGGTATATTACATGTAGTTGTAATTATATGTCATAATAAAAATTAAGCAAATTAATAATTACAAGCAAGGCATGAATAAGCAGGGAATAAATAAGCAAGCAATAAATTCTCAGCCGTATTGGAATTGGACATCTAAAGAACCTTATTCAATATTGAACAGAGCTGGAAAACTACAAACCAACTTTGATTTCAAGTTTCCTGTGACAACAGGAAACCGCTATCGCAAGTCCACAATAATCAACAAATAGAAGCTAAGCGTATAATAAAACCTTATTCGGAACTCTCCAAAATAAAAACTATATGTTAAGTTTTTCCTTATTATACAATGGAATAAAATGTTACAACAGAATTAAATGTATGAAATATTACTGTAATAATCAGACCCGAAATTCACCGAAAATTCCCAACCCACATTTTCTGGTTAGGAATTTCCTAAACTTGATTCTACTTTTCCCCTTCTGGAATGTTCTATAAAATATTATTGATTCCCGATTTGTTATAAATAGGATAATCATAAACACTTTAAAACAGTCCAAGTTTATCTTTGAAATCAAACAGTTAAATAAAGTCAAATTGGAATTTATCTTATTCCTTCATTCATCATATTATTTTATGTTTTAACAACAAGTGACCTGAGCGTGATGTCATTTTCATTGCTTTTTCCAAAGATTTTCGATTCATCTCAGATTCGAGAACTGAGCTTTGGCAGACTGGCCGAGTGTATCCCCAAAGTTTAAGGAGATTCAGACGAGTTAATCAAACAATTTAAAAAGTGACCTGAACGACATATCATTTTCATTGCTTTTTCCAAAGATTTTCGATTCGTCTCAGATTCGAGAATTAAGCTTTGGTAGACCGCCCGAGTGTATTCCCAAAATTAAAAGAGATTCAGGCGAGCTCAGCAAACACGTTAAACAGTGACCAAATCAACGAGTCCTCATTTTCATCGCTATTTTTAAAGTTTTTCGATTCAATCCCAATTCGAGAATTGAACTTTGGCAGACTTCCTGAGTGCATTCCTAAAGTTTAAGGAGATTCAGACGAGCTCAGCAAACACGTTAAACAGTGACCATAGCAACGAAACCTATTTTTTATCGCTATGCTTAAAGTTTTTCGATTCGTTAAAAATTCGAGAATTGAGCTTTGGCAGCCTGCCCGAGTGTATCCCCAAAGTTTAAGGAGATTCGGACGAGTTCGGCAAACCCCTTAAAAAGTGACCATAGCAACGAGACCTCATTTTCTTTGCTGTTTAAAGTTTTTTGAATCATCCCAAATTCGAGGATTGAGTTTTGGAAGACTGCCTGAGTGTATTACTAAATGTTAAAGAAATTCAGGCAAGCTCAACAAACACATTAAATAGTGACCATAGCAACGACACTTCATTTTCATCGCTATTTGTAAAGTTTTTCGATTCATCTTAAATTCGAGAATTGAGCTTTGGCAGACTGCCCGAGTTTATTCCCAAAGTTTAGAGATTCGGACTATTTAAGCAAACAACTTACTAAGTGACCTGAGCGACACCTCATTTTCATTGCTTTTTCCAAAGATCTTCGATTCATCTCAGATTCGAGAATTGAGCTTTGGCAGACAGCCCGAGTGTATCCCTAAAGTTTAAGGAGATTCGGACGAGTTCGGAAAACACCTTAAAAAGTGACCATAGCAACGAGACCTCATTTTCTTTGCTATGCTTAAAGTTTTTCGGTTCATCCTAAATTCGAGAATTGAGCTTTGAAAGACTGCCCGAGTGTATTTTCAAAGTTTAGAGATTCGGAAGAGGTCAGCAAACACGTTAAACAGTGACCATAGCAACGAGACTTTATTTTGATTGCTATGTTTAGTATTCCGATTCAACTCAAATGCGAGAATTGAGCTTCGGAAGACTGCCCGAGTGTATTTTCAAAGTAAAGAGATTCGGACGAGCTCAGCAAACACGTTAAACAGTGCGCATAGCAACGAGACCTCATTTTCATCGCTATTTGTAAAATTTTTCGATTCATCTTAAATTCGAGAATTGAGCTTTGGTAGACTGTCCGAGTTTATTCCCAAAGTTTCAAGAGATTCGGACTATTTAAGCAAACAACTTACTAAGTGACCTGAGCGACACGTCATTTTCATTGTTTTTTCCAAAGATTTTCGATTCATCTTCGATTCGAGAATTGAGCTTAGGCAGACTGCCCGAGTGTATCCCCAAAGTTTAAGGAGATTCGGACGAGTTCGGCAAACCCCTTAAAAAGTGACCATAGCAACGAGACCTCATTTTCTTTGCTATGCTTAAAGTTTTTCGATTCATCCCAAATTCGAGAATTGAGCTTTGGAAGACTGCCCGAGTGTATTTCCAAAGTTTAGAGATTCGGACTAGCTCAGCAAACAACTTACTAAGTGATGTTGTGTTACGTAATAAGATGTAATGCGTAATAAATGGTAGTATTACATGTAGTTGTAATTATATGTCATAATAAAAATTAAGCAAATTAATAATTACAAGCAAGGCATGAATAAGCAGGGAATAAATAAGCAAGCAATAAATTCTCAGCCGTATTGGAATTGGACATCTAAAGAACCTTATTCAATATTGAACAGAGCTGGAAAACTACAAACCAACTTTGATTTCAAGTTTCCTGTGACAACAGGAAACCGCTATCGCAAGTCCACAATAATCAACAAATAGAAGCTAAGCGTATAATAAAACCTTATTCGGAACTCTCCAAAATAAAAACTATATGTTAAGTTTTTCCTTATTATACAATGGAATAAAATGTTACAACAGAATTAAATGTATCAAATATTACTGTAATAATCAGACCCGAAATTCACCGAAAATTCCCAACCCACATTTTCTGGTTAGGAATTTCCTATACTTGATTCTACTTTTCCCCTTCTGGAATGTTCTATAAAATATTATTGATTCCCGATTTGTTATAAATAGGATAATCATAAACACTTTAAAACAGTCCAAGTTTATCTTTGAAATCAAACAGTTAAATAAAGTCAAATTGGAATTTATCTTATTCCTTCATTCATCATATTATTTTATGTTATAACAACAAGTGACCTGAGCGACATGTCATTTTCATTGCTTTTTCCAAAGATTTTCGATTCATCTCAGATTCGAGAACTGAGCTTTGGCAGACTGGCTGAGTGTATCCCCAAAGTTTAAGGAGATTCAGACGAGTTAATCAAACAATTTAAAAAGTGACCTGAACGACATATCATTTTCATCGCTATTTTTAAAGTTTTTCGATTCAACCCCAATTCGAGAATTGAACTTTGGCAGACTTCCTGAGTGCATTCCTAAAGTTTAAGGAGATTCAGACGAGCTCAGCAAACACGTTAAACAGTGACCATAGCAACGAAACCTATTTTTTATCGCTATGCTTAAAGTTTTTCGATTCGTTAAAAATTCGAGAATTGAGCTTTGGCAGCCTGCCCGAGTGTATCCCCAAAGTTTAAGGAGATTCGGACGAGTTCGGCAAACCCCTTAAAAAGTGACCATAGCAACGAGACCTCATTTTCTTTGCTGTTTAAAGTTTTTTGAATCATCCCAAATTCGAGGATTGAGTTTTGGAAGACTGCCTGAGTGTATTACTAAATGTTAAAGAAATTCAGGCAAGCTCAACAAACACATTAAATAGTGACCATAGCAACGACACTTCATTTTCATCGCTATTTGTAAAGTTTTTCGATTCATCTTAAATTCGAGAATTGAGCTTTGGCAGACTGCCCGAGTTTATTCCCAAAGTTTAGAGATTCGGACTATTTAAGCAAACAACTTACTAAGTGACCTGAGCAACA
The DNA here is from genome assembly GCA_947179485.1 of Allacma fusca. NCBI lineage: Eukaryota > Metazoa > Arthropoda > Collembola > Symphypleona > Sminthuridae > Allacma > Allacma fusca. The sequence goes on from OX359245.1 coordinate 22,547,525, forward strand.
CCTCATTTTCATTGCTTTTTCCAAAGATCTTCGATTCATCTCAGATTCGAGAATTGAGCTTTGGCAGACAGCCCGAGTGTATCCCTAAAGTTTAAGGAGATTCGGACGAGTTCGGAAAACACCTTAAAAAGTGACCATAGCAACGAGACCTCATTTTCTTTGCTATGCTTAAAGTTTTTCGGTTCATCCCAAATTCGAGAATTGAGCTTTGGAAGACTGCCCGAGTGTATTTTCAAAGTTTAGAGATTCGGAAGAGGTCAGCAAACACGTTAAACAGTGACCATAGCAACGAGACTTTATTTTGATTGCTATGTTTAGTATTCCGATTCAACTCAAATGCGAGAATTGAGCTTCGGAAGACTGCCCGAGTGTATTTTCAAAGTAAAGAGATTCGGACGAGCTCAGCAAACACGTTAAACAGTGCGCATAGCAACGAGACCTCATTTTCATCGCTATTTGTAAAATTTTTCGATTCATCTTAAATTCGAGAATTGAGCTTTGGTAGACTGTCCGAGTTTATTCCCAAAGTTTCAAGAGATTCGGACTATTTAAGCATACAACTTACTAAGTGACCTGAGCGACACGTCATTTTCATTGTTTTTTCCAAAGATTTTCGATTCATCTTCGATTCGAGAATTGAGCTTAGGCAGACTGCCCGAGTGTATCCCCAAAGTTTAAGGAGATTCGGACGAGTTCGGCAAACCCCTTAAAAAGTGACCATAGCAACGAGACCTCATTTTCTTTGCTATGCTTAAAGTTTTTCGATTCATCCCAAATTCGAGAATTGAGCTTTGGAAGACTGCCCGAGTGTATTTCCAAAGTTTAGAGATTCGGACTAGCTCAGCAAACAACTTACTAAGTGATGTTGTGTTACGTAATAAGATGTAATGCGTAATAAATGGTAGTATTACATGTAGTTGTAATTATATGTCATAATAAAAATTAAGCAAATTAATAATTACAAGCAAGGCATGAATAAGCAGGGAATAAATAAGCAAGCAATAAATTCTCAGCCGTATTGGAATTGGACATCTAAAGAACCTTATTCAATATTGAACAGAGCTGGAAAACTACAAACCAACTTTGATTTCAAGTTTCCTGTGACAACAGGAAACCGCTATCGCAAGTCCACAATAATCAACAAATAGAAGCTAAGCGTATAATAAAACCTTATTCGGAACTCTCCAAAATAAAAACTATATGTTAAGTTTTTCCTTATTATACAATGGAATAAAATGTTACAACAGAATTAAATGTATGAAATATTACTGTAATAATCAGACCCGAAATTCACCGAAAATTCCCAACCCACATTTTCTGGTTAGGAATTTCCTATACTTGATTCTACTTTTCCCCTTCTGGAATGTTCTATAAAATATTATTGATTCCCGATTTGTTATAAATAGGATAATCATAAACACTTTAAAACAGTCCAAGTTTATCTTTGAAATCAAACAGTTAAATAAAGTCAAATTGGAATTTATCTTATTCCTTCATTCATCATATTATTTTATGTTATAACAACAAGTGACCTGAGCGACATGTCGTTTTCATTGCTTTTTCCAAAGATTTTCGATTCATCTCAGATTCGAGAACTGAGCTTTGGCAGACTGGCCGAGTGTATCCCCAAAGTTTAAGGAGATTCAGACGAGTTAATCAAACAATTTAAAAAGTGACCTGAACGACATATCATTTTCATTGCTTTTTCCAGAGATTTTCGATTCGTCTCAGATTCGAGAATTAAGCTTTGGTAGACCGCCCGAGTGTATTCCCAAAACTAAAAGAGATTCAGGCGAGCTCAGCAAACACGTTAAACAGTGACCAAATCAACGAGTCCTCATTTTCATCGCTATTTTTAAAGTTTTTCGATTCAACCCCAATTCGAGAATTGAACTTTGGCAGACTTCCTGAGTGCATTCCTAAAGTTTAAGGAGATTCAGACGAGCTCAGCAAACACGTTAAACAGTGACCATAGCAACGAAACCTATTTTTTATCGCTATGCTTAAAGTTTTTCGATTCGTTAAAAATTCGAGAATTGAGCTTTGGCAGCCTGCCCGAGTGTATCCCCAAACTTTAAGGAGATTCGGACGAGTTCGGCAAACCCCTTAAAAAGTGACCATAGCAACGAGACCTCATTTTCTTTGCTATGCTTAAAGTTTTTCGATTCATCCCAAATTCGAGAATTGAGCTTTGGAAGACTGCCCGAGTGTATTTCCAAAGTTTAGAGATTCGGACTAGCTCAGCAAACAACTTACTAAGTGATGTTGTGTTACGTAATAAGATGTAATGCGTAATAAATGGTAGTATTACATGTAGTTGTAATTATATGTCATAATAAAAATTAAGCAAATTAATAATTACAAGCAAGGCATGAATAAGCAGGGAATAAATAAGCAAGCAATAAATTCTCAGCCGTATTGGAATTGGACATCTAAAGAACCTTATTCAATATTGAACAGAGCTGGAAAACTACAAACCAACTTTGATTTCAAGTTTCCTGTGACAACAGGAAACCGCTATCGCAAGTCCACAATAATCAACAAATAGAAGCTAAGCGTATAATAAAACCTTATTCGGAACTCTCCAAAATAAAAACTATATGTTAAGTTTTTCCTTATTATACAATGGAATAAAATGTTACAACAGAATTAAATGTATGAAATATTACTGTAATAATCAGACCCGAAATTCACCGAAAATTCCCAACCCACATTTTCTGGTTAGGAATTTCCTATACTTGATTCTACTTTTCCCCTTCTGGAATGTTCTATAAAATATTATTGATTCCCGATTTGTTATAAATAGGATAATCATAAACACTTTAAAACAGTCCAAGTTTATCTTTGAAATCAAACAGTTAAATAAAGTCAAATTGGAATTTATCTTATTCCTTCATTCATCATATTATTTTATGTTATAACAACAAGTGACCTGAGCGACATGTCGTTTTCATTGCTTTTTCCAAAGATTTTCGATTCATCTCAGATTCGAGAACTGAGCTTTGGCAGACTGGCCGAGTGTATCCCCAAAGTTTAAGGAGATTCAGACGAGTTAATCAAACAATTTAAAAAGTGACCTGAACGACATATCATTTTCATTGCTTTTTCCAGAGATTTTCGATTCGTCTCAGATTCGAGAATTAAGCTTTGGTAGACCGCCCGAGTGTATTCCCAAAACTAAAAGAGATTCAGGCGAGCTCAGCAAACACGTTAAACAGTGACCAAATCAACGAGTCCTCATTTTCATCGCTATTTTTAAAGTTTTTCGATTCAACCCCAATTCGAGAATTGAACTTTGGCAGACTTCCTGAGTGCATTCCTAAAGTTTAAGGAGATTCAGACGAGCTCAGCAAACACGTTAAACAGTGACCATAGCAACGAAACCTATTTTTTATCGCTATGCTTAAAGTTTTTCGATTCGTTAAAAATTCGAGAATTGAGCTTTGGCAGCCTGCCCGAGTGTATCCCCAAACTTTAAGGAGATTCGGGCGAGTTCGGCAAACCCCTTAAAAAGTGACCATAGCAACGAGACCTCATTTTCTTTGCTGTTTAAAGTTTTTTGAATCATCCCAAATTCGAGGATTGAGTTTTGGAAGACTGCCTGAGTGTATTTCTAAATGTTAAAGAAATTCAGGCAAGCTCAACAAACACATTAAATAGTGACCATAGCAACGACACTTCATTTTCATCGCTATTTGTAAAGTTTTTCGATTCATCTTAAATTCGAGAATTGAGCTTTGGCAGACTGCCCGAGTTTATTCCCAAAGTTTAGAGATTCGGACTATTTAAGCAAACAACTTACTAAGTGACCTGAGCAACACCTCATTTTCATTGCTTTTTCCAAAGATCTTCGATTCATCTCAGATTCGAGAATTGAGCTTTGGCAGACAGCCCGAGTGTATCCCTAAAGTTTAAGGAGATTCGGACGAGTTCGGAAAACACCTTAAAAAGTGACCATAGCAACGAGACCTCATTTTCTTTGCTATGCTTAAAGTTTTACGGTTCATCCCAAATTCGAGAATTGAGCTTTGGAAGACTGCCCGAGTGTATTTTCAAAGTTTAGAGATTCGGAAGAGGTCAGCAAACACGTTAAACAGTGACCATAGCAACGAGACTTTATTTTGATTGCTATGTTTAGTATTCCGATTCAACTCAAATGCGAGAATTGAGCTTCGGAAGACTGCCCGAGTGTATTTTCAAAGTAAAGAGATTCGGACGAGCTCAGCAAACACGTTAAACAGTGCGCATAGCAACGAGACCTCATTTTCATCGCTATTTGTAAAATTTTTCGATTCATCTTAAATTCGAGAATTGAGCTTTGGTAGACTGTCCGAGTTTATTCCCAAAGTTTCAAGAGATTCGGACTATTTAAGCAAACAACTTACTAAGTGACCTGAGCGACACGTCATTTTCATTGTTTTTTCCAAAGATTTTTGATTCATCTTCGATTCGAGAATTGAGCTTAGGCAGACTGCCCGAGTGTATCCCCAAAGTTTAAGGAGATTCGGACGAGTTCGGCAAACCCCTTAAAAAGTGACCATAGCAACGAGACCTCATTTTCTTTGCTATGCTTAAAGTTTTTCGATTCATCCCAAATTCGAGAATTGAGCTTTGGAAGACTGCCCGAGTGTATTTCCAAAGTTTAGAGATTCGGACTAGCTCAGCAAACAACTTACTAAGTGATGTTGTGTTACGTAATAAGATGTAATGCGTAATAAATGGTAGTATTACATGTAGTTGTAATTATATGTCATAATAAAAATTAAGCAAATTAATAATTACAAGCAAGGCATGAATAAGCAGGGAATAAATAAGCAAGCAATAAATTCTCAGCCGTATTGGAATTGGACATCTAAAGAACCTTATTCAATATTGAACAGAGCTGGAAAACTACAAACCAACTTTGATTTCAAGTTTCCTGTGACAACAGGAAACCGCTATCGCAAGTCCACAATAATCAACAAATAGAAGCTAAGCGTATAATAAAACCTTATTCGGAACTCTCCAAAATAAAAACTATATGTTAAGTTTTTCCTTATTATACAATGGAATAAAATGTTACAACAGAATTAAATGTATGAAATATTACTGTAATAATCAGACCCGAAATTCACCGAAAATTCCCAACCCACATTTTCTGGTTAGGAATTTCCTAAACTTGATTCTACTTTTCCCCTTCTGGAATGTTCTATAAAATATTATTGATTCCCGATTTGTTATAAATAGGATAATCATAAACACTTTAAAACAGTCCAAGTTTATCTTTGAAATCAAACAGTTAAATAAAGTCAAATTGGAATTTATCTTATTCCTTCATTCATCATATTATTTTATGTTTTAACAACAAGTGACCTGAGCGACATGTCATTTTCATTGCTTTTTCCAAAGATTTTCGATTCATCTCAGATTCGAGAACTGAGCTTTGGCAGACTGGCCGAGTGTATCCCCAAAGTTTAAGGAGATTCAGACGAGTTAATCAAACAATTTAAAAAGTGACCTGAACGACATATCATTTTCATTGCTTTTTCCAAAGATTTTCGATTCGTCTCAGATTCGAGAATTAAGCTTTGGTAGACCGCCCGAGTGTATTCCCAAAATTAAAAGAGATTCAGGCGAGCTCAGCAAACACGTTAAACAGTGACCAAATCAACGAGTCCTCATTTTCATCGCTATTTTTAAAGTTTTTCGATTCAACCCCAATTCGAGAATTGAACTTTGGCAGACTTCCTGAGTGCATTCCTAAAGTTTAAGGAGATTCAGACGAGCTCAGCAAACACGTTAAACAGTGACCATAGCAACGAAACCTATTTTTTATCGCTATGCTTAAAGTTTTTCGATTCGTTAAAAATTCGAGAATTGAGCTTTGGCAGCCTGCCCGAGTGTATCCCCAAAGTTTAAGGAGATTCGGACGAGTTCGGCAAACCCCTTAAAAAGTGACCATAGCAACGAGACCTCATTTTCTTTGCTGTTTAAAGTTTTTTGACTCATCCCAAATTCGAGGATTGAGTTTTGGAAGACTGCCTGAGTGTATTTCTAAATGTTAAAGAAATTCAGGCAAGCTCAACAAACACATTAAATAGTGACCATAGCAACGACACTTCATTTTCATCGCTATTTGTAAAGTTTTTCGATTCATCTTAAATTCGAGAATTGAGCTTTGGCAGACTGCCCGAGTTTATTCCCAAAGTTTAGAGATTCGGACTATTTAAGCAAACAACTTACTAAGTGACCTGAGCGACACCTCATTTTCATTGCTTTTTCCAAAGATCTTCGATTCATCTCAGATTCGAGAATTGAGCTTTGGCAGACAGCCCGAGTGTATCCCTAAAGTTTAAGGAGATTCGGACGAGTTCGGAAAACACCTTAAAAAGTGACCATAGCAACGAGACCTCATTTTCTTTGCTATGCTTATAGTTTTTCGGTTCATCCCAAATTCGAGAATTGAGCTTTGGAAGACTGCCCGAGTGTATTTTCAAAGTTTAGAGATTCGGAAGAGCTCAGCAAACACGTTAAACAGTGACCATAGCAACGAGACTTTATTTTGATTGCTATGTTTAGTATTCCGATTCAACTTAAATGCGAGAATTGAGCTTCGGAAGACTGCCCGAGTGTATTTTCAAAGTAAAGAGTGTAAGAAATGTGTATTTCTCACATACATGCCACATCTAAATCAGCTTTACTTTATAATTGTGTAGCTTGAAGCTGAACGCTATATTGCAACACTGGAAACGCGGTGGCGTCCAGAGTCAGAATATATAAAGTCATTTCCATGCTTTAACGCCCCAGTGTCTCTGGAGCGTCTGAACAGTAATCTTGTAGCTGGACTAGTAGAGTTGGAATAAATTTCTATTATTTGTTGTATTCCATCAACTCCGACATCGGACCTCACCTTGGCTTATTGTTGGCTATTATTGGGTTTCCATCCTTCACTCATTTTTATTATATTTTTACCCATATATTTTGGCAATTGTTTTGAAGGTTATTTTTCTAGGAAATCCTTAATGTAATGGCTGGTTGCTCATTTTAATTATATTTGCTTTTACATATTAGTAGTAGCACGGTCTGAGCACCCACACCCTTTACAACTGGCGACCGTGGATTTCGGACTTGTTTCTAATTTTTGGACGGCCATGAGAACTGCTGACTGATGGGATTAATTTTTTGCTGTTGTTTCCGAATTTTTGACCAACACCTGACTGGAATTATCCTGCATTTTGTTTCCTCCAAATAATTTTGGTGAGCGGAAGCTTAGGTGTATCCTGAGCTGACTTTAATTAAATACAGCACTAGTGTATCTCGGGCTTACTATATGCAGTATATAGAGCAGGAAAAATTGTTTTTTATCAGAAAAATCTCATTTTAAATGTCATTTTAGTTTCTAAATTCTGTTACAAAGTAAGGTAACATGCTAAAATCTCAGTAGTCAGTGTTGGTTGATCATTATTAATTTATACATTACAGAGAGTTCGTAGTAGAGAGAAACAGCAGTAGAGAAATATAAAGATTAATGTTATTTAATAATCGTGGTCAAATTCAAAGCGATAATATTTTTTACAGCTAATTATAAAGTAATTTAGCCTCAGTCAGTGCAGTTCCATTAAAATAAAGTATCACACATACATATACGTACAGTAGGAAAGTACAAAAGTTGGTCGGAGCGTTTCTTCGCAAGTCTAATCTGAATAAGTTATGTAATAAAGAGAAATAATTAGGCCAAGCAAAGCAACAGGTGAAGAAGGTCATTGTTTTTTTAAAAGAGTCCAGTATTTTAAGAGGAAGCTAATAACGACAGCTAAAGGTTCAAAATAAATTACGCAAAACCTCAGCACACTCTTGATTTCAGCATTTTTGGGTTTTTAAACTTGCCATTTGAATAAAGCTTTAAATAAAGCCAGAAATATTAAAAGGTATTTATAGTCGTTTGATAAGCAGAGTTGCAGGTTACTTATTGTGTTACCATCGATTTGCACATTGGAAGTCCCCTCAGTTGAGTAAAATACATTCAAATTTAATGAGCAAAGCTGACAAGGCTATTATTAACCAGAGTATTCCGGTCATTGACTCAAACTCATCCAGGGCTCAAAGACAGGTCAATAGGCAAACAAGGATAGTTTCATCTGCATCAAGTACCTCAACTACTCATACACAACTACCTTTAACAATGGCAGAGGCATGGTTCAATGCATTACCAGATGACGAGAAAGCCCATGTTAGGTTTTTTATCAACCAAGGCAAATTGGAGAGTGCTAATTATTTAAGAATAGCGGAAAATGCAGCTATGGCTGCCAATAGATTAGTGCAAGCAGCTTCATCAGCAGCAACAGCAGCTCCAGTTGCAGCAACTCATAATGTAGTATATTCAAATGTCACAATGCAGCCTCCATCTTATGATAAGAAGAGAATGACCGCAAATCATTATTTTGATTCTGTGGAAAAGTTTTTTAAGCTTCAGCATCATGCTGATGACAAATTTGTGTATCTTTTTGGGTCAATTCTCAAGGGCGATTCGTTAAAATGGTATCAGAACAGCGTTACAAGTACCACTACTTGGAATGAGTTGAAGACTGCATTTAAATCGGAGTTTGACACTAATTTTGATGAGAAAGAAAGAAGGAAGTTGCACGCCACTAAAACACAGAGACATACAGAATCAGTAGCAGAATATGTCTATGAGATGCTATTTTTAGCTACTCAGGTTGATAGTACAGAGGTCATGAAAGAAAAACTTCGTAGAGCATACCAAGGCCTACATCATAAAATCTATGCTGTTATCAAATGGGACCCTGACCAGGCAAATCCAACTCCAGGTAATTTAATTGCTGCGGCAGAAGACGCCCTTAGAGTTTTGCATAAGTCTCAAGTACTAGACAAATTAGGAAAGGACGGTCTTCCACCTTTAGCAGGAGTTGAGAGGAAAGACAAGCCTGAGCGAGCTGACCAAGACAAGTCAGCAAAGGATGAGAAGAATGATCAGTCGAAAAGTAGTTCTTATAGGGGTAAAGGGAATTTTAGAGGAAAGTCTCGTGGAGGATTCAGAGGCAATTCTAGAGGTAAACCTTATTGGTTGCGAAACCAAGATACAAAGTCTGATCAAAACAGTAGTAGTTCCAGTCAGCAATCACACACTTCTAGTTCCGGTTCCGATAAAAATAGGAAGAACGGGTTTGACAAATCACAAGGAAAGGTCAACATGAAAGTCAAATGTAATGCATGCACAGGCTATGGGCATTTAGAAAAAAATTGTCCAAGCAAGAACAAAGGAATAATGATGTCTTTCCAGCATACGTCAGTACAATGTTGGGTATGTGGAGGAGAAGGGCACGTTAGTCACCAGTGTTCATCTGAAGTCAGTAAACCTCAGCATGAGTCAGTATCTGACGATTCGGGGGAATGCTAGCGGGACAGTTTGGTACTGTCCCACAAACACTATTTATTTTAGCACCCATATCATCCGTAAATAATGAAGACAGACCTCCGACTACCACATTACATATTGATGGTAAAAATATCAGAGCACTGGTAGATACAGGGTGTTCACATTGTTGCATTACTGACAAAATGGCTAAAAGACTCCCTTTCCCAATAGATAAGTCAAGTGAAGGAAGTAAATTTTCAACAGCATCCGGAGAAGTAATTAAGACCAAAGGAACTGTTGACTTACAATTTAAGTTTGGGGATAGAATTTTAAAATCAAAATTTCATATTCATTCAAAATTACACTGTGGTACAGACATTGTATTAAGCAAACGTTTTTTGATTAAAAATGATTTAACTTTTAATATAAATCAAGGAGTATTTTGGTTTGGTATAAGGCCCCCTTCCCAGATTTTCAATATAGAAACTAATTCAAAAGGAGTTTTTAGCTTAAATTTGACTACTAAAGAGGAGTTCACTCCGTCCCCTGAACAAATGAAGATTGATACTAAATCATTATTAGAGGAGTTTAAAGAAGTAGCTCCTAGTGATGGTTTGATTGGTGTTACCGATTGGGTGTACCACCATATAGATTGCCCAGAGGACTTAGTTCCCAAAGTTAAATTGAGAGGTTATCCCCCAGCTCAGCTTAAAGTCATTAATGAAGAGGTAGGTAAATTATTAGAAGCCAGAATTATTCAGAGATCACGATCCCCTTACAATTCGAATATTGTTTTAGCAAAGAAAAAAGATGGTTCTTTTCGTATGTGTCTTGACTTTAAATCTTTAAATGCAATTACTAAAAAGAATGCTGCAGTTATGCCTAATCTACAATGGATGTTACGTATGATTCCCAGTTTTAAATGGTTTTCTAAAATTGACTTAAAATCAGGATATTTTCAGATCAGATTAGACCATGAATCAGTTCCGAAAACCGCATTCAGTGTACCCGGTGGCGGGCATTACGAGTACGTTCGAGTACCTTTTGGTTTATCTAATGCGCCAGCGACGTTTCAACAGTTCATGAATTTTGCTTTTTCTGAATGGTTGTATAAGATAGTAATGGTATACTTAGATGATTTGTTGGTTTTCTCGAGAACATATATAGAGCATTTAGAGCACTTGAGAATTGTGTTTGATATCCTTAGGCATGCAGGGGTTACTATTAATTTAAAAAAGTGTGAGTTTGCCACTCAAGAGACAGAATTTTTAGGCCATATAGTAACTCCAGAAGGATTAAAGAAAAGTCCAGACAAAGTGCAAGGGATTCGAGATTTTGCAGTTCCAAAGAATGATAAAGCTGTGCAGAGGTTTTTAGGTAAATCCGTATGGTATTCCACTTTCATAAATAATTTTTCAGAAGTGGCTGCACCGTTATATAATTTATTGAAGAAAGAGGTCAAATGGCATTGGACTGAGAAAGAACAGTTAGCATTTGATACAATAAAGTCTGAGATGGAGAAGGAAATATATCTACATGGCATTAATTATTCTCATGATATTATTGTGCAGACTGATGCTAGCGATATTGCAATTGCAGCTGTTCTTAAGCAGGACATTGATGGGAATGAACGCATAATAGAATGCCGTAGTACATTATTAAACCCAGATCAGAGGAAATGGGGCATCTATGAGAAAGAGAGCTTTGCAATTTTATGGGCATTACGCAAGTTCCATAACTTAATAGCAGGCCATAAAGTCATAGTTCAGACAGATAATATGGCGGTAACTTGGATGAAGAGAAATCCGAGTAGAAAGGCGAAGGTAGAACGCTGGAGCATAGAGTTAGAGGAATATGATTATGAATTACGTCATATCAAAGGATCAGAGAACAAGTTGGCGGACATGATGAGTAGAGCTCCGAGGATGAGTCAAGGGCCTGATCAACTCTTGGATGACATCGCTGAAGGAGAATTAGTCCCATATATTAATTATTTGTCAACTGAAATTACCACTGAACGATTACTAACTGCTCAGCGAGAAGATGAGGACCTTTCCAAAATTATTTTTGAATTGGAAACTGGAAAACTAATTCCATTATACGAATTAGTAAACGGTTTATTGTGTGCTAGAGTTTCAAAATACAATATGTTGGAAATTAAGAAATTTGATAATTCTTTTAAAACTGAAAGCGAAATAGCTCACAAAAACGATGAATTAAATTGTGAAAATAGCCAAAGTCTTACCTTAACGTTTCTGCGGTTACAAAGGTTAGAAAAGGCTAATCGTAAGTTACTGGAACGTGAGGAGCGTTCTAATAAAGAAGGCGAGGAGTCTTCTATATGTGCAATGAATATTAGCACAATGAGGTGTGAGGAGCATCTCACGAGACCTGCAGCTCTGTACTGCAAAAAGGTTAAAGAACGGGGAAAACGTTCTAAAAGTGCACTCGAGTATAAAATTAGCAAGTTGCAACAGTTAGTGGATAGAAGAAAAGAAAGTAGAATTTTAGCAGTTAAGGAGATGCTAGAACAAGATTTCAATAGGAAGGAAATTAACAAGAAGAATTTAGAGAAAATTAAACAAATGACTATGTTAGTTCCAGTTGTTCCTAAAAACATGCGGACTGAAATTATTTCTCATTTTCATGATGTCCCCGAGAGCGCTCACTTAGGTAATAAGAAAACGAGGCATATGATTATGAAGAGATTCTTTTGGAAAAATATGACGAAAGATATTCAGGAATTTGTAAAATCGTGCGAAGTCTGTCAGGTCATTAAAAGTAAAAATCAGGCTCCACAGGGATTAATGGGACACAATTTTAAAATCCCACAAGCAATGGAAACATTATTTGTAGATATAGTAGGTAGGCTGCCTGTAACGAAAAGTAAGAACGAATACATACTAGTCTGTCAGGATGAATTCACAAAGTGGATTGAAATTTTCCCGATGAGAAACTCTACAGCACCTACACTAACTAGATTATTGGAGGACCAGGTTTTCTGCAGATTCGGTTTCCCTAGTAAAATAATAACAGACCACGGAACACAGTTCGAAGGCAAAGTGTTTGATAGACTGTGTAAGCGTTGGGGAATAGATCACAGGAAAGTAGCGTACTACCATCCTCAATCAAATCAGGTAGAAAGGAGTAATCGAGACTTGAAAACAATGATTACTGCTTTTTGCGGAAAAAGGCAGTCGGATTGGGATACTCATCTCCAAAAATTTGCATTAACCTTAAGAACTATGGTTAGAGAATCGTTAGGATGCAGTTCAGACTTACTTAATTTAGGAAGAATGATTCAGTTACCTATAGACAGAGCTATCTCTGTTGAGGAAAGGAAAAAGTTAACGCCTGAACAGATTCAAGGCTGGTTTCCCGTCGAGTTAAGTAAGTTACGTGACTGGGTACTAAAGAATATGCACAAAGGTTATTTGTCGCAAAAATCCATTTACGATAAACGTAGAAAGCCTTGCAAATTTAAAGTGGGTGACAAAGTATTGCTACGAACGCACATTCTGTCGAGTACGGAGGAAAAGATTAGCAAAAAACTCAGTAAAAAATGGTTTGGTTCGTTTGAATTAATTCGAGAGGTGACTCAAGGGTTAACTTTTGAATTAAAACATACGATTACAGATGAACCTTATGGCGTTCATCACGTCTACGATTTTAGACCTTACTATGAGGATGCTAATAAGGAAGCAAGAGTGAATGTTTGGAGTAAAAGGAAGGTTAGGGAAGATTTTTCTGTAGCCAATGATAATTTATTACTTGATAACAATCAAAATAAAAGTCAGCTAGCACAAGAACTTGTTACACGAACAGCAGGCAGAAAATTAAGGAATATGCCGAAAGTAAATTATTCAGAGACACGGAAGAAACGCTCTAACCAAACTTTAAACTTGATTTTAAACACGAGTTTGTATTTTAATTAGTTAGGTATACGTTTTGAACAGGCCTCGTTCGTTAGAATAAGTTAAATACATTTTATAATTTTAATATTTTAAAAAACAAAAATAGGTTAGGTTTCAGTAAATGCACGACTCGAGCTTATTTTTTTAGATTTAAGTCCTTTAGGATTTTTTTTAAACAATTTTAATTAAGCAGTTTTAATTTGTTCCTTGTAAATAAATTTTATTTTGCATGTAGTGTGCTTAATAATTACTATAATAATGATATCATTTTATAAGCGTTGGTATATCCACCGTTTCAATTGTAATTTTTATGGGTGTTGGATTTTATTTGCTTTGTAGGTAGCGCAAGTGTAGCTTACGCTTTTTATAATGCCTCAGCTAATTAAGCCCAGCAGTATTATGAGAATTCAGGAGGAATTCCCATGGCTCAAACAGAGAATGAAAGAAATTAATAATACACAGATTTTTGAACTGACACTTGAACAGAGGAATGCTATTGATGTATGGAGATTCTTAGAATTTCACAAGGATGTTATTATCAAATATCAAATGAAAGCACCATTGATGTACTGTAGCTCACGTACCCTTGTAAATACTATGTATTCTCAAGTCATGAACCTGAAAGAAATTGGCTTTTCTCTATTTAGATCGAAACAGAATACTTATGGTTTTGGATTCACAACTCACATTGCTATTGCAACACAGAACCATACTTTTGTCGTTCCAATTTTGTCAGATTACATGTACATTAAACACCGTATTAAGTCTATATGTGAGAACCCCAGTATATTGAAAGTCGTATATTATGCCAATGAGACTGTAAAATCCTTATTGAGAGACTTTAGTTCAGCACTGTTAACATATGTAGACATTAAAATGGCTAACTACTATGCTAGAAACAAATTAAGTACTCAGCTTGACAAAAGTATAAATGAATTAGCAACATTTTATTGTAATTGTGCTTTGTCTGAAAGTGATTTTGGATTAAATTGGGCTAAAAGTAAAGTAGACTTTGAGCAACAACTAACAGCAGCTCGTCATGCCAGGCTGAAGATTAAAACTTAGAGCACAGGAAAATGGATTAACTAACACACTTTTTAATTCATTAGAATCTTTTGATTGCAAGCTTGTATCCAAACGGGTAAATTCCTCAATGCAAACATGTATGTTTGATCATGTGTACTATGTACAATATATTCAGCGTTTGTATGGTAAACCATTAAGTAATGATGACGCTAAAGCTTGTGTGTTGTTAAATACGTGGAGAATTCAATTTGCTAAAGATAATGATTGGCCTATTCCCCATGTTATGTCGGAAGATACGCTAATTACTTTATTAAAACTATCCAAGCCTGTTATGCTAAATACCATAGAGCTAGTTCCTATGTCCAAAGCTTTATATGACAATGTTAATTTAATTGTTGAAATATTAAACGGATACCGTAACACTATTTCAGTTACCACAGATGGTAAATCTACACCTGTTGAAATTGACATTACAGAGGGTAGCTCCGATGAATCGTGTGTAGAAGTTCACCCTTCTGAAATTGTAGAAGTTGTTTTTGATCATGATGGTGGTTTTCAAATTGTGCCAAATGAGCTAAATAGACATCTTATTGTCAGCACGGGTGAATCCAGTGCTAGTAACGTTAGACCAGAATTATTGGTTACTTCAACGCAGGGCAAGAGAGACGTTGCCATTACTGATACCGGGTTAGTTGCTCCCATTGATGTTCAACCACAACGATGCAGCAGATGCGGCCAAACTGGTCATATTAAGAAGCATTGTACTAATCCCAAACTCCCTAATAGTTTGAAACTCACCAAAGCTCAACTCAAGCGAGCTAATGCTCATCGTGCAGGTCGACGAGTTAAAGAAGCGAAAGAAGAGTTGCAGAAACTTCGTCAGAGGACACTACGATCTGTTTCTGCTAGCGACATTGTAAAATTCTGAGGAATTTTTTTTTAAATGGCGGAGGGTGTAAGAAATGTGTATTTCTCACATACATGCCACATCTAAATCAGCTTTACTTTATAATTGTGTAGTTTGAAGCTGAACGCTATATTGCAACACTGGAAACGCGGTGGCGTCCAGAGTCAGAATATATAAAGTCATTCCCATGCTTTAACGCCCCAGTGTCTCTGGAGCGTCTGAACAGTAATCTTGTAGCTTGACTAGTAGAGTTGGAATAAATTTCTATTATTTGTTGTATTCCATTAACTCCGACATCGGACCTCACCTAGGTTATTTTTCTAGGAAATCCTTAATGTAATGGCTGGTTGCTCATTTTAATTATATTTGCTTTTACATATTAGTAGTAGCACGGTCTGAGCACCCACACCCTTTACAAGAGATTCGGACGAGCTCAGCAAACACGTTAAACAGTGCGCATAGCAACGAGACCTCATTTTCATCGCTATTTGTAAAATTTTTCGATTCATCTTAAATTCGAGAATTGAGCTTTGGTAGACTGTCCGAGTTTATTCCCAAAGATTCAAGAGATTCGGACTATTTAAGCAAACAACTTACTAAGTGACCTGAGCGACACGTCATTTTCATTGTTTTTTCCAAAGATTTTCGATTCATCTTCGATTCGAGAATTGAGCTTAGGCAGACTGCCCGAGTGTATCCCCAAAGTTTAAGGAGATTCGGACGAGTTCGGCAAACCCCTTAAAAAGTGACCATAGCAACGAGACCTCATTTTCTTTGCTATGCTTAAAGTTTTTCGATTCATCCCAAATTCGAGAATTGAGCTTTGGAAGACTGCCCGAGTGTATTTCCAAAGTTTAGAGATTCGGACTAGCTCAGCAAACAACTTACTAAGTAATGTTGTGTTACGTAATAAGATGTAATGCGTAATAAATGGTAGTATTACATGTAGTTGTAATTATATGTCATAATAAAAATTAAGCAAATTAATAATTACAAGCAAGGCATGAATAAGCAGGGAATAAATAAGCAAGCAATAAATTCTCAGCCGTATTGGAATTGGACATCTAAAGAACCTTATTCAATATTGAACAGAGCTGGAAAACTACAAACCAACTTTGATTTCAAGTTTCCTGTGACAACAGGAAACCGCTATCGCAAGTCCACAATAATCAACAAATAGAAGCTAAGCGTATAATAAAACCTTATTCGGAACTCTCCAAAATAAAAACTATATGTTAAGTTTTTCCTTATTATACAATGGAATAAAATGTTACAACAGAATTAAATGTATGAAATATTACTGTAATAATCAGACCCGAAATTCACCGAAAATTCCCAACCCACATTTTCTGGTTAGGAATTTCCTATACTTGATTCTACTTTTCCCCTTCTAGAATGTTCTATAAAATATTATTGATTCCCGATTTGTTATAAATAGGATAATCATAAACACTTTAAAACAGTCCAAGTTTATCTTTGAAATCAAACAGTTAAATAAAGTCAAATTGGAATTTATCTTATTCCTTCATTCATCATATTATTTTATGTTATAACAACAAGTGACCTGAGCGACATGTCATTTTCATTGCTTTTTCCAAAGATTTTCGATTCTTCTCAGATTCGAGAACTGAGCTTTGGCAGACTGGCCGAGTGTATCCCCAAAGTTTAAGGAGATTCAGACGAGTTAATCAAACAATTTAAAAAGTGACCTGAACGACATATCATTTTCATTGCTTTTTCCAAAGATTTTCGATTCGTCTCAGATTCGAGAATTAAGCTTTGGTAGACCGCCCGAGTGTATTCCCAAAATTAAAAGAGATTCAGGCGAGCTCAGGAAACACGTTAAACAGTGACCAAATCAACGAGTCCTCATTTTCATCGCTATTTTTAAAGTTTTTCGATTCAACCCCAATTCGAGAATTAAACTTTGGCAGACTTCCTGAGTGCATTCCTAAAGTTTAAGGAGAATTAGACGAGCTCAGCAAACACGTTAAACAGTGACCATAGCAACGAAACCTATTTTTTATCGCTATGCTTAAAGTTTTTCGATTCGTTAAAAATTCGAGAATTGAGCTTTGGCAGCCTGCCCGAGTGTATCCCCAAAGTTTAAGGAGATTCGGACGAGTTCGGCAAACCCCTTAAAAAGTGACCATAGCAACGAGACCTCATTTTCTTTGCTGTTTAAAGTTTTTTGAATCATCCCAAATTCGAGGATTGAGTTTTGGAAGACTGCCTGAGTGTATTACTAAATGTTAAAGAAATTCAGGCAAGCTCAACAAACACATTAAATAGTGACCATAGCAACGACACTTCATTTTCATCGCTATTTGTAAAGTTTTTCGATTCATCTTAAATTCGAGAATTGAGCTTTGGCAGACTGCCCGAGTTTATTCCCAAAGTTTAGAGATTCGGACTATTTAAGCAAACAACTTACTAAGTGACCTGAGCGACACCTCATTTTCATTGCTTTTTCCAAAGATCTTCGATTCGTCTCAGATTCGAGAATTGAGCTTTGGCAGACAGCCCGAGTGTATCCCTAAAGTTTAAGGAGATTCGGACGAGTTCGGAAAACACCTTAAAAAGTGACCATAGTAACGAGACCTCATTTTCTTTGCTATGCTTAAAGTTTTTCGGTTCATCCCAAATTCGAGAATTGAGCTTTGGAAGACTGCCCGAGTGTATTTTCAAAGTTTAGAGATTCGGAAGAGCTCAGTAAACACGTTAAACAGTGACCATAGCAACGAGACTTTATTTTGATTGCTATGTTTAGTATTCCGATTCAACTCAAATGCGAGAATTGAGCTTCGGAAGACTGCCCGAGTGTATTTTCAAAGTAAAGAGATTCGGACGAGCTCAGCAAACACGTTAAACAGTGCGCATAGCAAAGAGACCTCATTTTCATGGCTATTTGTAAAATTTTTCGATTCATCTTAAATTCGAGAATTGAGCTTTGGTAGACTGTCCGAGTTTATTCCCAAAGTTTCAAGAGATTCGGACTATTTAAGCAAACAACTTACTAAGTGACCTGAGCGACACGTCATTTTCATTGTTTTTTCCAAAGATTTTCGATTCATCTTCGATTCGAGAATTGAGCTTAGGCAGACTGCCCGAATGTATCCCCAAAGTTTAAGGAGATTCGGACGAGTTCGGCAAACCCCTTAAAAAGTGACCATAGCAACGAGACCTATTTTTTATCGCTATGCTTAAAGTTTTTCGATTCGTTAAAAATTCGAGAATTGAGCTTTGGCAGCCTGCCCGAGTGTATCCCCAAAGTTTAAGGAGATTCGGACGAGTTCGGCAAACCCCTTAAAAAGTGACCATAGCAACGAGACCTCATTTTCTTTGCTGTTTAAAGTTTTTTGAATCATCCCAAATTCGAGGATTGAGTTTTGGAAGACTGCCTGAGTGTATTACTAAATGTTAAAGAAATTCAGGCAAGCTCAACAAACACATTAAATAGTGACCATAGCAACGACACTTCATTTTCATCGCTATTTGTAAAGTTTTTCGATTCATCTTAAATTCGAGAATTGAGCTTTGGCAGACTGCCCGAGTTTATTCCCAAAGTTTAGAGATTCGGACTATTTAAGCAAACAACTTACTAAGTGACCTGAGCGACACCTCATTTTCATTGCTTTTTCCAAAGATCTTCGATTCATCTCAGATTCGAGAATTGAGCTTTGGCAGACAGCCCGAGTGTATCCCTAAAGTTTAAGGAGATTCGGACGAGTTCGGAAAACACCTTAAAAAGTGACCATAGTAACGAGACCTCATTTTCTTTGCTATGCTTAAAGTTTTTCGGTTCATCCCAAATTCGAGAATTGAGCTTTGGAAGACTGCCCGAGTGTATTTTCAAAGTTTAGAGATTCGGAAGAGCTCAGTAAACACGTTAAACAGTGACCATAGCAACGAGACTTTATTTTGATTGCTATGTTTAGTATTCCGATTCAACTCAAATGCGAGAATTGAGCTTCGGAAGACTGCCCGAGTGTATTTTCAAAGTAAAGAGATTCGGACGAGCTCAGCAAACACGTTAAACAGTGCGCATAGCAAAGAGACCTCATTTTCATGGCTATTTGTAAAATTTTTCGATTCATCTTAAATTCGAGAATTGAGCTTTGGTAGACTGTCCGAGTTTATTCCCAAAGTTTCAAGAGATTCGGACTATTTAAGCAAACAACTTACTAAGTGACCTGAGCGACACGTCATTTTCATTGTTTTTTCCAAAGATTTTCGATTCATCTTCGATTCGAGAATTGAGCTTAGGCAGACTGCCCGAATGTATCCCCAAAGTTTAAGGAGATTCGGACGAGTTCGGCAAACCCCTTAAAAAGTGACCATAGCAACGAGACCTCATTTTCTTTGCTATGCTTAAAGTTTTTCGATTCATCCCAAATTCGAGAATTGAGCTTTGGAAGACTGCCCGAGTGTATTTCCAAAGTTTAGAGATTCGGACTAGCTCAGCAAACAACTTACTAAGTAATGTTGTGTTACGTAATAAGATGTAATGCGTAATAAATGGTAGTATTACATGTAGTTGTAATTATATGTCATAATAAAAATTAAGCAAATTAATAATTACAAGCAAGGCATGAATAAGCAGGGAATAAATAAGCAAGCAATAAATTCTCAGCCGTATTGGAATTGGACATCTAAAGAACCTTATTCAATATTGAACAGAGCTGGAAAACTACAAACCAACTTTGATTTCAAGTTTCCTGTGACAACAGGAAACCGCTATCGCAAGTCCACAATAATCAACAAATAGAAGCTAAGCGTATAATAAAACCTTATTCGGAACTCTCCAAAATAAAAACTATATGTTAAGTTTTTCCTTATTATACAATGGAATAAAATGTTACAACAGAATTAAATGTATGAAATATTACTGTAATAATCAGACCCGAAATTCACCGAAAATTCCCAACCCACATTTTCTGGTTAGGAATTTCCTATACTTGATTCTACTTTGTGATGAAATATGAATTAATCAACTTAATGAAAAGCTCTATTTCAAAAGAGGCTGAAAAGTATTTATTTACAAGAGCAAGTTACTAGTAGAACAGTTGAAATCGAAGTGTGTTGAGAATGGGAAAGGGCTCGGTATTTATACAGGAAAGCCGAGTAGGAAAAGTGAAAGGCATTCTAAAAGGGTCGGGGGAATGCCTTCATATCTGTGACTCATGCCTATAAATACTATAAGCCCTTTTCCAGGAAACTTGCATTAGTCATACCTGATAAGGCTTAAACTTGACAAGGTACTTTGAGTCATACAATAAATATACATGCTGAATATGACATTTCAACAATGGGCTGTTACAGACATGACATATACCTATATCAATGACATAAGACTATTAAGGATCATAACAATAGAATCAATAATATATCATAGACAAAACAAAAATAATGTAGGATTACTAATTTGTCATCACACTTTCCCTTAATCTAACATTATTTTTGATTTGATGTCGTTGAGAGTGCTGATTGATGCGTCTTCTTTTGTTCCTGGTACAGTCAGTCCCGGGTGTTGTTTGGCGTCTTTTCAATCTTCTTCCTCGTGGAATCCACTTTCCCTCAATCTCAGCGTCATCAATGGCATCCTTAGTGGGTCGCTTGGTTGGCTCGTAGTATTCAGTTTCAGCATCCGAAACTTCCAGATCCACTTCAACCGGTTGATACTGTGGGACGGATTTGTAGTATGTGGGATTTCTATCCGAGAATCCTGGTTTGTCCTCCTTGTGTAGCTCGATATCAAGTGGTTTCTGTGTTTCCCGGAACTTCATGACGTAGCCATCTTCGTTTGGGTAGGCAACCAGGGCAGCTAGCGTCCGATTCTGGTAGAAGGTTGTTGCATCCATGTCCCGAATTATCCTGTAATTTTTCCTGGCCATATCAACCTCTGAAAAAAGGTTAGCAGCTCCTGGGATGTAGAGCACATCTGAGATTGTGCATTGCTGCCATTTCCCTCCCATAAACGCATCCAGAGTGACGGTTCCTATCCCGGCAGCTACAGATGACGTCATGTTGCCGAAATTGACATTTGGAGCATCCAGTTCGGAGTACAGCTGGAAGCTTGAGAACCACCCGAGTTCCCCGCAAATGTGCCTCGTGGCTCCAGAATCGCTGATCCAAGGCTGCAACTCCTTTCCCTTGCTCTGTGACTTCCTAGTGTAGGTTGCACGTGGTTCCTCGTCCTTTGTCTCTGCTGGTTCCTCAAAGATGTCTGTCCTAATAGAGATCTTGGGAAGCTCAGGTTCGCATACGTTGAGGCTGAAAGCCCGTACAAATGACGCCTTGTCCTCGTCCTCATCCTTGTCGAGCGACGGGCATTCCCGTTTGAAGTGTCCAAGTTTTCCGCAGCTGTAGCACTTGCTCTGGGCCTTGGGGTCCTTTGCACCATCCTGGCGCCTCCGATCTGGCCGTTTGCTCTGAAAGCGGAATGCTTTGACTCCTTCCTCTTTGCGGTCCACGTCGTCCTCTTCTCTCCTGCTGTTGAGTTTAAACTCATGCTTCTTCAGGGAGGACAGTAGATTTGCCTTTGTCTGCATATCTGCCGGCAGCGTGTCCCAGGCCATCTGAAATCCATTGTACTCGTCCGGGAGGCTGGAGACAATTTTCTCAATTATCATCTCGTCAGACGGCTTGATCCCCATCTCATCCAGGGATTTTGCAATGGCTTCGACCTGCTGCATTGCCTTGACAGGTGACTCATCCGGCTGTACTCGGAAATTCATAAATTTCCTCAGCGTGTACTGCTTGTTGTGGGTACTTGAATCCGAGTTGACTTCCTTCAACTTGTCGAACATCTCCTTTGCTGTTCGGCAGGCGTAGATGTGGCCCATATTCTCGTCGTTCAGTGTGGCAGAGATTATATACCTGGCCTCCACATCCTACTTCTTCCATGCTGGCTGATCCGCAGCATCCCTCGGGCACTTCTCCGTTCCGTTCACTATATCCAATAGTTCATGGGATTCCAGCACCAGGTTGATCTGAAACTCCCATCTTGAGAAGGAAGCCTGCCCGAGCTTCAATACTGAAGCGTCCAATCGCATTGATTTGGCCATGACTCTTGATTTCCGAATTGCTCAAAACGTTTTCAAAATTAATTTAACAGTCCAGAAGTTTCCCTGAGAATACCCTCAATACTTCTAAGTCAATCCAAATTCAAAATTAAAACTGCAAAAACACCTAACGCTCTAGCTACCATGTGATGAAATATGAATTAATCAACTTAATGAAAAGCTCTATTTCAAAAGAGGCTGAAAAGTATTTATTTACAAGAGCAAGTTACTAGTAGAACAGTTGAAATCGAAGTGTGTTGAGAATGGGAAAGGGCTCGGTATTTATACAGGAAAGCCGAGTAGGAAAAGTGAAAGGCATTCTAAAAGGGTCCGGGGGAATGCCTTCATATCTGTGACTCATGCCTATAAATACTATAAGCCCTTTTCCAGGAAACTTGCATTAGTCATACCTGATAAGGCTTAAACTTGACAAGGTACTTTGAGTCATACAATAAATATACATGCTGAATATGACATTTCAACAATGGGCTGTTACAGACATGACATATACCTATATCAATGACATAAGACTATTAAGGATCATAACAACAGAATCAATAATATATCATAGACAAAACAAAAATAATGTAGGATTACTAATTTGTCATCACAATTCCCAACCCACATTTTCTGGTTAGGAATTTCCTATACTTGATTCTACTTTCCCCTTCTGGAATGTTCTATAAAATATTATTGATTCCCGATTTGTTATAAATAGGATAATCATAAACACTTTAAAACAGTTCAAGTTTATCTTTGAAATCAAACAGTTAAATAAAGTCAAATTGGAATTTATCTTATTCCTTCATTCATCATATTATTTTATGTTATAACAACAAGTGACCTGAGCGACATGTCATTTTCATTGCTTTTTCCAAAGATTTTCGATTCATCTCAGATTCGAGAACTGAGCTTTGGCAGACTGGCCGAGTGTATCCCCAAAGTTTAGGGAGATTCAGACGAGTTAATCAAACAATTTAAAAAGTGACCTGAACGACATATCATTTTCATTGCTTTTTCCAAAGATTTTCGATTCGTCTCAGATTCGAGAATTAAGCTTTGGTAGACCACCCGAGTGTATTCCCAAAATTAAAAGAGATTCAGGCGAGCTCAGCAAACACGTTAAACAGTGACCAAATCAACGAGTCCTCATTTTCATCGCTATTTTTAAAGTTTTTCGATTCAACCCCAATTCGAGAACTAAACTTTGGCAGACTTCCTGAGTGCATTCCTAAAGTTTAAGGAGATTCAGACGAGCTCAGCGAACACGTTAAACAGTGACCATAGCAACGAAACCTATTTTTTATCGCTATGCTTAAAGTTTTTCGATTCTTTAAAAATTCGAGAATTGAGCTTTGGCAGCCTGCCCGAGTGTATCCCCAAAGTTTAAGGAGATTCGGACGAGTTCGGCAAACCCCTTAAAAAGTGACCATAGCAACGAGACCTCATTTTCTTTGCTGTTTAAAGTTTTTTGAATCATCCCAAATTCGAGGATTGAGTTTTGGAAGACTGCCTGAGTGTATTACTAAATGTTAAAGAAATTCAGGCAAGCTCAACAAACACATTAAATAGTGACCATAGCAACGACACTTCATTTTCATCGCTATTTGTAAAGTTTTTCGATTCATCTTAAATTCGAGAATTGAGCTTTGGCAGACTGCCCGAGTTTATTCCCAAAGTTTAGAGATTCGGACTATTTAAGCAAACAACTTACTAAGTGACCTGAGCGACACCTCATTTTCATTGCTTTTTCCAAAGATCTTCGATTCATCTCAGATTCGAGAATTGAGCTTTGGCAGACAGCCCGAGTGTATCCCTAAAGTTTAAGGAGATTCGGACGAGTTCGGAAAACACCTTAAAAAGTGACCATAGCAACGAGACCTCATTTTCTTTGCTATGCTTAAAGTTTTTCGGTTCATCCCAAATTCGAGAATTGAGCTTTGGAAGACTGCCCGAGTGTATTTTCAAAGTTTAGAGATTCGGAAGAGCTCAGTAAACACGTTAAACAGTGACCATAGCAACGAGACTTTATTTTGATTGCTATGTTTAGTATTCCGATTCAACTCAAATGCGAGAATTGAGCTTCGGAAGACTGCCGGAGTGTATTTTCAAAGTAAAGAGATTCGGACGAGCTCAGCAAACACGTTAAACAGTGCGCATAGCAAAGAGACCTCATTTTCATCGCTATTTGTAAAATTTTTCGATTCATCTTAAATTCGAGAATTGAGCTTTGGTAGACTGTCCGAGTTTATTCCCAAAGTTTCAAGAGATTCGGACTATTTAAGCAAACAACTTACTAAGTGACCTGAGCGACACGTCATTTTCATTGTTTTTTCCAAAGATTTTCGATTCATCTTCGATTCGAGAATTGAGCTTAGGCAGACTGCCCGAATGTATCCCCAAAGTTTAAGGAGATTCGGACGAGTTCGGCAAACCCCTTAAAAAGTGACCATAGCAACGAGACCTCATTTTCTTTGCTATGCTTAAAGTTTTTCGATTCATCCCAAATTCGAGAATTGAGCTTTGGAAGACTGCCCGAGTGTATTTCCAAAGTTTAGAGATTCGGAAGAGCTCAGCAAACACGTTAAACAGTGACCATAGCAACGAGACTTTATTTTGATTGCTATGTTTAGTATTCCGATTCAACTCAAATGCGAGAATTGAGCTTCGGAAGACTGCCGGAGTGTATTTTCAAAGTAAAGAGATTCGGACGAGCTCAGCAAACACGTTAAACAGTGCGCATAGCAACGAGACCTCATTTTCATCGCTATTTGTAAAATTTTTCGATTCATCTTAAATTCGAGAATTGAGCTTTGGTAGACTGTCCGAGTTTATTCCCAAAGTTTCAAGAGATTCGGACTATTTAAGCAAACAACTTACTAAGTGACCTGAGCGACACGTCATTTTCATTGTTTTTTCCAAAGATTTTCGATTCATCTCAGATTCGCGAATTGAGCTTAGGCAGACTGCCCGAGTGTATCTTCAAAGTTTAAGGAGATTCGGACGAGTTCGGCAAACCCCTTAAAAAGTGACCATAGCAACGAGACCTCATTTTCTTTGCTATGCTTAAAGTTTTTCGATTCATCCCAAATTCGAGAATTGAGCTTTGGAAGACTGCCCGAGTGTATTTTCAAAGTTTAGAGATTCGGAAGAGCTCAGTAAACACGTTAAACAGTGACCATAGCAACGAGACTTTATTTTGATTGCTATGTTTAGTATTCCGATTCAACTCAAATGCGAGAATTGAGCTTCGGAAGACTGCCGGAGTGTATTTTCAAAGTAAAGAGATTCGGACGAGCTCAGCAAACACGTTAAACAGTGCGCATAGCAAAGAGACCTCATTTTCATCGCTATTTGTAAAATTTTTCGATTCATCTTAAATTCGAGAATTGAGCTTTGGTAGACTGTCCGAGTTTATTCCCAAAAATTCAAGAGATTCGGACTATTTAAGCAAACAACTTACTAAGTGACCTGAGCGACACGTCATTTTCATTGTTTTTTCCAAAGATTTTCGATTCATCTTCGATTCGAGAATTGAGCTTAGGCAGACTGCCCGAATGTATCCCCAAAGTTTAAGGAGATTCGGACGAGTTCGGCAAACCCCTTAAAAAGTGACCATAGCAACGAGACCTCATTTTCTTTGCTATGCTTAAAGTTTTTCGATTCATCCCAAATTCGAGAATTGAGCTTTGGAAGACTGCCCGAGTGTATTTCCAAAGTTTAGAGATTCGGAAGAGCTCAGCAAACAACTTACTAAGTGATGTTGTGTTACGTAATAAGATGTAATGCGTAATAAATGGTAGTATTACATGTAGTTGTAATTATGTCATAATAAAAATTAAGCAAATTAATAATTACAAGCAAGGCATGAATAAGCAGGGAATAAATAAGCAAGCAATAAATTCTCAGCCGTATTGGAATTGGACATCTAAAGAACCTTATTCAATATTGAACAGAGCTGGAAAACTACAAACCAACTTTGATTTCAAGTTTCCTGTGACAACAGAAAACCGCTATCGCAAGTCCACAATAATCAACAAATAGAAGCTAAGCGTATAATAAAACCTTATTCGGAACTCTCCAAAATAAAAACTATATGTTAAGTTTTTCCTTATTATACAATGGAATAAAATGTTACAACAGAATTAAATGTATGAAATATTACTGTAATTATCAGACCCGAAATTCACCGAAAATTCCCAACCCACATTTTCTGGTTAGGAATTTCCTATACTTGATTCTACTTTTCCCCTTCTGGAATGTTCTATAAAATATTATTGATTCCCGATTTGTTATAAATAGGATAATCATAAACACTTTAAAACAGTCCAAGTTTATCTTTGAAATCAAACAGTTAAATAAAGTCAAATTGAAATTTATCTTATTCCTTCATTCATCATATTATTTTATGTTATAACAACAAGTGACCTGAGCGACATGTCATTTTCATTGCTTTTTCCAAAGATTTTCGATTCATCTCAGATTAGAGAACTGAGCTTTGGCAGACTGGCCGAGTGTATCCCCAAAGTTAAAAGAGATTCAGGCGAGCTCAGCAAACACGTTAAACAGTGACCAAATCAACGAGTCCTCATTTTCATCGCTATTTTTAAAGTTTTTCGATTCAACCCCAATTCGAGAACTAAACTTTGGCAGACTTCCTGAGTGCATTCCAAAAGTTTAAGGAGATTCAGACGAGCTCAGCGAACACGTTAAACAGTGACCATAGCAACGAAACCTATTTTTTATCGCTATGCTTAAAGTTTTTCGATTCTTTAAAAATTCGAGAATTGAGCTTTGGCAGCCTGCCCGAGTGTATCCCCAAAGTTTAAGGAGATTCGGACGAGTTCGGCAAACCCCTTAAAAAGTGACCATAGCAACGAGACCTCATTTTCTTTGCTGTTTAAAGTTTTTTGACTCATCCCAAATTCGAGGATTGAGTTTTGGAAGACTGCCTGAGTGTATTACTAAGTGTTAAAGAAATTCAGGCAAGCTCAACAAACACATTAAATAGTGACCATAGCAACGACACTTCATTTTCATCGCTATTTGTAAAGTTTTTCGATTCATCTTAAATTCGAGAATTGAGCTTTGGCAGACTGCCCGAGTTTATTCCCAAAGTTTAGAGATTCGGACTATTTAAGCAAACAACTTACTAAGTGACCTGAGCGACACCTCATTTTCATTGCTTTTTCCAAAGATCTTCGATTCATCTCAGATTCGAGAATTGAGCTTTGGCAGACAGCCCGAGTGTATCCCTAAAGTTTAAGGAGATTCGGACGAGTTCGGAAAACACCTTAAAAAGTGACCATAGCAACGAGACCTCATTTTCTTTGCTATGCTTAAAGTTTTTCGGTTCATCCCAAATTCGAGAATTGAGCTTTGGAAGACTGCCCGAGTGTATTTTCAAAGTTTAGAGATTCGGAAGAGCTCAGTAAACACGTTAAACAGTGACCATAGCAACGAGACCTCATTTTCTTTGCTATGCTTAAAGTTTTTCGATTCATCCCAAATTCGAGAATTGAGCTTTGGAAGACTGCCCGAGTGTATTTCCAAAGTTTAGAGATTCGGACTAGCTCAGCAAACAACTTACTAAGTAATGTTGTGTTACGTAATAAGATGTAATGCGTAATAAATGGTAGTATTACATGTAGTTGTAATTATATGTCATAATAAAAATTAAGCAAATTAATAATTACAAGGAAGGCATGAATAAGCAGGGAATAAATAAGCAAGCAATAAATTCTCAGCCGTATTGGAATTGGACATCTAAAGAACCTTATTCAATATTGAACAGAGCTGGAAAACTACAAACCAACTTTGATTTCAAGTTTCCTGTGACAACAGGAAACCGCTATCGCAAGTCCACAATAATCAACAAATAGAAGCTAAGCGTATAATAAAACCTTATTCGGAACTCTCCAAAATAAAAACTATATGTTAAGTTTTTCCTTATTATACAATGGAATAAAATGTTACAACAGAATTAAATGTATGAAATATTACTGTAATAATCAGACCCGAAATTCACCGAAAATTCCCAACCCACATTTTCTGGTTAGGAATTTCCTATACTTGATTCTACTTTTCCCCTTCTAGAATGTTCTATAAAATATTATTGATTCCCGATTTGTTATAAATAGGATAATCATAAACA
The DNA here is from genome assembly GCA_947179485.1 of Allacma fusca. Lineage (NCBI taxonomy): Eukaryota > Metazoa > Arthropoda > Collembola > Symphypleona > Sminthuridae > Allacma > Allacma fusca. The sequence continues at coordinate 22,575,945 of OX359245.1, forward strand.
CTTTAAAACAGTCCAAGTTTATCTTTGAAATCAAACAGTTAAATAAAGTCAAATTGGAATTTATCTTATTCCTTCATTCATCATATTATTTTATGTTATAACAACAAGTGACCTGAGCGACATGTCATTTTCATTGCTTTTTCCAAAGATTTTCGATTCTTCTCAGATTCGAGAACTGAGCTTTGGCAGACTGGCCGAGTGTATCCCCAAAGTTTAAGGAGATTCAGACGAGTTAATCAAACAATTTAAAAAGTGACCTGAACGACATATCATTTTCATTGCTTTTTCCAAAGATTTTCGATTCGTCTCAGATTCGAGAATTAAGCTTTGGTAGACCGCCCGAGTGTATTCCCAAAATTAAAAGAGATTCGGACGAGCTCAGCAAACACGTTAAACAGTGCGCATAGCAAAGAGACCTCATTTTCATCGCTATTTGTAAAATTTTTCGATTCATCTTAAATTCGAGAATTGAGCTTTGGTAGACTGTCCGAGTTTATTCCCAAAGTTTCAAGAGATTCGGACTATTTAAGCAAACAACTTACTAAGTGACCTGAGCGACACGTCATTTTCATTGTTTTTTCCAAAGATTTTCGATTCATCTTCGATTCGAGAATTGAGCTTAGGCAGACTGCCCGAATGTATCCCCAAAGTTTAAGGAGATTCGGACGAGTTCGGCAAACCCCTTAAAAAGTGACCATAGCAACGAGACCTCATTTTCTTTGCTATGCGTAAAGTTTTTCGATTCATCCCAAATTCGAGAATTGAGCTTTGGAAGACTGCCCGAGTGTATTTCCAAAGTTTAGAGATTCGGAAGAGCTCAGCAAACAACTTACTAAGTGATGTTGTGTTACGTAATAAGATGTAATGCGTAATAAATGGTAGTATTACATGTAGTTGTAATTATGTCATAATAAAAATTAAGCAAATTAATAATTACAAGCAAGGCATGAATAAGCAGGGAATAAATAAGCAAGCAATAAATTCTCAGCCGTATTGGAATTGGACATCTAAAGAACCTTATTCAATATTGAACAGAGCTGGAAAACTACAAACCAACTTTGATTTCAAGTTTCCTGTGACAACAGAAAACCGCTATCGCAAGTCCACAATAATCAACAAATAGAAGCTAAGCGTATAATAAAACCTTATTCGGAACTCTCCAAAATAAAAACTATATGTTAAGTTTTTCCTTATTATACAATGGAATAAAATGTTACAACAGAATTAAATGTATGAAATATTACTGTAATAATCAGACCCGAAATTCACCGAAAATTCCCAACCCACATTTTCTGGTTAGGAATTTCCTATACTTGATTCTACTTTTCCCCTTCTGGAATGTTCTATAAAATATTATTGATTCCCGATTTGTTATAAATAGGATAATCATAAACACTTTAAAACAGTCCAAGTTTATCTTTGAAATCAAACAGTTAAATAAAGTCAAATTGGAATTTATCTTATTCCTTCATTCATCATATTATTTTATGTTATAACAACAAGTGACCTGAGCGACATGTCGTTTTCATTGCTTTTTCCAAAGATTTTCGATTCATCTCAGATTCGAGAACTGAGCTTTGGCAGACTGGCCGAGTGTATCCCCAAAGTTTAAGGAGATTCAGACGAGTTAATCAAACAATTTAAAAAGTGACCTGAACGACATATCATTTTCATTGCTTTTTCCAAAGATTTTCGATTCGTCTCAGATTCGAGAATTAAGCTTTGGTAGACCGCCCAAGTGTATTCCCAAAATTAAAAGAGATTCAGGCGAGCTCAGCAAACACGTTAAACAGTGACCAAATCAACGAGTCCTCATTTTCATCGCTATTTTTAAAGTTTTTCGATTCAACCCCAATTCGAGAATTGAACTTTGGCAGGCTTCCTGAGTGCATTCCTAAAGTTTAAGGAGATTCAGACGAGCTCAGCAAACACGTTAAACAGTGACCATAGCAGCGAAACCTATTTTTTATCGCTATGCTTAAAGTTTTTCGATTCGTTAAAAATTCGAGAATTGAGCTTTGGCAGCCTGCCCGAGTGTATCCCCAAAGTTTAAGGAGATTCGGACGAGTTCGGCAAACCCCTTAAAAAGTGACCATAGCAACGAGACCTCATTTTCTTTGCTGTTTAAAGTTTTTTGAATCATCCCAAATTCGAGGATTGAGTTTTGGAAGACTGCCCGAGTGTATCCCCAAAGTTTAAGGAGATTCGGACGAGTTCGGCAAACCCCTTAAAAAGTGACCATAGCAACGAGATTTCATTTTCTTTGCTATGTTTAAAGTTTTTCGAAACATCCCAAATTCGAGGATTGAGTTTTGGAAGACTTCCAGAGTGTATTTCCAAAGTTTGAAGAGATTCGCGCGAGTTTGGCTAACACGTTAAACAGCTACCATTGCAACGAGACCTCTTTTTCATAGCTGTTTTTAAAGTTTTTCAATTCAAACAAAATTCGAGAATCGAGCTTTGGAAGACTGCCCGAGTATATTTCCCAAGTTTGAGGAAATTCGGACGAGTTCGGCAAACACCTTAAAAAGTGAGCTAAGCGAAACGTCATTTTCATCGCTTTTTCCAAGATTTTTTGATTCATCCCAAATTCGAGAATTGAGCTTTGGAAGACTGCCCGAGTGTATTTCCAAAGTTTAGAGATTCGGACGAGCTCAGCAAACACGTAAAACAGTGACCATAGCAACGAGACTTTATTTTGACCGCTATGTTTAGTTTTTCGATTCATCTTAAATGCGAGAATTGAGCTTTGGCAGACTGTCCGAGTGTATTCCCAAAGTTTAAAGAGATTCGGACGAGTTTGGCTTACACGTTAAACAGTTACCATCGCAACGAGACCTCATTTTAATCGCTATTTTTAACGTTTTTTGAATCATCTTAAATGCGAGAATTGAGCTTTGGCAGACTGTCCGAGTGTATTCCCAAAGTTTAAAGAGATTCGGACGAGTTAAGGAAACAACTAAAGAAGTGACCTAAGCGAAACGTCATTTTCATCGCTTTTTCCAAAGTTTTTCGATTCATCTCAAATTCAAAAATTGAGCTTTGGCAGACTGCCCGAGTGTATTCCCAAAGGTTAAAGAGATTCGGACGACCTGAGCAAACACGTTAAACAGTGACCATACCAACGAGACCTCATTATCATCGCAGTGTTTAAAGTTTTTCGATTCATCCCAAATTCGAGAATTCAGCTTTGGAAGAATGCCCGAGTGAATTCCTAAAGTTTAAAGAGATTGGGACGAGTTCGGCTAACACGTTAAATAGTGACCATAGCAACGACACTTCATTTTCATCGCTATTTGTAAAGTTTTTCGATTCATCCCAAATTCGAGAATCGAGCTTTGGAAGACTGCCCGAGTTTATTTCCAAAGTTTAAAGAGATTCGGACGAGTTAATCAAACAACTTACTAAGTGACCTGAGCGACACGTCATTTTCATTGCTTTTTCCAAAGATTTTCGATTCATTTCAGATTCGAGAATTGAGCTTTGGCAGACCGCCCGAGTGTATTCCCGAAATTTAAAGAGATTCAGGCGAGCTCAGCAAACACGTTAAACAGTGACCATAGCAACGAAACCTTTTTTTATCGCTATTTTTAGTTTTTCAATTCATACAAAATTCGAGAATTGAGCTTTGGCAGACCGCCCGAGTGTATTCCTAAAATTTAAAGAGATTATGGCGAGCTCAACAAACACGTTAAACTGACCATAGCAACGAGACCTCATTTTCTTTGCTGTTTAAAGTTTTTCAAATCATCCTAAATTCGATAATCGAGCTTTGGAAGACTGCCCGAGTATATTTCCCAAGTTTGAGGAAATTCGGACGAGTTCGGCAAACACCTTAAAAAGTGACCTAAGCGAAACGTCATTTTCATCGCTTTTTCCAAGATTTTTTGATTCATCCCAAATTCGAGAATTGAGCTTTGGAAGACTGCCCGAGTGTATTTCCAAAGTTTAGAGATTCGGACGAGCTCAGCAAACACGTAAAACAGTAACCATAGCAACGAGACTTTATTTTGATCGCTATGTTTAGTTTTTCGATTCATCTTAAATGCGAGAATTGAGCTTTGGCAGACCTTCCGAGTGTATTCCCAAAGTTTAAAGAGATTCGGACGAGTTTGGCTTACACGTTAAACAGCTACCATCGAAACGAGACTTTATTTTAATCGCTATTTTTATAGTTTTTCGATTCATCCCAAATTCGAGAATTGAGCTTTGGAAGACTGCCCGCGTGCATTCCTAAAGTTTAAAGAGATTGGGACGAGTTCGGCTAACACGTTAAATAGTGACCATAGCAACGACACTTCATTTTCATCGCTATTTGTAAAGATTTTCGATTCATCCCAAATTCGAGAATCGAGCTTTGGAAGACTGCCCGAGTTTATTCCCAAAGTTTAAAGAGATTTGGACGAGTTAATCAAACAATTTAAAAAGTGACCTGAACGACATATCATTTTCATTGCTTTTCCAAAGATTTTCGATTCGTCTCAGATTCGAGAATTAAGCTTTGGTAGACCGCTCGAGTGTATTCCCAAAATTAAAAGAGATTCAGGCGAGCTCAGCAAACACGTTAAACAGTGACCAAATCAACGAGTCCTCATTTTCATCGCTATTTTTAAAGTTTTTCGATTCAACCCCAATTCGAGAATTGAACTTTGGCAGGCTTCCTGAGTGCATTCCTAAAGTTTAAGGAGATTCAGACGAGCTCAGCAAACACGTTAAACAGTGACCATAGCAGCGAAACCTATTTTTTATCGCTATGCTTAAAGTTTTTCGATTCGTTAAAAATTCGAGAATTGAGCTTTGGCAGCCTGCCCGAGTGTATCCCCAAAGTTTAAGGAGATTCGGACGAGTTCGGCAAACCCCTTAAAAAGTGACCATAGCAACGAGACCTCATTTTCTTTGCTGTTTAAAGTTTTTTGAATCATCCCAAATTCGAGGATTGAGTTTTGGAAGACTGCCCGAGTGTATCCCCAAAGTTTAAGGAGATTCGGACGAGTTCGGCAAACCCCTTAAAAAGTGACCATAGCAACGAGATTTCATTTTCTTTGCTATGTTTAAAGTTTTTCGAAACATCCCAAATTCGAGGATTGAGTTTTGGAAGACTTCCAGAGTGTATTTCCAAAGTTTGAAGAGATTCGCGCGAGTTTGGCTAACACGTTAAACAGCTACCATTGCAACGAGACCTCTTTTTCATAGCTGTTTTTAAAGTTTTTCAATTCAAACAAAATTCGAGAATCGAGCTTTGGAAGACTGCCCGAGTATATTTCCCAAGTTTGAGGAAATTCGGACGAGTTCGGCAAACACCTTAAAAAGTGAGCTAAGCGAAACGTCATTTTCATCGCTTTTTCCAAGATTTTTTGATTCATCCCAAATTCGAGAATTGAGCTTTGGAAGACTGCCCGAGTGTATTTCCAAAGTTTAGAGATTCGGACGAGCTCAGCAAACACGTAAAACAGTGACCATAGCAACGAGACTTTATTTTGACCGCTATGTTTAGTTTTTCGATTCATCTTAAATGCGAGAATTGAGCTTTGGCAGACTGTCCGAGTGTATTCCCAAAGTTTAAAGAGATTCGGACGAGTTTGGCTTACACGTTAAACAGTTACCATCGCAACGAGACCTCATTTTAATCGCTATTTTTAACGTTTTTTGAATCATCTTAAATGCGAGAATTGAGCTTTGGCAGACTGTCCGAGTGTATTCCCAAAGTTTAAAGAGATTCGGACGAGTTAAGGAAACAACTAAAGAAGTGACCTAAGCGAAACGTCATTTTCATCGCTTTTTCCAAAGTTTTTCGATTCATCTCAAATTCAAAAATTGAGCTTTGGCAGACTGCCCGAGTGTATTCCCAAAGGTTAAAGAGATTCGGACGACCTGAGCAAACACGTTAAACAGTGACCATACCAACGAGACCTCATTATCATCGCAGTGTTTAAAGTTTTTCGATTCATCCCAAATTCGAGAATTCAGCTTTGGAAGAATGCCCGAGTGAATTCCTAAAGTTTAAAGAGATTGGGACGAGTTCGGCTAACACGTTAAATAGTGACCATAGCAACGACACTTCATTTTCATCGCTATTTGTAAAGTTTTTCGATTCATCCCAAATTCGAGAATCGAGCTTTGGAAGACTGCCCGAGTTTATTTCCAAAGTTTAAAGAGATTCGGACGAGTTAATCAAACAACTTACTAAGTGACCTGAGCGACACGTCATTTTCATTGCTTTTTCCAAAGATTTTCGATTCATTTCAGATTCGAGAATTGAGCTTTGGCAGACCGCCCGAGTGTATTCCCGAAATTTAAAGAGATTCAGGCGAGCTCAGCAAACACGTTAAACAGTGACCATAGCAACGAAACCTTTTTTTATCGCTATTTTTAGTTTTTCAATTCATACAAAATTCGAGAATTGAGCTTTGGCAGACCGCCCGAGTGTATTCCTAAAATTTAAAGAGATTATGGCGAGCTCAACAAACACGTTAAACTGACCATAGCAACGAGACCTCATTTTCTTTGCTGTTTAAAGTTTTTCAAATCATCCTAAATTCGATAATCGAGCTTTGGAAGACTGCCCGAGTATATTTCCCAAGTTTGAGGAAATTCGGACGAGTTCGGCAAACACCTTAAAAAGTGACCTAAGCGAAACGTCATTTTCATCGCTTTTTCCAAGATTTTTTGATTCATCCCAAATTCGAGAATTGAGCTTTGGAAGACTGCCCGAGTGTATTTCCAAAGTTTAGAGATTCGGACGAGCTCAGCAAACACGTAAAACAGTAACCATAGCAACGAGACTTTATTTTGATCGCTATGTTTAGTTTTTCGATTCATCTTAAATGCGAGAATTGAGCTTTGGCAGACCTTCCGAGTGTATTCCCAAAGTTTAAAGAGATTCGGACGAGTTTGGCTTACACGTTAAACAGCTACCATCGAAACGAGACTTTATTTTAATCGCTATTTTTATAGTTTTTCGATTCATCCCAAATTCGAGAATTGAGCTTTGGAAGACTGCCCGCGTGCATTCCTAAAGTTTAAAGAGATTGGGACGAGTTCGGCTAACACGTTAAATAGTGACCATAGCAACGACACTTCATTTTCATCGCTATTTGTAAAGTTTTTCGATTCATCCCAAATTCGAGAATCGAGCTTTGGAAGACTGCCCGAGTTTATTCCCAAAGTTTAAAGAGATTTGGACGAGTTAATCAAACAATTTAAAAAGTGACCTGAACGACATATCATTTTCATTGCTTTTCCAAAGATTTTCGATTCGTCTCAGATTCGAGAATTAAGCTTTGGTAGACCGCTCGAGTGTATTCCCAAAATTAAAAGAGATTCAGGCGAGCTCAGCAAACACGTTAAACAGTGACCAAATCAACGAGTCCTCATTTTCATCGCTATTTTTAAAGTTTTTCGATTCAACCCCAATTCGAGAATTGAACTTTGGCAGACTTCCTGAGTGCAATTCTAAAGTTAAAGGAGATTCAGACGAGCTCAGCAAACACGTTAAACTGTGACCATAGCAACGAAACCTATTTTTTATCGCTATGCTTAATGTTTTTCGATTCGTTAAAAATTCGAGAATTGAGCTTTGGCAGCCTGCCCGAGTGTATCCCCAAAGTTAAAGGAGATTCGGACGAGTTTGGCTTACACGTTAAACAGTTACCATCGCAACGAGACCTCATTTTAATCGCTATTTTTAACGTTTTTTGAATCATCTTAAATGCGAGAATTGAGCTTTGGCAGACTGTCCGAGTGCATTCCCAAAGTTTAAAGAGATTCGGACGAGTTAAGGAAACAACTAAAGAAGTGACCTAAGCGAAACGTCATTTTCATCGCTTTTTCCAAAGTTTTTCGATTCATCTCAAATTCAAAAATTGAGTTTGGCAGACTGCCCGAGTGTATTCCCAAAGGTTAAAGAGATTCGGACGACCTGAGCAAACACGTTAAACAGTGACCATACCAACGAGACCTCATTATCATCGCAGTGTTTAAAGTTTTTCGATTCATCCCAAATTCGAGAATTCAGCTTTGGAAGAATGCCCGAGTGAATTCCTAAAGTTTAAAGAGATTGGGACGAGTTCGGCAAACCCCTTAAAAAGTGACCATAGCAACGAGACCTCATTTTCTTTGCTGTTTAAAGTTTTTTGAATCATCCCAAATTCGAGGATTGAGTTTTGGAAGATTGCCTGTGTATTACTTAATGTTAAAGAAATTCAGGCAAGCTCAACAAACACATTAAATAGTGACCATAGCAACGACACTTCATTTTCATCGCTATTTGTAAAGTTTTTCGATTCATCTTAAATTCAAAAATTGAGCTTTGGCAGACTGCCCGAGTTTATTCCCAAAGTTTAGAGATTCGGACGAGTTAAGCAAACAACTTACTAAGTGACCTGAGCGACACGTCATTTTCATTGCTTTTTCCAAAGATTTTCGATTCATCTCAGATTCGAGAATTGAGCTTTGGCAGACCGCCCGAGTGTATTCTAGAAATTTAACGAGATTCAGGCGAGCTCAGCAAACACGTTAAACAGTGACCATAGCAACGAAACCTTTTTTCATCGCAATGCTTAAAGTTTTTCGATTCATTCAAAATTCGAGAATTGAGCTTTGGCAGCCTGCCCGAGTGTATCCCCAAAGTTTAAGGAGATTCGGACGAGTTCGGCAAACCCCTTAAAAAGTGACCATAGCAACGAGATTTCAATTTCTTTGCTATGTTTAAAGTTTTTTGAAACATCCCAAAATCGAGGATTGAGTTTTGGAAGACTTCCAGAGACCGCTCGAGTGTATTCCCAAAATTAAAAGAGATTCAGGCGAGCTCAGCAAACACGTTAAACAGTGACCAAATCAACGAGTCCTCATTTTCATCGCTATTTTTAAAGTTTTTCGATTCAACCCCAATTCGAGAATTGAACTTTGGCAGACTTCCTGAGTGCAATTCTAAAGTTAAAGGAGATTCAGACGAGCTCAGCAAACACGTTAAACTGTGACCATAGCAACGAAACCTATTTTTTATCGCTATGCTTAATGTTTTTCGATTCGTTAAAAATTCGAGAATTGAGCTTTGGCAGCCTGCCCGAGTGTATCCCCAAAGTTAAAGGAGATTCGGACGAGTTTGGCTTACACGTTAAACAGTTACCATCGCAACGAGACCTCATTTTAATCGCTATTTTTAACGTTTTTTGAATCATCTTAAATGCGAGAATTGAGCTTTGGCAGACTGTCCGAGTGCATTCCCAAAGTTTAAAGAGATTCGGACGAGTTAAGGAAACAACTAAAGAAGTGACCTAAGCGAAACGTCATTTTCATCGCTTTTTCCAAAGTTTTTCGATTCATCTCAAATTCAAAAATTGAGTTTGGCAGACTGCCCGAGTGTATTCCCAAAGGTTAAAGAGATTCGGACGACCTGAGCAAACACGTTAAACAGTGACCATACCAACGAGACCTCATTATCATCGCAGTGTTTAAAGTTTTTCGATTCATCCCAAATTCGAGAATTCAGCTTTGGAAGAATGCCCGAGTGAATTCCTAAAGTTTAAAGAGATTGGGACGAGTTCGGCTAACACGTTAAATAGTGACCATAGCAACGACACTTCATTTTCATCGCTATTTGTAAAGTTTTTCGATTCATCCCAAATTCGAGAATCGAGCTTTGGAAGACTGCCCGAGTTTATTTCCAAAGTTTGAAGAGATTCGGACGAGTTAATCAAACAACTTACTAAGTGACCTGAGCGACACGTCATTTTCATTGCTTTTTCCAAAGATTTTCGATTCATTTCAGATTCGAGAATTGAGCTTTGGCAGACCGCCCGAGTGTATTCCCGAAATTTAAAGAGATTCAGGCGAGCTCAGCAAACACGTTAAACAGTGACCATAGCAACGAAACCTTTTTTTATCGCTATTTTTAGTTTTTCAATTCATACAAAATTCGAGAATTGAGCTTTGGCAGACCGCCCGAGTGTATTCCTAAAATTTAAAGAGATTATGGCGAGCTCAACAAACACGTTAAACTGACCATAGCAATGAGACCTCATTTTCTTTGCTGTTTAAAGTTTTTCAAATCATCCTAAATTCGATAATCGAGCTTTGGAAGACTGCCCGAGTATATTTCCCAAGTTTGAGGAAATTCGGACGAGTTCGGCAAACACCTTAAAAAGTGACCTAAGCGAAACGTCATTTTCATCGCTTTTTCCAAGATTTTTTGATTCATCCCAAATTCGAGAATTGAGCTTTGGAAGACTGCCCGAGTGTATTTCCAAAGTTTAGAGATTCGGACGAGCTCAGCAAACACGTAAAACAGTAACCATAGCAACGAGACTTTATTTTGATCGCTATGTTTAGTTTTTCGATTCATCTTAAATGCGAGAATTGAGCTTTGGCAGACCTTCCGAGTGTATTCCCAAAGTTTAAAGAGATTCGGACGAGTTTGGCTTACACGTTAAACAGCTACCATCGAAACGAGACTTTATTTTAATCGCTATTTTTATAGTTTTTCGATTCATCCCAAATTCGAGAATTGAGCTTTGGAAGACTGCCCGCGTGCATTCCTAAAGTTTAAAGAGATTGGGACGAGTTCGGCTAACACGTTAAATAGTGACCATAGCAACGACACTTCATTTTCATCGCTATTTGTAAAGTTTTTCGATTCATCCCAAATTCGAGAATCGAGCTTTGGAAGACTGCCCGAGTTTATTCCCAAAGTTTAAAGAGATTTGGACGAGTTAATCAAACAATTTAAAAAGTGACCTGAACGACATATCATTTTCATTGCTTTTCCAAAGATTTTCGATTCGTCTCAGATTCGAGAATTAAGCTTTGGTAGACCGCTCGAGTGTATTCCCAAAATTAAAAGAGATTCAGGCGAGCTCAGCAAACACGTTAAACAGTGACCAAATCAACGAGTCCTCATTTTCATCGCTATTTTTAAAGTTTTTCGATTCAACCCCAATTCGAGAATTGAACTTTGGCAGACTTCCTGAGTGCAATTCTAAAGTTTAAGGAGATTCAGACGAGCTCAGCAAACACGTTAAACAGTGACCATAGCAACGAAACCTATTTTTTATCGCTATGCTTAATGTTTTTCGATTCGTTAAAAATTCGAGAATTGAGCTTTGGCAGCCTGCCCGAGTGTATCCCCAAAGTTTAAGGAGATTCGGACGAGTTCGGCAAACCCCTTAAAAAGTGACCATAGCAACGAGACCTCATTTTCTTTGCTGTTTAAAGTTTTTTGAATCATCCCAAATTCGAGGATTGAGTTTTGGAAGATTGCCTGTGTATTACTTAATGTTAAAGAAATTCAGGCAAGCTCAACAAACACATTAAATAGTGACCATAGCAACGACACTTCATTTTCATCGCTATTTGTAAAGTTTTTCGATTCATCTTAAATTCAAAAATTGAGCTTTGGCAGACTGCCCGAGTTTATTCCCAAAGTTTAGAGATTCGGACGAGTTAAGCAAACAACTTACTAAGTGACCTGAGCGACACGTCATTTTCATTGCTTTTTCCAAAGATTTTCGATTCATCTCAGATTCGAGAATTGAGTTTGGCAGACCGCCCGAGTGTATTCTAGAAATTTAACGAGATTCAGGCGAGCTCAGCAAACACGTTAAACAGTGACCATAGCAACGAAACCTTTTTTCATCGCAATGCTTAAAGTTTTTCGATTCATTCAAAATTCGAGAATTGAGCTTTGGCAGCCTGCCCGAGTGTATCCCCAAAGTTTAAGGAGATTCGGACGAGTTCGGCAAACCCCTTAAAAAGTGACCATAGCAACGAGATTTCAATTTCTTTGCTATGTTTAAAGTTTTTTGAAACATCCCAAAATCGAGGATTGAGTTTTGGAAGACTTCCAGAGTGTACTTCCAAAGTTTGAAGAGATTCGGGCGAGTTTAGCTAACACGTTAAACAGCTACCATCGCAACGAGACCTCATTTTCATTGCTATTTTTAAAGTTTTTCAATTCATACAAAATTCGAGAATTGAGCTTTGGCAGACCGCCCGAGTGTATTCCTAAAATTTAAAGAGATTATGGCGAGCTCAGCAAACACGTTAAACAGTGACCATAGCAACGAGACTTTATTTTGATCGCTATGTTTAGTTTTTCGATTCATCCTAAATGCGAGAATTGAGCTTTGGCAGACTGTCCGAGTGTATTCCCAAAGTTTAAAGAGATTCGGACGAGTTTGGCTTACACGTTAAACAGCTACCATCGAAACGAGACCTCATTTTAATCGCTATTTTTATAGTTTTTCGATTCATCTTAAATTCGAGAATTGAACTTTGGCACTGCCCGAGTGCATTCCCAAAGTTAAGAGAGATTCGGACGAGTTCGGCTAACACGTTAAACAGTTACCATCGCAACGAGACCTCATTTTAATCGCTATTTTTAACGTTTTTTGAATCATCTTAAATGCGAGAATTGAGCTTTGGCAGACTGTCCGAGTGTATTCCCAATGTTTAAAGAGATTCGGACGAGTTCGGCTAACACGTTAAACAGTTACCATCGCAACGAGACCTCATTTTAATCGCTATTTTTAACGTTTTTTGAATCATCTTAAATGCGAGAATTGAGCTTTGGCAGACTGTCCGAGTGTATTCCCAAAGTTTAAAGAGATTCGGACGAGTTAAGGAAACAACTAAAAAAGTGACCTAAATGAAACGTCATTTTCATCGCTTTTTCCAAAGTTTTTCGATTCATCTCAAATTCAAAAATTGAGCTTTGGCAGACTGCCCGAGTGTATTCCCAAAGATTAAAGAGATTCGGACGAGTTAATCAAACAATTTAAAAAGTGACCTGAACGACATATCATTTTCATTGCTTTTCCAACAATTTTCGATTCGTCTCAGATTCGAGAATTAAGCTTTGGTAGACCGCTCGAGTGTATTCCCAAAATTAAAAGAGATTCAGGCGAGCTCAGCAAACACGTTAAACAGTGACCAAATCAACGAGTCCTCATTTTCATCGCTATTTTTAAAGTTTTTCGATTCAACCCCAATTCGAGAATTGAACTTTGGCAGACTTCCTGAGTGCATTCCTAAAGTTTAAGGAGATTCAGACGAGCTCAGCAAACACGTTAAACAGTGACCATAGCAACGAAACCTATTTTTTATCGCTATGCTTAAAGTTTTTCGATTCGTTAAAAATTCGAGAATTGAGCTTTGGCAGCCTGCCCGAGTGTATCCCCAAAGTTTAAGGAGATTCGGACGAGTTCGGCAAACCCCTTAAAAAGTGACCATAGCAACGAGACCTCATTTTCTTTGCTGTTTAAAGTTTTTTGAATCATCCCAAATTCGAGGATTGAGTTTTGGAAGATTGCCTGTGTATTACTTAATGTTAAAGAAATTCAGGCAAGCTCAACAAACACATTAAATAGTGACCATAGCAACGACACTTCATTTTCATCGCTATTTGTAAAGTTTTTCGATTCATCTTAAATTCGAGAATTGAGCTTTGGCAGACTGCCCGAGTTTATTCCCACAGTTTAGAGATTCGGACGAGTTAAGCAAACAACTTACTAAGTGACCTGAGCGACACGTCATTTTCATTGCTTTTTCCAAAGATTTTCGATTCATCTCAGATTCCAGAATTGAGCTTTGGCAGACCGCCCGAGTGTATTTCCAAAGTTTGAAGAGATTCGGGCGAGTTTGGCTAACACGTTAAACAGCTACCATCGCAACGAGACCTCATTTTCATCGCTATTTTTAAAGTTTTTCAATTCATACAAAATTCGAGAATTGAGCTTTGGCAGACCGCCCGAGTGTATTCCTAGAATTTAAAGAGATTATGGCGAGCTCAGCAAACGTTAAACAGTGACCGTATCAACGAGACCTCATTTTCATCGCTGTTTCAAAGTTTTCGATTCAACCCCAATTCGAGAATTGAGCTTTGGCAGACTTTCTGAGTGTATTCCCAAAGTTTAAAGAGATTCGGACGAGTTAAGCAAACAATTTAAAAAGTGACCTGAGCGACACGTCATTTTCATTGCTTTTTCCAAAGAATTTCGATTCATCACTGATTCGAGAATTGAGCTTTGGCAGACCGCCTGAGTGTATTCCCAAAATATAAAGAGATTCAGGCGAGCTCAGCAAACACGTTAAACAATGACCAAATCATCGAGTCCTCATTTTAATCGTTGTTTAAAGTTTTTTGATTCAACCCCAATTCGAGAATTGAGCTTTGGCAGACTTTCTGAGTGTATTCCCAAAGTTTAAAGAGATTCGGACGAGCTAAGCAAACACGTTAAACAGTGACCATAGCCACGAAACCTATTTTTCATCGCTATGCTTAATGTTTTTCGATTCATTAAAAATTCGAGAATTGGGCTTTGGCAGCCTGCCCGAGGGTATCCCCAAAGTTGGAGGAGATTCGGACGAGTTCATCAAATACCTTAAAAAGTGACCTAAGCGAAACGTCATTTTCATCGCTTTTCCCAAAGTTTTTCGATTCATCCCAAATTCGAGAATTGAGCTTTGGCAAACTGCCCGAGTGTATTCTTAAAGTTTAAAGAGATTCGGACGAGTTCAGCAAACACGTTAAACAGTGACCAAATCAACGAGTCTTCAGTTTCATCGCTATGTTTAAAGTTTTTCGATTCAACCCTGATTCGAGATTTGAGCTTTGGCAGACTTCTTGAGTGTATTCCTAAAGTTAAAGGAGATTCAGAGGAGCTCCGCAAACACGTTAAACAGTGACCATAGCAACGAGACCTCATTTTCTTTGCTGTTTAAAGTTTTTCGATTCATCTTAAATTCGAGAATTGAGCTTTGGCAGACTGCCCGAGTTTATTCCCAAAGTTTAAAGAGATTCGGACGAGTTAAGCAAACAACTTATTAAGTGACCTGAGCGACACGTCTTTTTCATTGCTTTTTCCAGATTTTCGATTCATCTCAGATTCGAGAATTGAGCTTTGGCAGACCGCCCGAGTGTATTTCCGAAATTTAAAAAGATTCAAGTGAGCTCAGCAAACACGTTAAACAGTGACCATACCAACGAGACCTCATTATCATCGCAGTGTTTAAAGTTTTTCGATTCATCCCAAATTCGAGAATTGAGTTTTGGAAGACTGCCTGAGTGTATTGACAAAGTTTAAGGAGATTCGGACGAGCTCCGAAAACACGTTAAATAGTGACCATAGCAACGACACTTCATTGTCATCGCTATTTGTAGTTTTTCGATTCATCCCAAATTAGAGAATCGAGCTTTGGAAGACTGGCCGAAGTTTATTCCCAAAACTTATAGAGATTCGGACGAGTTAAGCAAACAATTTAAAAAGTGACCTGAGCGACACGTCATTTTCATTGCTTTTTCCAAAGATTTTCGATTCGTCTCAGATTCGAGAATTAGGCTTTGGCAGACCGCCCGAGTGTATTTTAGAAATTTAAAGAGATTCAGGCGAGCTCAGCAAACACGTTAAACAGTGACCATAGCAACGAGTCTTCATTTTCATCGCTGTTTAAAGTTTTTCGATTCAACCCTTATTCGAGAATTGAGCTCTGGCAGACTTCCTGAGTGTATTCCCAAAGTTTAAGGAGATTCCGACGAGCTCGGCAAACACGTTAAACAGTGACTATAGCAGCGAAACATTTTTTTCATCGCAATGTTTTTCGATTCATTCAAAATTCGAGAATTAAGCTTTGGCAGCCTGCCCGAGTGTATCCCCAAAGTTTAAGGATATTCGGACGAGTTCGGCTAACACGTTAAACAGTTCTTATCGCAAGGAGACTTCATTTTAATCGCTATGTTTAAAGTTTTTCGATTCATCTTAAATTCGAGAATTGAGTTTTGGCAGACTGCCCGAGTGTATTCCCAAATATTAAGGAGATTTAGACGAGTTCAACAAACACCTAAAAAAGTGACCGGAGCAACGACATGTCATTTTAATCTGTGTTTTTAGATTTTCGATTAATACCAAAATCAAAAATTGGTCTTTGGCAGACTACCCGAGTGTATTGCCAAAGATTAAAGAGACGTGTCATCGCACAAATTAGAACGAATTGTGGAATTATATCTTATAAGTACCATCAAATTTTCTTAGACAAAAACGTTTGTATCCACTGTGGGCCACCACACATATATAATCTAAATCACTTTCTGTTAGTATGTAAGCAAAACGAATCTCTTAGGATTAAGCATAATATACACGAAAGATTCAACGACTTGGTCCTTATGCTATGGTCCTTAAATAGTTCAAACCAAAATTATGTAAAAAGCTTCTGTTATTACATTTTTGATTGTTTAAAATTTATTACAAATGTTCATGATGGGTAAGTCCCAAGTGAAATAAAACTGACCCTAGTTTGGTCGATTGATAGATTGATTGATTAAACAATGACCAAATCATCGAGTCCTCATTTTAATCGTTGTTTAAAGTTTTTCGATTCAACCCCAATTCGAGAATTGAGCTTTAGCAGACTTCCTGAGTGTATTCCCAAAGTTTAAAGAGATTCGGACGAGTTAAGCAAACAATTTAAAAAGTGACCTGAGCGACACGTCATTTTCATTGCTTTTTCCAAAGAATTTCGATTCATCTCTGATTCGAGAATTGAGCTTTGGCAGACCGCCCGAGTGTATTCCCAAAATATAAAGAGATTCAGGCGAGCTCAGCAAACACGTTAAACAATGACCAAATATCCATACAAATCCATTCTGGCTGCCAAGGAAGCAACAGCTATAGAAAAGTGCCCCGTTATCAGTGCTTGTTAATATGCAGAAAGAGATAGCAGCGAACCTTTTCTTATCTATCTTTCTTCATGGCCGTATGCTTTAACATACAACTTCCTCTTGGCTCTCTAGTTCCGCCATTTTGCCCATGCCGCTTTTCTCTTGATCTTCAGAATTTTGAAACTATCCCGTAATTTGGAAATTCCATTTGAACTGGTTACCGTGAAGTGAAACATTTTGCTGATTCCCCCACTATACTCCAAATCCAAAATATTCCTTCAAACTCGGAAGTTTACTGACTGTGCCATCGTCAACCGAATTGTGACCGCGTTCTTGCAACTGAAACCACAAGTGACTATTTGGAAATTAATAGTGGTGCCGCAACTATTTCGAGCTGTGAAACCGCCTTCTCAAATATCAGTCAGTGTCAGTGTCGTATATGGCTTCGCTAATATCCTTTCCAAATATTGAGTCCGTACAAGGGTGAAACGATAATAAACCAACGTTAAAGTCCCTGAACTGAATGTGCCGTGGTCATACCCGAATTGTGAAAGCGTAAAATCCTGAAAGAACACCATAGCTACTACATACGAGCTCCTGGTGGCTTCCCGGTTCCGCCATTTTGTCCATGCTGCTTCCTGTAGCTTTTCTGAAGTTTCCTGAAACTTGTAACCTCAAAATAGTACTACTGACGGGAACAAAAGTGAATCTGGGCAAAAGAAGTTGTCCTTTACACCTGCAAACTGTGTACATCTGCGAACGTGATTTGACCCTCAACTGAGTCAACTATTCCGTGGAAGTGGTAATCCAAGTGCCCAAGGAAAGCTCAAGTAAATTCTAGAAAAGGAACCCGTCTGAAATTTGTGAAACAAACCGCGTTGTAACCCGGGTACACCAGGTCATTAAGTTGGCAAATCGCATTGGCTCAAAGTGCAAACACATACACAACAGTACAAACACACGAGTTAAGCAAACAACTTAAAAAGTGACCATAGCAACGAGACCTCATTTTCTTTGCTATGCTTAAAGTTTTTCGAATCATCCCAAATCCAAGGATTGAGTTTTAGAAGACTTCCTGAGTGTATTTTCATAGTTTGAAGAGATTCGGCCGAGTTTGGCTAACACGTTAAACAGCTACCATCGCAACGAGACCTCATTTTCATCGCTATTTTTAAAGTTTTTCGATTCATCCTAAATTTGAGAATTGAGCTTTGGCAGACTGCCCGAGTTTATTCCCAAAGTTTAAAGAGATTCGGACGAGTTAAGCAAACAACTTAAAAAGTGACCATAGCAACGAGACCTCATTTTCTTTGCTATGCTTAAAGTTTTTCGAATCATCCCAAATCCAAGGATTGAGTTTTAGAAGACTTCCTGAGTGTATTTTCATAGTTTGAAGAGATTCGGGCGAGTTTGGCTAATACGTTAAACAGCTACCATCGCAACGAGACCTCATTTTCATCGCTATTTTTAAAGTTTTTCGATTCATCCTAAATTTGAGAATTGAGCTTTGGCAGACTGCCCGAGTTTATTCCCAAAGTTTAAAGAGATTCGGACGAGTTAAGCAAACAACTTAAAAAATGACCTGAGCGACACGTCATTTTCATTGCTTTTTTCAAATATTTTCGATTCATCTCAGATTCGAGAATTAAACTTTGGCAGACTGCCCGAGTGTATCCCCAAAGTTTAATGAGATTCGGACGAGTTCGGCAAACCCCTTAAAAAGTGACCATAGCAACGAGACCTCATTTTCTTTGCTATGCTTAAAGTTATTCGATTCAACCCCAATTCGAGAGTTGAGCTTTGGCAGACCGCCCAAGTGTATTACCAAAATTTAAAGAGATTCAGGCGAGCTCAGCAAACACGTTAAACAGTGACCATATCAACGAGACCTCATTTTCATCGCTATGTTTAAAGTTTTTCGATTCAACCCCAATTCGAGATTTGTGCTTTGGCAGACTTCCTGAGTGTATTCCCAAAGTTTAAGGAGATTCGGACGAGCTCAAAAAACACGTTAAACAGTGATCATAGCAACGAAACCTATTTTCATCGCTTTGCTTAGTTTTTCGATTCTTTCAAAATTCGAGAATTGAGCTTTGGCAGCCTGCCCGAGTGTATCCCCAAAGTTTAAGGAGATTAGGACGAGTTCGGCGAATCCCTTAAAAAGTGACCATAGCAACGAGACCTCATTTTCTTTGCTATGCTTAAAGTTTTTCGAATCATCCCAAATCCAAGGATTGAGTTTTAGAAGACTTCCTGAGTGTATTTTCATAGTTTGAAGAGATTCGGGCGAGTTTGGCTAACACGTTAAACAGCTTCCATCGCAACGAGACCTCATTTTCATCGCTATTTTTAAAGTTTTTCGATTCATCCTAAATTTGAGAATTGAGCTTTGGCAGACTGCCCGAGTTTATTCCCAAAGTTTAAAGAGATTCGGACGAGTTAAGCAAACAACTTAAAAAATGACCTGAGCGACACGTCATTTTCATTGCTTTTTTCAAATATTTTCGATTCATCTCAGATTCGAGAATTAAACTTTGGCAGACTGCCCGAGTGTATCCCCAAAGTTTAATGAGATTCGGACGAGTTCGGCAAACCCCTTAAAAAGTGACCATAGCAACGAGACCTCATTTTCTTTGCTATTGTGATGACATATTAATTATGATCATGTCTTGTACTCGTATTTATGCTATTACACATTTATTGGAATCATGTATGATTGAGTTTACATGTATGTCATACCGTCTATTGCATGAGTACTGTATGTCATACCCCCAATTGTATGTGTATTGTATGTCATACCCCCTATTGTATGTGTACTGTATGCCATACCCCCTATTGTATGTGTATTGTATGTCATACCCCCTATTGTATGTGTAGTGTATGCCATACCCCCTATTGTATGTGTATTGTATGTCATACCCCCTATTGTATGTGTACTGTATGCCATACCCCCTATTTACACGTGTCATGTAATGCTTGTATGGCCCCAGTACTGTGTACTGGAATACCCTTTCTAAAAACCAAAGGTATGACTAAGCCCAGTTCCTGGAATTAGGGCTTAGCCTTTTTATATGCCATGAGTCATAGCTGGCAATCCCAAATACTGTACTGGACCTGACCGTCCCTTTCACTTTTGTTACTCGGCCTTTTGCCATATAAGCAAAGGCCCTTTCTCTTTTCATACACTTGAATTTTGTCTCTTGAGGAGGTTACTCTGCCCAATTCACTCCTGAATAAACTTTTACTACGGTTTTTAACTTTATTGAAATCTGTTCTTGTTACGAACCATTTCTTGATTATTCATCACATGGTAGCTAGAGCGTTAGGTATTTTCTACGGAATTTAAATTGTGGATACTGGAATTTAGTTTACAAATTCAGTTCAATTTGAAGTTAGAATATTCTACGCAAGTTTTGATCAGTTCTAGTGAAGTTTCAGTTGGTTTTGAGAGTATTTTGATTAAATAAATTCAATTTGTGTCAAATTTTACCCGAGCAAAATGTCTAAAGTCAAGTCTGACGTCATCGTGAAGTTGAACGGATCAAACTTCAACCGGTGGAAGTTCCAGGTTACCTTGCTGCTGAAGACCCACGACCTATGGGAAATAGTACTAGGAGTTGCAGACAGACCAGACGATGATGAAGGGATCAAGGCCTGGATCAAGAAGGATTTGGAAGCTCAAAACATCATCTCCTCAACGGTGGATGACGTCCAATTCAATCACATTTACACGTGTGAGTCATCCTACGAGATGTTCGAGAAGCTGAAGGAGGCAAACTCAGACTGCAGCTCACTGAATATCCAGCATACGTTGACCAAATTCATGACGTACACCATTGGGAAGGATGAGTCACCGGTTGCTGCCATGATGGAGATTGAGAAGTTGGCCCACGCACTCGCGGAAATGGGGATGGGACAACCGGAGCAGACGGTAATTACCAAAATTGTATCATCTCTCCCCAGGAAATATTCAACTTTAAGGACAGCCTGGAATATCATCCCACTGAAGCACCAAACCCTGGTTGCTTTGAAGGCCCTGCTAAAGAAGGAGGAATTTCAGATGCAGGCGGATGAGTCACAAGTCCAGGAGGAAGAGGCAACGGCTGCAAAGGCGTTCCGGTTCAACGTTAAAGGGGAGAAGAAAGACTCCAAGGAACTGCCCAAGAAGGACGATGGAAGACCTGCCAAACCCAAGGGGAAGTGTTTCAACTGTGGAAAAGCAGGACACTTCAAGAGGGATTGCAGATCCAAGCCTAAGGAGCAGTCCAGGGACGATGAAAGAAGCGGGAACGGCCGGGCATTTGGGTTCAATGCAGCAAGCACATCCAGAGCACCGACAAATGGACAAGGAAGGAGAGGGAACTCCAAGGATACAACAGTGGTTAGAGCATTCACAGGAAGATCCGATGACTCATCAGCTGGTGACTGGATCAGTGACTCAGGCGCTACAAACCATGTATGTGGGAACAAGGACTGGTTTTCATCCTACACGCCTTTCCCAGAGGACGAGACGAGGAAAATCATCCTTGCTGACAACGCGAGCATCCAAGCTATAGGACAAGGCGTTGTAACTCTGGAGGCATTCCTAGGCAACAAATGGGAGGAAATTAGGATAGAAGACGTGTTCTACATCCCTGGAGCTGCTAACCTGTTCTCGGAAGGACTTGTGGCCCGTAAGACTGGATACAACATCCTGAGGTCAGCGGAAAAGGCTGTGTACTACCGCAAGGACAAGCTTCCAGGACCAGTGGCGTATGTCAAAAACAACGTCTACGTGATGAAGTTCCGGCCCATCTGCATGGAAATCCGCGCCAACGTAATCAAGTTTCTTCCCAAGGATCAAACGGCTAAACTTTGGCACGACAGGATGACTCACATCAACCCATGCTACGTCAAGGAGACGGCACGCAAAGGAGCTGTCAAGGGATTGGACTCCGTGGACGTGAGAGGGGACTTCCATTGTGAAGACTGCATCATGGGAAAACAGGCCAGAAAACCTTTTCCAAGGGTCACTACAGTGGACAACTTCAAACCAGCCGAGAAGCTCTACGCTGATTTAGCGGGAAAGATGCCGGTTCCATCACTTGGAGGGGCAAACTACTACCTCCTGATCAAGGATCATGCTACGGGATTCCGGTTTGCATACTTCCTGAATACGAAGGATGAGACCACGGCATGTGTCAAGGACTGCGTAGCCTACCTGGAGAACCAGACCGGGACTACAGTAAAGAAGTTCATGACTGACAACGGTACGGAATTCGTAAATAAAAATTTGAAAACTTTTTTCCGGGAGAACGGCATCCATCATGAGACGTCGGCTCCATATTGCCCCGAGAGCAACGGGAAAATCGAGAGGGAGAATAGGACCATCAAGGACTGCGCCAGGACCATCCTCGTTGCAGCTGATCTCCCACAATTCCTATGGGCTGAGGCAGTGTCGACAACTGTTTATGTGCACAACCGTGTACTGGATAAGCAAAGTCCGGACATCACTGCCTTCGAAGCCATCTTTAAAAAGAAACCGTCCGTTGGCCATTTACGCGTGTTTGGATGCACGGCGTATGCACACATCCCGGATCCAAAGAGGAAGGCTTTTGACCCCAAAAGCACGAAAATGGTGCTAGTTGGATACTGTGGAGAGAGCAAGTACCGGCTCTACAACGAAGCAACCAACGAAATCCACGAATCCAGGAACGTCACCTTTTGCGAAGAAAAGGAGGAATACGTCGAACTGAAGAGGCCTGTTGCAGCCAACAAGCCAGCAGTTCCAACCCCGAGAAGGAAGATCATCCCTCAGCCCATTTACTCTTCATCAAGCGATGACAGCGATGGAAATGATGATGACAACTCATTCCATGACGCAAATGGCGCAGAACACCTGCCTGACGACGCTCCACTGTTCTCGGATGCAGAAACGACGGAATCGTCAGGAGACTCATCATCACCGCCTACTCCAGGAAGGTCGGACCCAGCCCCAACCACATCAACTCCAGGGTCATCCAGGACTCGTCGAGTGATTGTCCATACGCCGGATGGAGACTTTGTGGCTGATGTTCCAGAAGGACAGGATGCCGAGCTAACCATCCCAGGTCAGAAGAAATACAAAGGATGGTTCAAGCCAACTATAACGAAGTCTAGACTCAGGTCAGGAGCCAAGGATGCAGCCAAGGATGCTGCCAGCAACGCTCCAAAGAAGCTCTTTGCATCACGGATAGTAGATGAGCCAACCACTTACAAGCAAGCCTTGGCGTCTCCAAATAAACTGAATTGGATCCAAGCCATGGCAGAGGAAGTTGCCAGCCAGGAAGCCAACCAGTCGTGGGAAGTTGTGCCAAAACCACCCCGTGTAAAGCTCCTGGACACTAAATGGGTATTCAAGGTCAAGACCAACCAGGATGGATCCATTCAGCGTTACAAGGCTCGCTTGGTCATCCGTGGATACCGACAGGAAGTAGGAGTGGATTACTTCGAGACGTTTGCAGCTGTAGCCCGCTACGAGTCAATCCGACTTCTCCTCAACATTGCGGCCTCGCAGAAACTCTTCATGGAGCAGTTTGATGTCAAAACTGCATTCCTGCATGGAGACCTGGACGAGGAAATATACGTCAAGATACCCCAAGGATATGAAGTCGACGGGGATGACAAGGTCTTGCGGCTCCTAAAAAGCATCTACGGATTGAAGCAATCACCCCGATGCTGGAATAAGAAGCTATCGGATTGCCTAGCCGCCCTTGGACTCCAAGCTGCCCAACACGAGCCCAGCGTGTTTTTCGGGAAGATCAGCGGCCAACTCGTAATTCTTGCTATATACGTGGATGATGGGCTCATCATGTCTGCCAACAAGGCCGTGCTGCATGGAGTTCTGGACGGAATTTCAAAATCTTTTGAAATCACCCGTGGATCCCCAACAAGCTACGTGGGATTGGAAATTCACCAATCCGCATCTGGAAGCATCAGGATCACCCAGCGGAAGTACGTGGAGAAGATGCTGGAAAAATTCCACATGGATGATTCTCACCCTTGCAGCGTTCCCCTGCAGCCCTATACGGACTTGGTCCCTCCAAAGGAAATCAACGAGGATCTTCCTTATAGGCAATTAATTGGCTCCCTTATCTTTTTAGCCAAGTGTTCGCGCCCGGACATTTCCTTTTCCGTATCCAGATTGGCCCAATTCATGAGCGGATACGACGAAACTCACTGGAAAGCTGCCAAAAACGTGCTGCGTTACCTCAAAGGAACACTGGACATGGGCATCACATACAGCACCGGGGGCAACATGAGACTCGTTGGATACACGGACTCGGATTACGCTGGAGACAAGCTCAGCAGGAAATCCACCACAGGGACAGCAATCTTCCTTAACGACGGGATCGTGTCTTGGACAAGCCAGAAGCAACCCTGTGTAGCCCTGTCATCAACGGAGGCTGAGTACATCGCTTTGGCATCCGGAGCAAGGGAAGCAGTCTGGCTAAGGTCTCTGTTGGACGAATTGGACTCCCCCGCAGGACGAACCTACAAAAATCCTGGTGGACAACCAGAGTGCCATCCGATTGGTGAAGAATCCCGAGATGCACTCCAGGACGAAGCACATTGATGTGCGTTACCATTACATCAGGGAACTTGTAGAAGACGACCAAATCAGCGTGGACTACATCCCAACAACGGAGCAGCTTGCTGACGGCTTAACGAAGCCTCTGATGAAGGGAAAGCTGGAGGAGAATCGCACCGGACTAGGACTTACGCAAGTCACCCCAACCAGCAAGAGGACGCAGGGAAAGGGTCCATTCTCCCCTCTTCTAGCCGTGGCAATCCTTTCGGTGCTAACCGTATGCAGCGCAACCCCGGATCACCACACGCCGCCCGTATTATGGAGGAAAAGCGACACCCCTATAACTACTGGGCATCACCAAATCAGCCTACAAGTGGATTTTGTCAACCCCTGTGACATTATAGGCAATTCATCATTTCACCACGATCTGACGAAAGAGGCGCGGCTACGATGCCTACAGGCCTACGACAGCATCTTTGTAAAGGAACTTAAGATGATGTGCCCCCAAAACCGATGGACGCAAATTGGAAGTCGCCAGAAGCGTTTTGTGGACCTGTTAATCCTGCTTATTGTAATTTCAGTAGTTGCCAGCATCTCACTGGGAGTTGGAGGAACGGCAACCGCTGCTGTCAATTCTGCTAAACTGGGATCTCTGGAAAATCGGGAAATTTTGGTGGGAGACATGCTGAACGATTTGGAGCGCCAAATCAAACGAAATCACGAGGACATTCGGAACCTGACGATCAAGTTCAACAGTGCAATGGGAAACTTGAGCATCTTACAAGCCGACCACGATGAGCTGAAGGGAAAGTCAATAGGAACAAACTTCGCCATTTCCTACTTTATCAGCCGGTTCTTGATTGGAAAGACTGTGATCCAGGAGGCCAACAGGGAATGGAAGCAAGGACGAGTCAGCGGGGCATTCTTGGACTATTTCAACCTGACGCTGCCGTGCGGGGACCAGTGCCCCATTCACCTCGCAAAACCCCAAAGATGTGGCATCTCCGAGGACGGAACCAAACTCTACATGGAGTTCTCCTCACCCGTAGTCAGCCAGGATCTTACCCTAGTTGAAGCGGACCCTTTTGACCTGATGGCGAGGAAAGGAGACAAGACGTGCATGATCAAGTACACAGGACCTAGGAACGCCATCCTTTCGGAAGTTAACCAATGCGTTTACTCCGTCAACGTGAAGCATCCGATCAAGCACGATCTCATCCTGGCCCCATCCAGAGGATGCATGCCCAGGACGAAGAGCTCCAACGAAACCAAGCACTTCAGCATCGATCATTGCGAGAAGCGCCAACCGTTGGATGAGCTCAACTTTATCCAAATCAAGCCCTACAATGGTCAATACCATATCTACTGCCCAGAATCCAACCTAACCGTTGAAGGAGTAGAAAACCGATGTCCAAACGACGTGGTCATCTTCCCAATGAGGACGAACTTCACCATCAACGACTTGGAGTTCTCTGGATCCCGGATCAGCATATCCCATCAGGAGACCTTGGACCCAGTCTTTACTGTGAAGACAAATTGGCATCTCCAACCAATGGTCAACTGGACCTCACTTATGAAGGAAATCAACGCAACGGACGATTTCCATGAAGTCAGCATTGCAGACTTCCATTACATTAACAACTATTGGTCAACAATAGGATGCGTGTCAATTATTTTCCTGATGGCCATTGTACTCATCTGCATGCTGAAAAGACGAAACAATGAACCATTGAGAGTCTCTGTACTAGCTACACCTATTTCTGATAATATACAAATGCGTGCTATTAATTAAATCATCTCATCGTGTTTGTGTATTTGCTTTTGTTTTATATTTGTGATTGAGGGAAAGTGTGATGACATATTAATTATGATCATGTCTTGTACTCGTATTTATGCTATTACACATTTATTGGAATCATGTATGATTGAGTTTACATGTATGTCATACCGTCTATTGCATGAGTACTGTATGTCATACCCCCAATTGTATGTGTATTGTATGTCATACCCCCTATTGTATGTGTACTGTATGCCATACCCCCTATTGTATGTGTATTGTATGTCATACCCCCTATTGTATGTGTAGTGTATGCCATACCCCCTATTGTATGTGTATTGTATGTCATACCCCCTATTGTATGTGTACTGTATGCCATACCCCCTATTTACACGTGTCATGTAATGCTTGTATGGCCCCAGTACTGTGTACTGGAATATCCTTTCTAAAAACCAAAGGTATGACTAAGCCCAGTTCCTGGAATTAGGGCTTAGCCTTTTTATATGCCATGAGTCATAGCTGGCAATCCCAAATACTGTACTGGACCTGACCGTCCCTTTCACTTTTGTTACTCGGCCTTTTGCCATATAAGCAAAGGCCCTTTCTCTTTTCATACACTTGAATTTTGTCTCTTGAGGAGGTTACTCTGCCCAATTCACTCCTGAATAAACTTTTACTACGGTTTTTAACTTTATTGAAATCTGTTCTTGTTACGAACCATTTCTTGATTATTCATCACAGCTATGCTTAAAGTTTTTCGATTCAACCCCAATTCGAGAGTTGAGCTTTGGCAGACCGCCCAAGTGTATTACCAAAATTTAAAGAGATTCAGGCGAGCTCAGCAAACACGTTAAACAGTGACCATATCAACGAGACCTCATTTTCATCGCTATGTTTAAAGTTTTTCGATTCAACCCCAATTCGAGATTTGTGCTTTGGCAGACTTCCTGAGTGTATTCCCAAAGTTTAAGGAGATTCGGACGAGCTCAAAAAACACGTTAAACAGTGATCATAGCAACGAAACCTATTTTCATCGCTTTGCTTAGTTTTTCGATTCTTTCAAAATTCGAGAATTGAGCTTTGGCAGCCTGCCCGAGTGTATCCCCAAAGTTTAAGGAGATTAGGACTTCGGCAAATCCCTTAAAAAGTGACCATAGCAACGAGACCTCATTTTCTTTGCTATGCTTAAAGTTTTTCGAATCATCCCAAATCCAAGGATTGAGTTTTAGAAGACTTCCTGAGTGTATTTTCATAGTTTGAAGAGATTCCGGGGAGTTTGGCTAACACGTTAAACAGCTACCATCGCAACGAGACCTCATTTTCATCGCTATTTTTAAAGTTTTTCGATTCATCCTAAATTTGAGAATTGAGCTTTGGCAGACTGCCCGAGTTTAATCCCAAAGTTTAAAGAGATTCGGACGAGTTAAGCAAACAACTTAAAAAGTGACCATAGAAACGAGACCTCATTTTCTTTGCTATGCTTAAAGTTTTTCGAATCATCCCAAATCCAATGATTGAGTTTTAGAAGACTTCCTGAGTGTATTTTCATAGTTTAAAGAGATTCGGGCCAGTTTGGCTAACACGTTAAACAGCTACCATCGCAACGAGACCTCATTTTCATCGCAATTTTTAAAGTTTTTCGATTCATCCTAAATTTGAGAATTGAGCTTTGGCAGACTGCCCGAGTTTATTCCCAAAGTTTAAAGAGATTCGGACGAGTTAAGCAAACAACTTAAAAAGTGACCATAGCAACGAGACCTCATTTTCTTTGCTATGCTTAAAGTTTTTCGAATCATCCCAAATCCAATGATTGAGTTTTAGAAGACTTCCTGAGTGTATTTTCATAGTTTAAAGAGATTCGGGCCAGTTTGGCTAACACGTTAAACAGCTACCATCGCAACGAGACCTCATTTTCATCGCAATTTTTAAAGTTTTTCGATTCATCCTAAATTTGAGAATTGAGCTTTGGCAGACTGCCCGAGTTTATTCCCAAAGTTTAAAGAGATTCGGACGAGTTAAGCAAACAACTTAAAAAGTGACCATAGCAACGAGACCTCATTTTCTTTGCTATGCTTAAAGTTTTTCGAATCATCCCAAATCCAAGGATTGAGTTTTAGAAGACTTCCTGAGTGTATTTTCATAGTTTGAAGAGATTCGGGCGAGTTTGGCTAACACGTTAAACAGCTACCATCGCAACGAGACCTCATTTTCATCGCTATTTTTAAAGTTTTTCGATTCATCCTAAATTTGAGAATTGAGCTTTGGCAGACTGCCCGAGTTTAATCCCAAAGTTTAAAGAGATTCGGACGAGTTAAGCAAACAACTTAAAAAGTGACCATAGCAACGAGACCTCATTTTCTTTGCTATGCTTAAAGTTTTTCGAATCATCCCAAATCCAATGATTGAGTTTTAGAAGACTTCCTGAGTGTATTTTCATAGTTTAAAGAGATTCGGGCCAGTTTGGCTAACACGTTAAACAGCTACCATCGCAACGAGACCTCATTTTCATCGCAATTTTTAAAGTTTTTCGATTCATCCTAAATTTGAGAATTGAGCTTTGGCAGACTGCCCGAGTTTATTCCCAAAGTTTAAAGAGATTCGGACGAGTTAAGCAAACAACTTAAAAAGTGACCATAGCAACGAGACCTCATTTTCTTTGCTATGCTTAAAGTTTTTCGAATCATCCCAAATCCAATGATTGAGTTTTAGAAGACTTCCTGAGTGTATTTTCATAGTTTGAAGAGATTCGGGCGAGTTTGGCTAACACGTTAAACAGCTACCATCGCAACGAGACCTCATTTTCATCGCAATTTTTAAAGTTTTTCGATTCATCCTAAATTTGAGAATTGAGCTTTGGCAGACTGCCCGAGTTTATTCCCAAAGTTTAAAGAGATTCGGACGAGTTAAGCAAACAACTTAAAAAGTGACCATAGCAACGAGACCTCATTTTCTTTGCTATGCTTAAAGTTTTTCGAATCATCCCAAATCCAAGGATTGAGTTTTAGAAGACTTCCTGAGTGTATTTTCATAGTTTGAAGAGATTCGGGCGAGTTTGGCTAACACGTTAAACAGCTACCATCGCAACGAGACCTCATTTTCATCGCTATTTTTAAAGTTTTTCGATTCATCCTAAATTTGAGAATTGAGCTTTGGCAGACTGCCCGAGTTTATTCCCAAAGTTTAAAGAGATTCGGACGAGTTAAGCAAACAACTTAAAAAATGACCTGAGCGACACGTCATTTTCATTGCTTTTTTCAAATATTTTCGATTCATCTCAGATTCGAGAATTAAACTTTGGCAGACTGCCCGAGTGTATCCCCAAAGTTTAATGAGATTCGGACGAGTTCGGCAAACCCCTTAAAAAGTGACCATAGCAACGAGACCTCATTTTCTTTGCTATGCTTAAAGTTTTTCGATTCAACCCCAATTCGAGAGTTGAGCTTTGGCAGACCGCCCAAGTGTATTACCAAAATTTAAAGAGATTCAGGCGAGCTCAGCAAACACGTTAAACAGTGACCATATCAACGAGACCTCATTTTCATCGCTATGTTTAAAGTTTTTCGATTCAACCCCAATTCGAGATTTGTGCTTTGGCAGACTTCCTGAGTGTATTCCCAAAGTTTAAGGAGATTCGGACGAGCTCAAAAAACACGTTAAACAGTGATCATAGCAACGAAACCTATTTTCATCGCTTTGCTTAGTTTTTCGATTCTTTCAAAATTCGAGAATTGAGCTTTGGCAGCCTGCCCGAGTGTATCCCCAAAGTTTAAGGAGATTAGGACTTCGGCAAATCCCTTAAAAAGTGACCATAGCAACGAGACCTCATTTTCTTTGCTATGCTTAAAGTTTTTCGAATCATCCCAAATCCAAGGATTGAGTTTTAGAAGACTTCCTGAGTGTATTTTCATAGTTTGAAGAGATTCCGGGGAGTTTGGCTAACACGTTAAACAGCTACCATCGCAACGAGACCTCATTTTCATCGCTATTTTTAAAGTTTTTCGATTCATCCTAAATTTGAGAATTGAGCTTTGGCAGACTGCCCGAGTTTAATCCCAAAGTTTAAAGAGATTCGGACGAGTTAAGCAAACAACTTAAAAAGTGACCATAGCAACGAGACCTCATTTTCTTTGCTATGCTTAAAGTTTTTCGAATCATCCCAAATCCAAGGATTGAGTTTTAGAAGACTTCCTGAGTGTATTTTCATAGTTTGAAGAGATTCGGGCGAGTTTGGCTAACACGTTAAACAGCTACCATCGCAACGAGACCTCATTTTCATCGCTATTTTTAAAGTTTTTCGATTCATCCTAAATTTGAGAATTGAGCTTTGGCAGACTGCCCGAGTTTATTCCCAAAGTTTAAAGAGATTCGGACGAGTTAAGCAAACAACTTAAAAAATGACCTGAGCGACACGTCATTTTCATTGCTTTTTTCAAATATTTTCGATTCATCTCAGATTCGAGAATTAAACTTTGGCAGACTGCCCGAGTGTATCCCCAAAGTTTAATGAGATTCGGACGAGTTCGGCAAACCCCTTAAAAAGTGACCATAGCAACGAGACCTCATTTTCTTTGCTATGCTTAAAGTTTTTCGATTCAACCCCAATTCGAGAGTTGAGCTTTGGCAGACCGCCCAAGTGTATTACCAAAATTTAAAGAGATTCAGGCGAGCTCAGCAAACACGTTAAACAGTGACCATATCAACGAGACCTCATTTTCATCGCTATGTTTAAAGTTTTTCGATCCAACCCCAATTCGAGATTTGTGCTTTGGCAGACTTCCTGAGTGTATTCCCAAAGTTTAAGGAGATTCGGACGAGCTCAAAAAACACGTTAAACAGTGATCATAGCAACGAAACCTATTTTCATCGCTTTGCTTAGTTTTTCGATTCTTTCAAAATTCGAGAATTGAGCTTTGGCAGCCTGCCCGAGTGTATCCCCAAAGTTTAAGGAGATTAGGACGAGTTCGGCAAATCCCTTAAAAAGTGACCATAGCAACGAGACCTCATTTTCTTTGCTATGCTTAAAGTTTTTCGAATCATCCCAAATCCAAGGATTGAGTTTTAGAAGACTTCCTGAGTGTATTTTCATAGTTTGAAGAGATTCGGGCGAGTTTGGCTAACACGTGAAACAGCTACCATCGCAACGAGACCTCATTTTCATCGCTATTTTTAAAGTTTTTCGATTCATCCTAAATTTGAGAATTGAGCTTTGGCAGACTGCCCGAGTTTATTCCCAAAGTTTAAAGAGATTCGGACGAGTTAAGCAAACAACTTAAAAAATGACCTGAGCGACACGTCATTTTCATTGCTTTTTTCAAATATTTTCGATTCATCTCAGATTCGAGAATTAAACTTTGGCAGACTGCCCGAGTGTATCCCCAAAGTTTAATGAGATTCGGACGAGTTCGGCAAACCCCTTAAAAAGTGACCATAGCAACGAGACCTCATTTTCTTTGCTATGCTTAAAGTTTTTCGATTCAACCCCAATTCGAGAGTTGAGCTTTGGCAGACCGCCCAAGTGTATTACCAAAATTTAAAGAGATTCAGGCGAGCTCAGCAAACACGTTAAACAGTGACCATATCAACGAGACCTCATTTTCATCGCTATGTTTAAATTTTTCGATTCAACCCCAATTCGAGATTTGTGCTTTGGCAGACTTCCTGAGTGTATTCCCAAAGTTTAAGGAGATTCGGACGAGCTCAAAAAACACGTTAAACAGTGATCATAGCAACGAAACCTATTTTCATCGCTTTGCTTAGTTTTTCGATTCTTTCAAAATTCGAGAATTGAGCTTTGGCAGCCTGCCCGAGTGTATCCCCAAAGTTTAAGGAGATTAGGACGAGTTCGGCAAATCCCTTAAAAAGTGACCATAGCAACGAGACCGCATTTTCTTTGCTATGCTTAAAGTTTTTCGAATCATCCCAAATCCAAGGATTGAGTTTTAGAAGACTTCCTGAGTGTATTTTCATAGTTTGAAGAGATTCGGGCGAGTTTGGCTAACACGTGAAACAGCTACCATCGCAACGAGACCACATTTTCATCGCTATTTTTAAAGTTTTTCGATTCATCCTAAATTTGAGAATTGAGCTCCGGCAGACTGCCCGAGTTTATTCCCAAAGTTTAAAGAGATTCGGACGAGTTAAGCAAACAACTTAAAAAATGACCTGAGCGACACGTCATTTTCATTGCTTTTTTCAAATATTTTCGATTCATCTCAGATTCGAGAATTAAACTTTGGCAGACTGCCCGAGTGTATCCCCAAAGTTTAATGAGATTCGGACGAGTTCGGCAAACCCCTTAAAAAGTGACCATAGCAACGAGACCTCATTTTCTTTGCTATGCTTAAAGTTTTTCGATTCAACCCCAATTCGAGAGTTGAGCTTTGGCAGACCGCCCAAGTGTATTACCAAAATTTAAAGAGATTCAGGCGAGCTCAGCAAACACGTTAAACAGTGACCATATCAACGAGACCTCATTTTCATCGCTATGTTTAAAGTTTTTCGATTCAACCCCAATTCGAGATTTGTGCTTTGGCAGACTTCCTGAGTGTATTCCCAAAGTTTAAGGAGATTCGGACGAGCTCAAAAAACACGTTAAACAGTGATCATAGCAACGAAACCTATTTTCATCGCTTTGCTTAGTTTTTCGATTCTTTCAAAATTCGAGAATTGAGCTTTGGCAGCCTGCCCGAGTGTTTCCCCAAAGTTTAAGGAGATTAGGACGAGTTCGGCAAATCCCTTAAAAAGTGACCATAGCAACGAGACCTCATTTTCTTTGCTATGCTTAAAGTTTTTCGAATCATCCCAAATCCAAGGATTGAGTTTTAGAAGACTTCCTGAGTGTATTTTCATAGTTTGAAGAGATTCCGGCGAGTTTGGCTAACACGTTAAACAGCTACCATCGCAACGAGACCTCATTTTCATCGCTATTTTTAAAGTTTTTCGATTCATCCAAAATTTGAGAATTGAGCTTTGGCAGACTGCCCGAGTTTAATCCCAAAGTTTAAAGAGATTCGGACGAGTTAAGCAAACAACTTAAAAAGTGACCATAGCAACGAGACCTCATTTTCTTTGCTATGCTTAAAGTTTTTCGAATCATCCCAAATCCAAGGATTGAGTTTTAGAAGACTTCCTGAGTGTATTTTCATAGTTTGAAGAGATTCGGGCGAGTTTGGCTAACACGTTAAACAGCTACCATCGCAACGAGACCTCATTTTCATCGCTATTTTTAAAGTTTTTCGATTCATCCTAAATTTGAGAATTGAGCTTTGGCAGACTGCCCGAGTTTATTCCCAAAGTTTAAAGAGATTCGGACGAGTTAAGCAAACAACTTAAAAAATGACCTGAGCGACACGTCATTTTCATTGCTTTTTTCAAATATTTTCGATTCATCTCAGATTCGAGAATTAAACTTTGGCAGACTGCCCGAGTGTATCCCCAAAGTTTAATGAGATTCGGACGAGTTCGGCAAACCCCTTAAAAAGTGACCATAGCAACGAGACCTCATTTTCTTTGCTATGCTTAAAGTTTTTCGATTCAACCCCAATTCGAGAGTTGAGCTTTGGCAGACCGCCCAAGTGTATTACCAAAATTTAAAGAGATTCAGGCGAGCTCAGCAAACACGTTAAACAGTGACCATATCAACGAGACCTCATTTTCATCGCTATGTTTAAAGTTTTTCGATCCAACCCCAATTCGAGATTTGTGCTTTGGCAGACTTCCTGAGTGTATTCCCAAAGTTTAAGGAGATTCGGACGAGCTCAAAAAACACGTTAAACAGTGATCATAGCAACGAAACCTATTTTCATCGCTTTGCTTAGTTTTTCGATTCTTTCAAAATTCGAGAATTGAGCTTTGGCAGCCTGCCCGAGTGTATCCCCAAAGTTTAAGGAGATTAGGACGAGTTCGGCAAATCCCTTAAAAAGTGACCATAGCAACGAGACCTCATTTTCTTTGCTATGCTTAAAGTTTTTCGAATCATCCCAAATCCAAGGATTGAGTTTTAGAAGACTTCCTGAGTGTATTTTCATAGTTTGAAGAGATTCGGGCGAGTTTGGCTAACACGTGAAACAGCTACCATCGCAACGAGACCTCATTTTCATCGCTATTTTTAAAGTTTTTCGATTCATCCTAAATTTGAGAATTGAGCTTTGGCAGACTGCCCGAGTTTATTCCCAAAGTTTAAAGAGATTCGGACGAGTTAAGCAAACAACTTAAAAAATGACCTGAGCGACACGTCATTTTCATTGCTTTTTTCAAATATTTTCGATTCATCTCAGATTCGAGAATTAAACTTTGGCAGACTGCCCGAGTGTATCCCCAAAGTTTAATGAGATTCGGACGAGTTCGGCAAACCCCTTAAAAAGTGACCATAGCAACGAGACCTCATTTTCTTTGCTATGCTTAAAGTTTTTCGATTCAACCCCAATTCGAGAGTTGAGCTTTGGCAGACCGCCCAAGTGTATTACCAAAATTTAAAGAGATTCAGGCGAGCTCAGCAAACACGTTAAACAGTGACCATATCAACGAGACCTCATTTTCATCGCTATGTTTAAATTTTTCGATTCAACCCCAATTCGAGATTTGTGCTTTGGCAGACTTCCTGAGTGTATTCCCAAAGTTTAAGGAGATTCGGACGAGCTCAAAAAACACGTTAAACAGTGATCATAGCAACGAAACCTATTTTCATCGCTTTGCTTAGTTTTTCGATTCTTTCAAAATTCGAGAATTGAGCTTTGGCAGCCTGCCCGAGTGTATCCCCAAAGTTTAAGGAGATTAGGACGAGTTCGGCAAATCCCTTAAAAAGTGACCATAGCAACGAGACCTCATTTTCTTTGCTATGCTTAAAGTTTTTCGAATCATCCCAAATCCAAGGATTGAGTTTTAGAAGACTTCCTGAGTGTATTTTCATAGTTTGAAGAGATTCGGGCGAGTTTGGCTAACACGTGAAACAGCTACCATCGCAACGAGACCTCATTTTCATCGCTATTTTTAAAGTTTTTCGATTCATCCTAAATTTGAGAATTGAGCTTTGGCAGACTGCCCGAGTTTATTCCCAAAGTTTAAAGATATTCGGACGAGTTAAGCAAACAACTTAAAAAATGACCTGAGCGACACGTCATTTTCATTGCTTTTTTCAAATATTTTCGATTCATCTCAGATTCGAGAATTAAACTTTGGCAGACTGCCCGAGTGTATCCCCAAAGTTTAATGAGATTCGGACGAGTTCGGCAAACCCCTTAAAAAGTGACCATAGCAACGAGACCTCATTTTCTTTGCTATGCTTAAAGTTTTTCGATTCAACCCCAAATCGAGAGTTGAGCTTTGGCAGACCGCCCAAGTGTATTGCCAAAATTTAAAGAGATTCAGGCGAGCTCAGCAAACACGTTAAACAGTGACCATATCAACGAGACCTCATTTTCATCGCTATGTTTAAAGTTTTTCGATTCAACCCCAATTCGAGATTTGTGCTTTGGCAGACTTCCTGAGTGTATTCCCAAAGTTTAAGGAGATTCGGACGAGCTCAAAAAACACGTTAAACAGTGATCATAGCAACGAAACCTATTTTCATCGCTTTGCTTAGTTTTTCGATTCTTTCAAAATTCGAGAATTGAGCTTTGGCAGCCTGCCCGAGTGTATCCCCAAAGTTTAAGGAGATTAGGACGAGTTCGGCAAATCCCTTAAAAAGTGACCATAGCAACGAGACCTCATTTTCTTTGCTATGCTTAAAGTTTTTCGAATCATCCCAAATCCAAGGATTGAGTTTTAGAAGACTTCCTGAGTGTATTTTCATAGTTTGAAGAATTTCGGGCGAGTTTGGCTAACACGTGAAACAGCTACCATCGCAACGAGACCTCATTTTCATCGCTATTTTTAAAGTTTTTCGATTCATCCTAAATTTGAGAATTGAGCTTTGGCAGACTGCCCGAGTTTATTCCCAAAGTTTAAAGAGATTCGGACGAGTTAAGCAAACAACTTAAAAAATGACCTGAGCGACACGTCATTTTCATTGCTTTTTTCAAATATTTTCGATTCATCTCAGATTCGAGAATTAAACTTTGGCAGACTGCCCGAGTGTATCCCCAAAGTTTAATGAGATTCGGACGAGTTCGGCAAACCCCTTAAAAAGTGACCATAGCAACGAGACCTCATTTTCTTTGCTATGCTTAAAGTTTTTCGATTCAACCCCAATTCGAGAGTTGAGCTTTGGCAGACCGCCCAAGTGTATTACCAAAATTTAAAGAGATTCAGGCGAGCTCAGCAAACACGTTAAACAGTGACCATATCAACGAGACCTCATTTTCATCGCTATGTTTAAAGTTTTTCGATCCAACCCCAATTCGAGATTTGTGCTTTGGCAGACTTCCTGAGTGTATTCCCAAAGTTTAAGGAGATTCGGACGAGCTCAAAAAACACGTTAAACAGTGATCATAGCAACGAAACCTATTTTCATCGCTTTGCTTAGTTTTTCGATTCTTTCAAAATTCGAGAATTGAGCTTTGGCAGCCTGCCCGAGTGTATCCCCAAAGTTTAAGGAGATTAGGACGAGTTCGGCAAATCCCTTAAAAAGTGACCATAGCAACGAGACCTCATTTTCTTTGCTATGCTTAAAGTTTTTCGAATCATCCCAAATCCAAGGATTGAGTTTTAGAAGACTTCCTGAGTGTATTTTCATAGTTTGAAGAGATTCGGGCGAGTTTGGCTAACACGTGAAACAGCTACCATCGCAACGAGACCTCATTTTCATCGCTATTTTTAAAGTTTTTCGATTCATCCTAAATTTGAGAATTGAGCTTTGGCAGACTGCCCGAGTTTATTCCCAAAGTTTAAAGAGATTCGGACGAGTTAAGCAAACAACTTAAAAAATGACCTGAGCGACACGTCATTTTCATTGCTTTTTTCAAATATTTTCGATTCATCTCAGATTCGAGAATTAAACTTTGGCAGACTGCCCGAGTGTATCCCCAAAGTTTAATGAGATTCGGACGAGTTCGGCAAACCCCTTAAAAAGTGACCATAGCAACGAGACCTCATTTTCTTTGCTATGCTTAAAGTTTTTCGATTCAACCCCAATTCGAGAGTTGAGCTTTGGCAGACCGCCCAAGTGTATTACCAAAATTTAAAGAGATTCAGGCGAGCTCAGCAAACACGTTAAACAGTGACCATATCAACGAGACCTCATTTTCATCGCTATGTTTAAAGTTTTTCGATTCAACCCCAATTCGAGATTTGTGCTTTGGCAGACTTCCTGAGTGTATTCCCAAAGTTTAAGGAGATTCGGACGAGCTCAAAAAACACGTTAAACAGTGATCATAGCAACGAAACCTATTTTCATCGCTTTGCTTAGTTTTTCGATTCTTTCAAAATTCGAGAATTGAGCTTTGGCAGCCTGCCCGAGTGTATCCCCAAAGTTTAAGGAGATTAGGACGAGTTCGGCAAATCCCTTAAAAAGTGACCATAGCAACGAGACCTCATTTTCTTTGCTATGCTTAAAGTTTTTCGAATCATCCCAAATCCAAGGATTGAGTTTTAGAAGACTTCCTGAGTGTATTTTCATAGTTTGAAGAGATTCGGGCGAGTTTGGCTAACACGTGAAACAGCTACCATCGCAACGAGACCTCATTTTCATCGCTATTTTTAAAGTTTTTCGATTCATCCTAAATTTGAGAATTGAGCTTTGGCAGACTGCCCGAGTTTATTCCCAAAGTTTAAAGAGATTCGGACGAGTTAAGCAAACAACTTAAAAAATGACCTGAGCGACACGTCATTTTCATTGCTTTTTTCAAATATTTTCGATTCATCTCAGATTCGAGAATTAAACTTTGGCAGACTGCCCCAGTGTATCCCCAAAGTTTAATGAGATTCGGACGAGTTCGGCAAACCCCTTAAAAAGTGACCATAGCAACGAGACCTCATTTTCTTTGCTATGCTTAAAGTTTTTCGATTCAACCCCAATTCGAGAGTTGAGCTTTGGCAGACCGCCCAAGTGTATTACCAAAATTTAAAGAGATTCAGGCGAGCTCAGCAAACACGTTAAACAGTGACCATGTCAACGAGACCTCATTTTCATCGCTATGTTTAAAGTTTTTCGATTCAACCCCAATTCGAGATTTGTGCTTTGGCAGACTTCCTGAGTGTATTCCCAAAGTTTAAGGAGATTCGGACGAGCTCAAAAAACACGTTAAACAGTGATCATAGCAACGAAACCTATTTTCATCGCTTTGCTTAGTTTTTCGATTCTTTCAAAATTCGAGAATTGAGCTTTGGCAGCCTGCCCGAGTGTATCCCCAAAGTTTAAGGAGATTAGGACGAGTTCGGCAAATCCCTTAAAAAGTGACCATAGCAACGAGACCTCATTTTCTTTGCTATGCTTAAAGTTTTTCGAATCATCCCAAATCCAAGGATTGAGTTTTAGAAGACTTCCTGAGTGTATTTTCATAGTTTGAAGAGATTCGGGCGAGTTTGGCTAACACGTTAAACAGCTACCATCGCAACGAGACCTCATTTTCATCGCTATTTTTAAAGTTTTTCGATTCATCCTAAATTTGAGAATTGAGCTTTGGCAGACTGCCCGAGTTTATTCCCAAAGTTTAAAGAGATTCGGACGAGTTAAGCAAACAACTTAAAAAGTGACCATAGCAACGAGACCTCATTTTCTTTGCTATGCTTAAAGTTTTTCGAATCATCCCAAATCCAAGGATTGAGTTTTAGAAGACTTCCTGAGTGTATTTTCATAGTTTGAAGAGATTCGGGCGAGTTTGGCTAACACGTGAAACAGCTACCATCGCAACGAGACCTCATTTTCATCGCTATTTTTAAAGTTTTTCGATTCATCCTAAATTTGAGAATTGAGCTTTGGCAGACTGCCCGAGTTTATTCCCAAAGTTTAAAGAGATTCGGACGAGTTAAGCAAACAACTTAAAAAATGACCTGAGCGACACGTCATTTTCATTGCTTTTTTCAAATATTTTCGATTCATCTCAGATTCGAGAATTAAACTTTGGCAGACTGCCCGAGTGTATCCCCAAAGTTTAATGAGATTCGGACGAGTTCGGCAAACCCCTTAAAAAGTGACCATAGCAACGAGACCTCATTTTCTTTGCTATGCTTAAAGTTTTTCGATTCAACCCCAATTCGAGAGTTGAGCTTTGGCAGACCGCCCAAGTGTATTACCAAAATTTAAAGAGATTCAGGCGAGCTCAGCAAACACGTTAAACAGTGACCATATCAACGAGACCTCATTTTCATCGCTATGTTTAAAGTTTTTCGATTCAACCCCAATTCGAGATTTGTGCTTTGGCAGACTTCCTGAGTGTATTCCCAAAGTTTAAGGAGATTCGGACGAGCTCAAAAAACACGTTAAACAGTGATCATAGCAACGAAACCTATTTTCATCGCTTTGCTTAGTTTTTCGATTCTTTCAAAATTCGAGAATTGAGCTTTGGCAGCCTGCCCGAGTGTATCCCCAAAGTTTAAGGAGATTAGGACGAGTTCGGCAAATCCCTTAAAAAGTGACCATAGCAACGAGACCTCATTTTCTTTGCTATGCTTAAAGTTTTTCGAATCATCCCAAATCCAAGGATTGAGTTTTAGAAGACTTCCTGAGTGTATTTTCATAGTTTGAAGAGATTCGGGCGAGTTTGGCTAACACGTTAAACAGCTACCATCGCAACGAGACCTCATTTTCATCGCTATTTTTAAAGTTTTTCGATTCATCCTAAATTTGAGAATTGAGCTTTGGCAGACTGCCCGAGTTTATTCCCAAAGTTTAAAGAGATTCGGACGAGTTAAGCAAACAACTTAAAAAGTGACCATAGCAACGAGACCTCATTTTCTTTGCTATGCTTAAAGTTTTTCGAATCATCCCAAATCCAAGGATTGAGTTTTAGAAGACTTCCTGAGTGTATTTTCATAGTTTGAAGAGATTCGGGCGAGTTTGGCTAATACGTTAAACAGCTACCATCGCAACGAGACCTCATTTTCATCGCTATTTTTAAAGTTTTTCGATTCATCCTAAATTTGAGAATTGAGCTTTGGCAGACTGCCCGAGTTTATTCCCAAAGTTTAAAGAGATTCGGACGAGTTAAGCAAACAACTTAAAAAATGACCTGAGCGACACGTCATTTTCATTGCTTTTTTCAAATATTTTCGATTCATCTCAGATTCGAGAATTAAACTTTGGCAGACTGCCCGAGTGTATCCCCAAAGTTTAATGAGATTCGGACGAGTTCGGCAAACCCCTTAAAAAGTGACCATAGCAACGAGACCTCATTTTCTTTGCTATGCTTAAAGTTTTTCGATTCAACCCCAATTCGAGAGTTGAGCTTTGGCAGACCGCCCAAGTGTATTACCAAAATTTAAAGAGATTCAGGCGAGCTCAGCAAACACGTTAAACAGTGACCATATCAACGAGACCTCATTTTCATCGCTATGTTTAAAGTTTTTCGATTCAACCCCAATTCGAGATTTGTGCTTTGGCAGACTTCCTGAGTGTATTCCCAAAGTTTAAGGAGATTCGGACGAGCTCAAAAAACACGTTAAACAGTGATCATAGCAACGAAACCTATTTTCATCGCTTTGCTTAGTTTTTCGATTCTTTCAAAATTCGAGAATTGAGCTTTGGCAGCCTGCCCGAGTTTATTCCCAAAGTTTAAGGAGATTAGGACGAGTTCGGCAAATCCCTTAAAAAGTGACCATAGCAACGAGACCTCATTTTCTTTGCTATGCTTAAAGTTTTTCGAATCATCCCAAATCCAAGGATTGAGTTTTAGAAGACTTCCTGAGTGTATTTTCATAGTTTGAAGAGATTCGGGCGAGTTTGGCTAACACGTGAAACAGCTACCATCGCAACGAGACCTCATTTTCATCGCTATTTTTAAAGTTTTTCGATTCATCCTAAATTTGAGAATTGAGCTTTGGCAGACTGCCCGAGTTTATTCCCAAAGTTTAAAGAGATTCGGACGAGTTAAGCAAACAACTTAAAAAATGACCTGAGCGACACGTCATTTTCATTGCTTTTTTCAAATATTTTCGATTCATCTCAGATTCGAGAATTAAACTTTGGCAGACTGCCCGAGTGTATCCCCAAAGTTTAATGAGATTCGGACGAGTTCGGCAAACCCCTTAAAAAGTGACCATAGCAACGAGACCTCATTTTCTTTGCTATGCTTAAAGTTTTTCGATTCAACCCCAATTCGAGAGTTGAGCTTTGGCAGACCGCCCAAGTGTATTACCAAAATTTAAAGAGATTCAGGCGAGCTCAGCAAACACGTTAAACAGTGACCATATCAACGAGACCTCATTTTCATCGCTATGTTTAAAGTTTTTCGATTCAACCCCAATTCGAGATTTGTGCTTTGGCAGACTTCCTGAGTGTATTCCCAAAGTTTAAGGAGATTCGGACGAGCTCAAAAAACACGTTAAACAGTGATCATAGCAACGAAACCTATTTTCATCGCTTTGCTTAGTTTTTCGATTCTTTCAAAATTCGAGAATTGAGCTTTGGCAGCCTGCCCGAGTGTATCCCCAAAGTTTAAGGAGATTAGGACGAGTTCGGCAAATCCCTTAAAAAGTGACCATAGCAACGAGACCTCATTTTCTTTGCTATGCTTAAAGTTTTTCGAATCATCCCAAATCCAAGGATTGAGTTTTAGAAGACTTCCTGAGTGTATTTTCATAGTTTGAAGAGATTCGGGCGAGTTTGGCTAACACGTTAAACAGCTACCATCGCAACGAGACCTCATTTTCATCGCTATTTTTAAAGTTTTTCGATTCATCCTAAATTTGAGAATTGAGCTTTGGCAGACTGCCCGAGTTTATTCCCAAAGTTTAAAGAGATTCGGACGAGTTAAGCAAACAACTTAAAAAGTGACCATAGCAACGAGACCTCATTTTCTTTGCTATGCTTA
This sequence comes from Allacma fusca, assembly GCA_947179485.1. NCBI lineage: Eukaryota > Metazoa > Arthropoda > Collembola > Symphypleona > Sminthuridae > Allacma > Allacma fusca. The sequence goes on from OX359245.1 coordinate 22,617,827, forward strand.
AAGTTTTTCGAATCATCCCAAATCCAAGGATTGAGTTTTAGAAGACTTCCTGAGTGTATTTTCATAGTTTGAAGAGATTCGGGCGAGTTTGGCTAATACGTTAAACAGCTACCATCGCAACGAGACCTCATTTTCATCGCTATTTTTAAAGTTTTTCGATTCATCCTAAATTTGAGAATTGAGCTTTGGCAGACTGCCCGAGTTTATTCCCAAAGTTTAAAGAGATTCGGACGAGTTAAGCAAACAACTTAAAAAATGACCTGAGCGACACGTCATTTTCATTGCTTTTTTCAAATATTTTCGATTCATCTCAGATTCGAGAATTAAACTTTGGCAGACTGCCCGAGTGTATCCCCAAAGTTTAATGAGATTCGGACGAGTTCGGCAAACCCCTTAAAAAGTGATCATAGCAACGAGACCTCATTTTCTTTGCTATGCTTAAAGTTTTTCGATTCAACCCCAATTCGAGAGTTGAGCTTTGGCAGACCGCCCAAGTGTATTACCAAAATTTAAAGAGATTCAGGCGAGCTCAGCAAACACGTTAAACAGTGACCATATCAACGAGACCTCATTTTCATCGCTATGTTTAAAGTTTTTCGATTCAACCCCAATTCGAGATTTGTGCTTTGGCAGACTTCCTGAGTGTATTCCCAAAGTTTAAGGAGATTCGGACGAGCTCAAAAAACACGTTAAACAGTGATCATAGCAACGAAACCTATTTTCATCGCTTTGCTTAGTTTTTCGATTCTTTCAAAATTCGAGAATTGAGCTTTGGCAGCCTGCCCGAGTGTATCCCCAAAGTTTAAGGAGATTAGGACGAGTTCGGCAAATCCCTTAAAAAGTGACCATATCAACGAGACCTCATTTTCTTTGCTATGCTTAAAGTTTTTCGAATCATCCCAAATCCAAGGATTGAGTTTTAGAAGACTTCCTGAGTGTATTTTCATAGTTTGAAGAGATTCGGGCGAGTTTGGCTAACACGTTAAACAGCTACCATCGCAACGAGACCTCATTTTCATCGCTATTTTTAAAGTTTTTCGATTCATCCTAAATTTGAGAATTGAGCTTTGGCAGACTGCCCGAGTTTATTCCAAAAGTTTAAAGAGATTCGGACGAGTTAAGCAAACAACTTAAAAAGTGACCATAGCAACGAGACCTCATTTTCTTTGCTATGCTTAAAGTTTTTCGAATCATCCCAAATCCAAGGATTGAGTTTTAGAAGACTTCCTGAGTGTATTTTCATAGTTTGAAGAGATTCGGGCGAGTTTGGCTAACACGTGAAACAGCTACCATCGCAACGAGACCTCATTTTCATCGCTATTTTTAAAGTTTTTCGATTCATCCTAAATTTGAGAACTGAGCTTTGGCAGACTGCCCGAGTTTATTCCCAAAGTTTAAAGAGATTCGGACGAGTTAAGCAAACAACTTAAAAAATGACCTGAGCGACACGTCATTTTCATTGCTTTTTTCAAATATTTTCGATTCATCTCAGATTCGAGAATTAAACTTTGGCAGACTGCCCGAGTGTATCCCCAAAGTTTAATGAGATTCGGACGAGTTCGGCAAACCCCTTAAAAAGTGACCATAGCAACGAGACCTCATTTTCTTTGCTATGCTTAAAGTTTTTCGATTCAACCCCAATTCGAGAGTTGAGCTTTGGCAGACCGCCCAAGTGTATTACCAAAATTTAAAGAGATTCAGGCGAGCTCAGCAAACACGTTAAACAGTGACCATATCAACGAGACCTCATTTTCATCGCTATGTTTAAAGTTTTTCGATTCAACCCCAATTCGAGATTTGTGCTTTGGCAGACTTCCTGAGTGTATTCCCAAAGTTTAAGGAGATTCGGACGAGCTCAAAAAACACGTTAAACAGTGATCATAGCAACGAAACCTATTTTCATCGCTTTGCTTAGTTTTTCGATTCTTTCAAAATTCGAGAATTGAGCTTTGGCAGCCTGCCCGAGTGTATCCCCAAAGTATAAGGAGATTAGGACGAGTTCGGCAAATCCCTTAAAAAGTGACCATAGCAACGAGACCTCATTTTCTTTGCTATGCTTAAAGTTTTTCGAATCATCCCAAATCCAAGGATTGAGTTTTAGAAGACTTCCTGAGTGTATTTTCATAGTTTGAAGAGATTCGGGCGAGTTTGGCTAACACGTTAAACAGCTACCATCGCAACGAGACCTCATTTTCATCGCTATTTTTAAAGTTTTTCGATTCATCCTAAATTTGAGAATTGAGCTTTGGCAGACTGCCCGAGTTTATTCCCAAAGTTTAAAGAGATTCGGACGAGTTAAGCAAACAACAAAAAGTGACCATAGCAACGAGACCTCATTTTCTTTGCTATGCTTAAAGTTTTTCGAATCATCCCAAATCCAAGGATTGAGTTTTAGAAGACTTCCTGAGTGTATTTTCATAGTTTGAAGAGATTCGGGCGAGTTTGGCTAACACGTGAAACAGCTACCATCGCAACGAGACCTCATTTTCATCGCTATTTTTAAAGTTTTTCGATTCATCCTAAATTTGAGAATTGAGCTTTGGCAGACTGCCCGAGTTTATTCCCAAAGTTTAAAGAGATTCGGACGAGTTAAGCAAACAACTTAAAAAATGACCTGAGCGACACGTCATTTTCATTGCTTTTTTCAAATATTTTCGATTCATCTCAGATTCGAGAATTAAACTTTGGCAGACTGCCCGAGTGTATCCCCAAAGTTTAATGAGATTCGGACGAGTTCGGCAAACCCCTTAAAAAGTGACCATAGCAACGAGACCTCATTTTCTTTGCTATGCTTAAAGTTTTTCGATTCAACCCCAATTCGAGAGTTGAGCTTTGGCAGACCGCCCAAGTGTATTACCAAAATTTAAAGAGATTCAGGCGAGCTCAGCAAACACGTTAAACAGTGACCATATCAACGAGACCTCATTTTCATCGCTATGTTTAAAGTTTTTCGATTCAACCCCAATTCGAGATTTGTGCTTTGGCAGACTTCCTGAGTGTATTCCCAAAGTTTAAGGAGATTCGGACGAGCTCAAAAAACACGTTAAACAGTGATCATAGCAACGAAACCTATTTTCATCGCTTTGTTTAGTTTTTCGATTCTTTCAAAATTCGAGAATTGAGCTTTGGCAGCCTGCCCGAGTGTATCCCCAAAGTTTAAGGAGATTAGGACGAGTTCGGCAAATCCCTTAAAAAGTGACCATAGCAACGAGACCTCATTTTCTTTGCTATGCTTAAAGTTTTTCGAATCATCCCAAATCCAAGGATTGAGTTTTAGAAGACTTCCTGAGTGTATTTTCATAGTTTGAAGAGATTCGGGCGAGTTTGGCTAACACGTTAAACAGCTACCATCGCAACGAGACCTCATTTTCATCGCTATTTTTAAAGTTTTTCGATTCATCCTAAATTTGAGAATTGAGCTTTGGCAGACTGCCCGAGTTTATTCCCAAAGTTTAAAGAGATTCGGACGAGTTAAGCAAACAACTTAAAAAGTGACCATAGCAACGAGACCTCATTTTCTTTGCTATGCTTAAAGTTTTTCGAATCATCCCAAATCCAAGGATTGAGTTTTAGAAGACTTCCTGAGTGTATTTTCATAGTTTGAAGAGATTCGGGCGAGTTTGGCTAATACGTTAAACAGCTACCATCGCAACGAGACCTCATTTTCATCGCTATTTTTAAAGTTTTTCGATTCATCCTAAATTTGAGAATTGAGCTTTGGCAGACTGCCCGAGTTTATTCCCAAAGTTTAAAGAGATTCGGACGAGTTAAGCAAACAACTTAAAAAGTGACCATAGCAACGAGACCTCATTTTCTTTGCTATGCTTAAAGTTTTTCGAATCATCCCAAATCCAAGGATTGAGTTTTAGAAGACTTCCTGAGTGTATTTTCATAGTTTGAAGAGATTCGGGCGAGTTTGGCTAACACGTGAAACAGCTACCATCGCAACGAGACCTCATTTTCATCGCTATTTTTAAAGTTTTTCGATTCATCCTAAATTTGAGAATTGAGCTTTGGCAGACTGCCCGAGTTTATTCCCAAAGTTTAAAGAGATTCGGACGAGTTAAGCAAACAACTTAAAAAATGACCTGAGCGACACGTCATTTTCATTGCTTTTTTCAAATATTTTCGATTCATCTCAGATTCGAGAATTAAACTTTGGCAGACTGCCCGAGTGTATCCCCAAAGTTTAATGAGATTCGGACGAGTTCGGCAAACCCCTTAAAAAGTGACCATAGCAACGAGACCTCATTTTCTTTGCTATGCTTAAAGTTTTTCGATTCAACCCCAATTCGAGAGTTGAGCTTTGGCAGACCGCCCAAGTGTATTACCAAAATTTAAAGAGATTCAGGCGAGCTCAGCAAACACGTTAAACAGTGACCATATCAACGAGACCTCATTTTCATCGCTATGTTTAAAGTTTTTCGATTCAACCCCAATTCGAGATTTGTGCTTTGGCAGACTTCCTGAGTGTATTCCCAAAGTTTAAGGAGATTCGGACGAGCTCAAAAAACACGTTAAACAGTGATCATAGCAACGAAATCTATTTTCATCGCTTTGCTTAGTTTTTCGATTCTTTCAAAATTCGAGAATTGAGCTTTGGCAGCCTGCCCGAGTGTATCCCCAAAGTTTAATGAGATTCGGACGAGTTCGGCAAATCCCTTAAAAAGTGACCATAGCAACGAGACCTCATTTTCTTTGCTATGCTTAAAGTTTTTCGAATCATCCCAAATCCAAGGATTGAGTTTTAGAAGACTTCCTGAGTGTATTTTCATAGTTTGAAGAGATTCGGGCGAGTTTGGCTAACACGTTAAACAGCTACCATCGCAACGAGACCTCATTTTCATCGCTATTTTTAAAGTTTTTCGATTCATCCTAAATTTGAGAATTGAGCTTTGGCAGACTGCCCGAGTTTATTCCCAAAGTTTAAAGAGATTCGGACGAGTTAAGCAAACAACTTAAAAAGTGACCATAGCAACGAGACCTCATTTTCTTTGCTATGCTTAAAGTTTTTCGAATCATCCCAAATCCAAGGATTGAGTTTTAGAAGACTTCCTGAGTGTATTTTCATAGTTTGAAGAGATTCGGGCGAGTTTGGCTAACACGTGAAACAGCTACCATCGCAACGAGACCTCATTTTCATCGCTATTTTTAAAGTTTTTCGATTCATCCTAAATTTGAGAATTGAGCTTTGGCAGACTGCCCGAGTTTATTCCCAAAGTTTAAAGAGATTCGGACGAGTTAAGCAAACAACTTAAAAAATGACCTGAGCGACACGTCATTTTCATTGCTTTTTTCAAATATTTTCGATTCATCTCAGATTCGAGAATTAAACTTTGGCAGACTGCCCGAGTGTATCCCCAAAGTTTAATGAGATTCGGACGAGTTCGGCAAACCCCTTAAAAAGTGACCATAGCAACGAGACCTCATTTTCTTTGCTATGCTTAAAGTTTTTCGATTCAACCCCAATTCGAGAGTTGAGCTTTGGCAGACCGCCCAAGTGTATTACCAAAATTTAAAGAGATTCAGGCGAGCTCAGCAAACACGTTAAACAGTGACCATATCAACGAGACCTCATTTTCATCGCTATGTTTAATGTTTTTCGATTCAACCCCAATTCGAGATTTGTGCTTTGGCAGACTTCCTGAGTGTATTCCCAAAGTTTAAGGAGATTCGGACGAGCTCAAAAAACACGTTAAACAGTGATCATAGCAACGAAACCTATTTTCATCGCTTTGCTTAGTTTTTCGATTCTTTCAAAATTCGAGAATTGAGCTTTGGCAGCCTGCCCGAGTGTATCCCCAAAGTTTAAGGAGATTAGGACGAGTTCGGCAAATCCCTTAAAAAGTGACCATAGCAACGAGACCTCATTTTCTTTGCTATGCTTAAAGTTTTTCGAATCATCCCAAATCCAAGGATTGAGTTTTAGAAGACTTCCTGAGTGTATTTTCATAGTTTGAAGAGATTCGGGCGAGTTTGGCTAACACGTTAAACAGCTACCATCGCAACGAGACCTCATTTTCATCGCTATTTTTAAAGTTTTTCGATTCATCCTAAATTTGAGAATTGAGCTTTGGCAGACTGCCCGAGTTTATTCCCAAAGTTTAAAGAGATTCGGACGAGTTAAGCAAACAACAAAAAGTGACCATAGCAACGAGACCTCATTTTCTTTGCTATGCTTAAAGTTTTTCGAATCATCCCAAATCCAAGGATTGAGTTTTAGAAGACTTCCTGAGTGTATTTTCATAGTTTGAAGAGATTCGGGCGAGTTTGGCTAACACGTGAAACAGCTACCATCGCAACGAGACCTCATTTTCATCGCTATTTTTAAAGTTTTTCGATTCATCCTAAATTTGAGAATTGAGCTTTGGCAGACTGCCCGAGTTTATTCCCAAAGTTTAAAGAGATTCGGACGAGTTAAGCAAACAACTTAAAAAATGACCTGAGCGACACGTCATTTTCATTGCTTTTTTCAAATATTTTCGATTCATCTCAGATTCGAGAATTAAACTTTGGCAGACTGCCCGAGTGTATCCCCAAAGTTTAATGAGATTCGGACGAGTTCGGCAAACCCCTTAAAAAGTGACCATAGCAACGAGACCTCATTTTCTTTGCTATGCTTAAAGTTTTTCGATTCAACCCCAATTCGAGAGTTGAGCTTTGGCAGACCGCCCAAGTGTATTACCAAAATTTAAAGAGATTCAGGCGAGCTCAGCAAACACGTTAAACAGTGACCATATCAACGAGACCTCATTTTCATCGCTATGTTTAAAGTTTTTCGATTCAACCCCAATTCGAGATTTGTGCTTTGGCAGACTTCCTGAGTGTATTCCCAAAGTTTAAGGAGATTCGGACGAGCTCAAAAAACACGTTAAACAGTGATCATAGCAACGAAACCTATTTTCATCGCTTTGTTTAGTTTTTCGATTCTTTCAAAATTCGAGAATTGAGCTTTGGCAGCCTGCCCGAGTGTATCCCCAAAGTTTAAGGAGATTAGGACGAGTTCGGCAAATCCCTTAAAAAGTGACCATAGCAACGAGACCTCATTTTCTTTGCTATGCTTAAAGTTTTTCGAATCATCCCAAATCCAAGGATTGAGTTTTAGAAGACTTCCTGAGTGTATTTTCATAGTTTGAAGAGATTCGGGCGAGTTTGGCTAACACGTTAAACAGCTACCATCGCAACGAGACCTCATTTTCATCGCTATTTTTAAAGTTTTTCGATTCATCCTAAATTTGAGAATTGAGCTTTGGCAGACTGCCCGAGTTTATTCCCAAAGTTTAAAGAGATTCGGACGAGTTAAGCAAACAACTTAAAAAGTGACCATAGCAACGAGACCTCATTTTCTTTGCTATGCTTAAAGTTTTTCGAATCATCCCAAATCCAAGGATTGAGTTTTAGAAGACTTCCTGAGTGTATTTTCATAGTTTGAAGAGATTCGGGCGAGTTTGGCTAATACGTTAAACAGCTACCATCGCAACGAGACCTCATTTTCATCGCTATTTTTAAAGTTTTTCGATTCATCCTAAATTTGAGAATTGAGCTTTGGCAGACTGCCCGAGTTTATTCCCAAAGTTTAAAGAGATTCGGACGAGTTAAGCAAACAACTTAAAAAGTGACCATAGCAACGAGACCTCATTTTCTTTGCTATGCTTAAAGTTTTTCGAATCATCCCAAATCCAAGGATTGAGTTTTAGAAGACTTCCTGAGTGTATTTTCATAGTTTGAAGAGATTCGGGCGAGTTTGGCTAACACGTGAAACAGCTACCATCGCAACGAGACCTCATTTTCATCGCTATTTTTAAAGTTTTTCGATTCATCCTAAATTTGAGAATTGAGCTTTGGCAGACTGCCCGAGTTTATTCCCAAAGTTTAAAGAGATTCGGACGAGTTAAGCAAACAACTTAAAAAATGACCTGAGCGACACGTCATTTTCATTGCTTTTTTCAAATATTTTCGATTCATCTCAGATTCGAGAATTAAACTTTGGCAGACTGCCCGAGTGTATCCCCAAAGTTTAATGAGATTCGGACGAGTTCGGCAAACCCCTTAAAAAGTGACCATAGCAACGAGACCTCATTTTCTTTGCTATGCTTAAAGTTTTTCGATTCAACCCCAATTCGAGAGTTGAGCTTTGGCAGACCGCCCAAGTGTATTACCAAAATTTAAAGAGATTCAGGCGAGCTCAGCAAACACGTTAAACAGTGACCATATCAACGAGACCTCATTTTCATCGCTATGTTTAAAGTTTTTCGATTCAACCCCAATTCGAGATTTGTGCTTTGGCAGACTTCCTGAGTGTATTCCCAAAGTTTAAGGAGATTCGGACGAGCTCAAAAAACACGTTAAACAGTGATCATAGCAACGAAATCTATTTTCATCGCTTTGCTTAGTTTTTCGATTCTTTCAAAATTCGAGAATTGAGCTTTGGCAGCCTGCCCGAGTGTATCCCCAAAGTTTAATGAGATTCGGACGAGTTCGGCAAATCCCTTAAAAAGTGACCATAGCAACGAGACCTCATTTTCTTTGCTATGCTTAAAGTTTTTCGAATCATCCCAAATCCAAGGATTGAGTTTTAGAAGACTTCCTGAGTGTATTTTCATAGTTTGAAGAGATTCGGGCGAGTTTGGCTAACACGTTAAACAGCTACCATCGCAACGAGACCTCATTTTCATCGCTATTTTTAAAGTTTTTCGATTCATCCTAAATTTGAGAATTGAGCTTTGGCAGACTGCCCGAGTTTATTCCCAAAGTTTAAAGAGATTCGGACGAGTTAAGCAAACAACTTAAAAAGTGACCATAGCAACGAGACCTCATTTTCTTTGCTATGCTTAAAGTTTTTCGAATCATCCCAAATCCAAGGATTGAGTTTTAGAAGACTTCCTGAGTGTATTTTCATAGTTTGAAGAGATTCGGGCGAGTTTGGCTAACACGTGAAACAGCTACCATCGCAACGAGACCTCATTTTCATCGCTATTTTTAAAGTTTTTCGATTCATCCTAAATTTGAGAATTGAGCTTTGGCAGACTGCCCGAGTTTATTCCCAAAGTTTAAAGAGATTCGGACGAGTTAAGCAAACAACTTAAAAAATGACCTGAGCGACACGTCATTTTCATTGCTTTTTTCAAATATTTTCGATTCATCTCAGATTCGAGAATTAAACTTTGGCAGACTGCCCGAGTGTATCCCCAAAGTTTAATGAGATTCGGACGAGTTCGGCAAACCCCTTAAAAAGTGACCATAGCAACGAGACCTCATTTTCTTTGCTATGCTTAAAGTTTTTCGATTCAACCCCAATTCGAGAGTTGAGCTTTGGCAGACCGCCCAAGTGTATTACCAAAATTTAAAGAGATTCAGGCGAGCTCAGCAAACACGTTAAACAGTGACCATATCAACGAGACCTCATTTTCATCGCTATGTTTAAAGTTTTTCGATTCAACCCCAATTCGAGATTTGTGCTTTGGCAGACTTCCTGAGTGTATTCCCAAAGTTTAAGGAGATTCGGACGAGCTCAAAAAACACGTTAAACAGTGATCATAGCAACGAAACCTATTTTCATCGCTTTGCTTAGTTTTTCGATTCTTTCAAAATTCGAGAATTGAGCTTTGGCAGCCTGCCCGAGTGTATCCCCAAAGTTTAAGGAGATTAGGACGAGTTCGGCAAATCCCTTAAAAAGTGACCATAGCAACGAGACCTCATTTTCTTTGCTATGCTTAAAGTTTTTCGAATCATCCCAAATCCAAGGATTGAGTTTTAGAAGACTTCCTGAGTGTATTTTCATAGTTTGAAGAGATTCGGGCGAGTTTGGCTAACACGTTAAACAGCTACCATCGCAACGAGACCTCATTTTCATCGCTATTTTTAAAGTTTTTCGATTCATCCTAAATTTGAGAATTGAGCTTTGGCAGACTGCCCGAGTTTATTCCCAAAGTTTAAAGAGATTCGGACGAGTTAAGCAAACAACTTAAAAAGTGACCATAGCAACGAGACCTCATTTTCTTTGCTATGCTTAAAGTTTTTCGAATCATCCCAAATCCAAGGATTGAGTTTTAGAAGACTTCCTGAGTGTATTTTCATAGTTTGAAGAGATTCGGGCGAGTTTGGCTAACACGTTAAACAGCTACCATCGCAACGAGACCTCATTTTCATCGCTATTTTTAAAGTTTTTTGATTCATCCTAAATTTGAGAATTGAGCTTTGGCAGACTGCCCGAGTTTATTCCCAAAGTTTAAAGAGATTCGGACGAGTTAAGCAAACAACTTAAAAAATGACCTGAGCGACACGTCATTTTCATTGCTTTTTTCAAATATTTTCGATTCATCTCAGATTCGAGAATTAAACTTTGGCAGACTGCCCGAGTGTATCCCCAAAGTTTAATGAGATTCGGACGAGTTCGGCAAACCCCTTAAAAAGTGACCATAGCAACGAGACCTCATTTTCTTTGCTATGCTTAAAGTTTTTCGAATCATCCCAAATCCAAGGATTGAGTTTTAGAAGACTTCCTGAGTGTATTTTCATAGTTTGAAGAGATTCGGGCGAGTTTGGCTAACACGTGAAACAGCTACCATCGCAACGAGACCTCATTTTCATCGCTATTTTTAAAGTTTTTCGATTCATCCTAAATTTGAGAATTGAGCTTTGGCAGACTGCCCGAGTTTATTCCCAAAGTTTAAAGAGATTCGGACGAGTTAAGCAAACAACTTAAAAAATGACCTGAGCGACACGTCATTTTCATTGCTTTTTTCAAATATTTTCGATTCATCTCAGATTCGAGAATTAAACTTTGGCAGACTGCCCGAGTGTATCCCCAAAGTTTAATGAGATTCGGACGAGTTCGGCAAACCCCTTAAAAAGTGACCATAGCAACGAGACCTCATTTTCTTTGCTATGCTTAAAGTTTTTCGATTCAACCCCAATTCGAGAGTTGAGCTTTGGCAGACCGCCCAAGTGTATTACCAAAATTTAAAGAGATTCAGGCGAGCTCAGCAAACACGTTAAACAGTGACCATATCAACGAGACCTCATTTTCATCGCTATGTTTAAAGTTTTTCGATTCAACCCCAATTCGAGATTTGTGCTTTGGCAGACTTCCTGAGTGTATTACCAAAATTTAAAGAGATTCAGGCGAGCTCAGCAAACACGTTAAACAGTGACCATATCAACGAGACCTCATTTTCATCGCTATGTTTAAAGTTTTTCGATTCAACCCCAATTCGAGATTTGTGCTTTGGCAGACTTCCTGAGTGTATTCCCAAAGTTTAAGGAGATTCGGACGAGCTCAAAAAACACGTTAAACAGTGATCATAGCAACGAAACCTATTTTCATCGCTTTGCTTAGTTTTTCGATTCTTTCAAAATTCGAGAATTGAGCTTTGGCAGCCTGCCCGAGTGTATCCCCAAAGTTTAAGGAGATTAGGACGAGTTCGGCAAATCCCTTAAAAAGTGACCATAGCAACGAGACCTCATTTTCTTTGCTATGCTTAAAGTTTTTCGAATCATCCCAAATCCAAGGATTGAGTTTTAGAAGACTTCCTGAGTGTATTTTCATAGTTTGAAGAGATTCGGGCGAGTTTGGCTAACACGTTAAACAGCTACCATCGCAACGAGACCTCATTTTCATCGCTATTTTTAAAGTTTTTCGATTCATCCTAAATTTGAGAATTGAGCTTTGGCAGACTGCCCGAGTTTATTCCCAAAGTTTAAAGAGATTCGGACGAGTTAAGCAAACAACTTAAAAAGTGACCATAGCAACGAGACCTCATTTTCTTTGCTATGCTTAAAGTTTTTCGATTCAACCCCAATTCGAGAGTTGAGCTTTGGCAGACCGCCCAAGTGTATTACCAAAATTTAAAGAGATTCAGGCGAGCTCAGCAAACACGTTAAACAGTGACCATATCAACGAGACCTCATTTTCATCGCTATGTTTAAAGTTTTTCGATTCAACCCCAATTCGAGATTTGTGCTTTGGCAGACTTCCTGAGTGTATTCCCAAAGTTTAAGGAGATTCGGACGAGCTCAAAAAACACGTTAAACAGTGATCATAGCAACGAAACCTATTTTCATCGCTTTGCTTAGTTTTTCGATTCTTTCAAAATTCGAGAATTGAGCTTTGGCAGCCTGCCCGAGTGTATCCCCAAAGTTTAAGGAGATTAGGACGAGTTCGGCAAATCCCTTAAAAAGTGACCATAGCAACGAGACCTCATTTTCTTTGCTATGCTTAAAGTTTTTCGAATCATCCCAAATCCAAGGATTGAGTTTTAGAAGACTTCCTGAGTGTATTTTCATAGTTTGAAGAGATTCGGGCGAGTTTGGCTAACACGTACGTTTGGCTAACAGCTACCATCGCAACGAGACCTCATTTTCATCGCTATTTTTAAAGTTTTTCGATTCATCCTAAATTTGAGAATTGAGCTATGGCAGACTGCCCGAGTTTATTCCCAAAGTTTAAAGAGATTCGGACGAGTTAAGCAAACAACTTAAAAAATGACCTGAGCGACACGTCATTTTCATTGCTTTTTTCAAATATTTTCGATTCATCTCAGATTCGAGAATTAAACTTTGGCAGACTGCCCGAGTGTATCCCCAAAGTTTAATGAGATTCGGACGAGTTCGGCAAACCCCTTAAAAAGTGACCATAGCAACGAGACCTCATTTTCTCTGCTATGCTTAAAGTTTTTCGAATCATCCCAAATCCAAGGATTGAGTTTTAGAAGACTTCCTGAGTGTATTTTCATAGTTTGAAGAGATTCGGGCGAGTTTGGCTAACACGTGAAACAGCTACCATCGCAACGAGACCTCATTTTCATCGCTATTTTTAAAGTTTTTCGATTCATCCTAAATTTGAGAATTGAGCTTTGGCAGACTGCCCGAGTTTATTCCCAAAGTTTAAAGAGATTCGGACGAGTTAAGCAAACAACTTAAAAAATGACCTGAGCGACACGTCATTTTCATTGCTTTTTTCAAATATTTTCGATTCATCTCAGATTCGAGAATTAAACTTTGGCAGACTGCCCGAGTGTATCCCCAAAGTTTAATGAGATTCGGACGAGTTCGGCAAACCCCTTAAAAAGTGACCATAGCAACGAGACCTCATTTTCTTTGCTATGCTTAAAGTTTTTCGATTCAACCCCAATTCGAGAGTTGAGCTTTGGCAGACCGCCCAAGTGTATTACCAAAATTTAAAGAGATTCAGGCGAGCTCAGCAAACACGTTAAACAGTGACCATATCAACGAGACCTCATTTTCATCGCTATGTTTAAAGTTTTTCGATTCAACCCCAATTCGAGATTTGTGCTTTGGCAGACTTCCTGAGTGTATTCCCAAAGTTTAAGGAGATTCGGACGAGCTCAAAAAACACGTTAAACAGTGATCATAGCAACGAAACCTATTTTCATCGCTTTGCTTAGTTTTTCGATTCTTTCAAAATTCGAGAATTGAGCTTTGGCAGCCTGCCCGAGTGTATCCCCAAAGTTTAAGGAGATTAGGACGAGTTCGGCAAATCCCTTAAAAAGTGACCATAGCAACGAGACCTCATTTTCTTTGCTATGCTTAAAGTTTTTCGAATCATCCCAAATCCAAGGATTGAGTTTTAGAAGACTTCCTGAGTGTATTTTCATAGTTTGAAGAGATTCGGGCGAGTTTGGCTAACACGTACGTTTGGCTAACAGCTACCATCGCAACGAGACCTCATTTTCATCGCTATTTTTAAAGTTTTTCGATTCATCCTAAATTTGAGAATTGAGCTATGGCAGACTGCCCGAGTTTATTCCCAAAGTTTAAAGAGATTCGGACGAGTTAAGCAAACAACTTAAAAAATGACCTGAGCGACACGTCATTTTCATTGCTTTTTTCAAATATTTTCGATTCATCTCAGATTCGAGAATTAAACTTTGGCAGACTGCCCGAGTGTATCCCCAAAGTTTAATGAGATTCGGACGAGTTCGGCAAACCCCTTAAAAAGTGACCATAGCAACGAGACCTCATTTTCTTTGCTATGCTTAAAGTTTTTCGAATCATCCCAAATCCAAGGATTGAGTTTTAGAAGACTTCCTGAGTGTATTTTCATAGTTTGAAGAGATTCGGGCGAGTTTGGCTAACACGTTAAACAGCTACCATCGCAACGAGACCTCATTTTCATCGCTATTTTTAAAGTTTTTCGATTCATCCTAAATTTGAGAATTGAGCTTTGGCAGACTGCCCGAGTTTATTCCCAAAGTTTAAAGAGATTCGGACGAGTTAAGCAAACAACTTAAAAAATGACCTGAGCGACACGTCATTTTCATTGCTTTTTTCAAATATTTTCGATTCATCTCAGATTCGAGAATTAAACTTTGGCAGACTGCCCGAGTGTATCCCCAAAGTTTAATGAGATTCGGACGAGTTCGGCAAACCCCTTAAAAAGTGACCATAGCAACGAGACCTCATTTTCTTTGCTATGCTTAAAGTTTTTCGATTCAACCCCAATTCGAGAGTTGAGCTTTGGCAGACCGCCCAAGTGTATTACCAAAATTTAAAGAGATTCAGGCGAGCTCAGCAAACACGTTAAACAGTGACCATATCAACGAGACCTCATTTTCATCGCTATGTTTAAAGTTTTTCGATTCAACCCCAATTCGAGATTTGTGCTTTGGCAGACTTCCTGAGTGTATTCCCAAAGTTTAAGGAGATTCGGACGAGCTCAAAAAACACGTTAAACAGTGATCATAGCAACGAAACCTATTTTCATCGCTTTGCTTAGTTTTTCGATTCTTTCAAAATTCGAGAATTGAGCTTTGGCAGCCTGCCCGAGTGTATCCCCAAAGTTTAAGGAGATTAGGACGAGTTCGGCAAATCCCTTAAAAAGTGACCATAGCAACGAGACCTCATTTTCTTTGCTATGCTTAAAGTTTTTCGAATCATCCCAAATCCAAGGATTGAGTTTTAGAAGACTTCCTGAGTGTATTTTCATAGTTTGAAGAGATTCGGGCGAGTTTGGCTAACACGTACGTTTGGCTAACAGCTACCATCGCAACGAGACCTCATTTTCATCGCTATTTTTAAAGTTTTTCGATTCATCCTAAATTTGAGAATTGAGCTATGGCAGACTGCCCGAGTTTATTCCCAAAGTTTAAAGAGATTCGGACGAGTTAAGCAAACAACTTAAAAAATGACCTGAGCGACACGTCATTTTCATTGCTTTTTTCAAATATTTTCGATTCATCTCAGATTCGAGAATTAAACTTTGGCAGACTGCCCGAGTGTATCCCCAAAGTTTAATGAGATTCGGACGAGTTCGGCAAACCCCTTAAAAAGTGACCATAGCAACGAGACCTCATTTTCTTTGCTATGCTTAAAGTTTTTCGAATCATCCCAAATCCAAGGATTGAGTTTTAGAAGACTTCCTGAGTGTATTTTCATAGTTTGAAGAGATTCGGGCGAGTTTGGCTAACACGTTAAACAGCTACCATCGCAACGAGACCTCATTTTCATCGCTATTTTTAAAGTTTTTCGATTCATCCTAAATTTGAGAATTGAGCTTTGGCAGACTGCCCGAGTTTATTCCCAAAGTTTAAAGAGATTCGGACGAGTTAAGCAAACAACTTAAAAAGTGACCATAGCAACGAGACCTCATTTTCTTTGCTATGCTTAAAGTTTTTCGAATCATCCCAAATCCAAGGATTGAGTTTTAGAAGACTTCCTGAGTGTATTTTCATAGTTTGAAGAGATTCGGGCGAGTTTGGCTAACACGTTAAACAGCTACCATCGCAACGAGACCTCATTTTCATCGCTATTTTTAAAGTTTTTCGATTCATCCTAAATTTGAGAATTGAGCTTTGGCAGACTGCCCGAGTTTATTCCCAAAGTTTAAAGAGATTCGGACGAGTTAAGCAAACAACTTAAAAAATGACCTGAGCGACACGTCATTTTCATTGCTTTTTTCAAATATTTTCGATTCATCTCAGATTCGAGAATTAAACTTTGGCAGACTGCCCGAGTGTATCCCCAAAGTTTAATGAGATTCGGACGAGTTCGGCAAACCCCTTAAAAAGTGACCATAGCAACGAGACCTCATTTTCTTTGCTATGCTTAAAGTTTTTCGATTCAACCCCAATTCGAGAGTTGAGCTTTGGCAGACCGCCCAAGTGTATTACCAAAATTTAAAGAGATTCAGGCGAGCTCAGCAAACACGTTAAACAGTGACCATATCAACGAGACCTCATTTTCATCGCTATGTTTAAAGTTTTTCGATTCAACCCCAATTCGAGATTTGTGCTTTGGCAGACTTCCTGAGTGTATTCCCAAAGTTTAAGGAGATTCGGACGAGCTCAAAAAACACGTTAAACAGTGATCATAGCAACGAAACCTATTTTCATCGCTTTGCTTAGTTTTTCGATTCTTTCAAAATTCGAGAATTGAGCTTTGGCAGCCTGCCCGAGTGTATCCCCAAAGTTTAAGGAGATTAGGACGAGTTCGGCAAATCCCTTAAAAAGTGACCATAGCAACGAGACCTCATTTTCTTTGCAATGCTTAAAGTTTTTCGAATCATCCCAAATCCAAGGATTGAGTTTTAGAAGACTTCCTGAGTGTATTTTCATAGTTTGAAGAGATTCGGGCGAGTTTGGCTAACACGTTAAACAGCTACCATCGCAACGAGACCTCATTTTCATCGCTATTTTTAAAGTTTTTCGATTCATCCTAAATTTGAGAATTGAGCTTTGGCAGACTGCCCGAGTTTATTCCCAAAGTTTAAAGAGATTCGGACGAGTTAAGCAAACAACTTAAAAAGTGACCATAGCAACGAGACCTCATTTTCTTTGCTATGCTTAAAGTTTTTCGATTCAACCCCAATTCGAGAGTTGAGCTTTGGCAGACCGCCCAAGTGTATTACCAAAATTTAAAGAGATTCAGGCGAGCTCAGCAAACACGTTAAACAGTGACCATATCAACGAGACCTCATTTTCATTGCTATGTTTAAAGTTTTTCGATTCAACCCCAATTCGAGATTTGTGCTTTGGCAGACTTCCTGAGTGTATTCCCAAAGTTTAAGGAGATTCGGACGAGCTCAAAAAACACGTTAAACAGTGATCATAGCAACGAAACCTATTTTCATCGCTTTGCTTAGTTTTTCGATTCTTTCAAAATTCGAGAATTGAGCTTTGGCAGCCTGCCCGAGTGTATCCCCAAAGTTTAAGGAGATTAGGACGAGTTCGGCAAATCCCTTAAAAAGTGACCATAGCAACGAGACCTCATTTTCTTTGCTATGCTTAAAGTTTTTCGAATCATCCCAAATCCAAGGATTGAGTTTTAGAAGACTTCCTGAGTGTATTTTCATAGTTTGAAGAGATTCGGGCGAGTTTGGCTAACACGTACGTTTGGCTAACAGCTACCATCGCAACGAGACCTCATTTTCATCGCTATTTTTAAAGTTTTTCGATTCATCCTAAATTTGAGAATTGAGCTATGGCAGACTGCCCGAGTTTATTCCCAAAGTTTAAAGAGATTCGGACGAGTTAAGCAAACAACTTAAAAAATGACCTGAGCGACACGTCATTTTCATTGCTTTTTTCAAATATTTTCGATTCATCTCAGATTCGAGAATTAAACTTTGGCAGACTGCCCGAGTGTATCCCCAAAGTTTAATGAGATTCGGACGAGTTCGGCAAACCCCTTAAAAAGTGACCATAGCAACGAGACCTCATTTTCTTTGCTATGCTTAAAGTTTTTCGAATCATCCCAAATCCAAGGATTGTTTTAGAAGACTTCCTGAGTGTATTTTCATAGTTTGAAGAGATTCGGGCGAGTTTGGCTAACACGTTAAACAGCTACCATCGCAACGAGACCTCATTTTCATCGCTATTTTTAAAGTTTTTCGATTCATCCTTGTGATGACATATTAATTATGATCATGTCTTGTACTCGTATTTATGCTATTACACATTTATTGGAATCATGTATGAATGAGTTTACATGTATGTCATACCGTCTATTGCATGAGTACTGTATGTCATACCCCCTATTGTATGTGTATTGTATGTCATACCCCCTATTGTATGTGGAGTGTATGCCATACCCCCTATTGTATGTGTACTGTATGTCATACCCCCTATTGTATGTGTACTGTATGCCATACCCCCTATTTACACGTGTCATGTAATGCTTGTATGGCCCCAGTACTGTGTACTGGAATACCCTTTCTAAAAACCAAAGGTATGACTAAGCCTAGTTCCTGGAATTAGGGCTTAGCCTTTTTATATGCCATGAGTCATAGCTGGCAATCCCAAATACTGTACTGGACCTGACCGTCCCTTTCACTTTTGTTACTCGGCCTTTTGCCATATAAGCAAAGGCCCTTTCTCTTTCCATACACTTGAATTTTGTCTCTTGAGGAGGTTACTCTGCCCAATTCACTCCTGAATAAACTTTTACTACGGTTTATAACTTTATTGAAATCTGTTCTTGTTACGAACCATTTCTTGATTATTCATCACATGGTAGCTAGAGCGTTAGGTATTTTCTACGGAATTTAAATTGTGGATACTGGAATTTAGTTTACAAATTCAGTTCAATTTGAAGTTAGAATATTCTACGCAAGTTTTGATCAGTTCTAGTGAAGTTTCAGTTGGTTTTGAGAGTATTTTGATTAAATAAATTCAATTTGTGTCAAATTTTACCCGAGCAAAATGTCTAAAGTCAAGTCTGACGTCATCGTGAAGTTGAACGGATCAAACTTCAACCGGTGGAAGTTCCAGGTTACCTTGCTGCTGAAGACCCACGACCTATGGGAAATAGTACTAGGAGTTGCAGACAGACCAGACGATGATGAAGGGATCAAGGCCTGGATCAAGAAGGATTTGGAAGCTCAAAACATCATCTCCTCAACGGTGGATGACGTCCAATTCAATCACATTTACACGTGTGAGTCATCCTACGAGATGTTCGAGAAGCTGAAGGAGGCAAACTCAGACTGCAGCTCACTGAATATCCAGCATACGTTGACCAAATTCATGACGTACACCATTGGGAAGGATGAGTCACCGGTTGCTGCCATGATGGAGATTGAGAAGTTGGCCCACGCACTCGCGGAAATGGGGATGGGACAACCGGAGCAGACGGTAATTACCAAAATTGTATCATCTCTCCCCAGGAAATATTCAACTTTAAGGACAGCCTGGAATATCATCCCACTGAAGCACCAAACCCTGGTTGCTTTGAAGGCCCTGCTAAAGAAGGAGGAATTTCAGATGCAGGCGGATGAGTCACAAGTCCAGGAGGAAGAGGCAACGGCTGCAAAGGCGTTCCGGTTCAACGTTAAAGGGGAGAAGAAAGACTCCAAGGAACTGCCCAAGAAGGACGATGGAAGACCTGCCAAACCCAAGGGGAAGTGTTTCAACTGTGGAAAAGCAGGACACTTCAAGAGGGATTGCAGATCCAAGCCTAAGGAGCAGTCCAGGGACGATGAAAGAAGCGGGAACGGCCGGGCATTTGGGTTCAATGCAGCAAGCACATCCAGAGCACCGACAAATGGACAAGGAAGGAGAGGGAACTCCAAGGATACAACAGTGGTTAGAGCATTCACAGGAAGATCCGATGACTCATCAGCTGGTGACTGGATCAGTGACTCAGGCGCTACAAACCATGTATGTGGGAACAAGGACTGGTTTTCATCCTACACGCCTTTCCCAGAGGACGAGACGAGGAAAATCATCCTTGCTGACAACGCGAGCATCCAAGCTATAGGACAAGGCGTTGTAACTCTGGAGGCATTCCTAGGCAACAAATGGGAGGAAATTAGGATAGAAGACGTGTTCTACATCCCTGGAGCTGCTAACCTGTTCTCGGAAGGACTTGTGGCCCGTAAGACTGGATACAACATCCTGAGGTCAGCGGAAAAGGCTGTGTACTACCGCAAGGACAAGCTTCCAGGACCAGTGGCGTATGTCAAAAACAACGTCTACGTGATGAAGTTCCGGCCCATCTGCATGGAAATCCGCGCCAACGTAATCAAGTTTCTTCCCAAGGATCAAACGGCTAAACTTTGGCACGACAGGATGACTCACATCAACCCACGCTACGTCAAGGAGACGGCACGCAAAGGAGCTGTCAAGGGATTGGACTCCGTGGACGTGAGAGGGGACTTCCATTGTGAAGACTGCATCATGGGAAAACAGGCCCGAAAACCTTTTCCAAGGGTCACTACAGTGGACAACTTCAAACCAGCCGAGAAGCTCTACGCTGATTTAGCGGGAAAGATGCCGGTTCCATCACTTGGAGGGGCAAACTACTACCTCCTGATCAAGGATCATGCTACGGGATTCCGGTTTGCATACTTCCTGAATACGAAGGATGAGACCACGGCATGTGTCAAGGACTGCGTAGCCTACCTGGAGAACCAGACCGGGACTACAGTAAAGAAGTTCATGACTGACAACGGTACGGAATTCGTAAATAAAAACTTGAAAACTTTTTTCCGGGAGAACGGCATCCATCATGAGACGTCGGCTCCATATTGCCCCGAGAGCAACGGGAAAATCGAGAGGGAGAATAGGACCATCAAGGACTGCGCCAGGACCATCCTCGTTGCAGCTGATCTCCCACAATTCCTATGGGCTGAGGCAGTGTCGACAACTGTTTATGTGCACAACCGTGTACTGGATAAGCAAAGTCCGGACATCACTGCCTTCGAAGCCATCTTTAAAAAGAAACCGTCCGTTGGCCATTTACGCGTGTTTGGATGCACGGCGTATGCACACATCCCGGATCCAAAGAGGAAGGCTTTTGACCCCAAAAGCACGAAAATGGTGCTAGTTGGATACTGTGGAGAGAGCAAGTACCGGCTCTACAACGAAGCAACCAACGAAATCCACGAATCCAGGAACGTCACCTTTTGCGAAGAAAAGGAGGAATACGTCGAACTGAAGAGGCCTGTTGCAGCCAACAAGCCAGCAGTTCCAACCCCGAGAAGGAAGATCATCCCTCAGCCCATTTACTCTTCATCAAGCGATGACAGCGATGGAAATGATGATGACAACTCATTCCATGACGCAAATGGCGCAGAACACCTGCCTGACGACGCTCCACTGTTCTCGGATGCAGAAACGACGGAATCGTCAGGAGACTCATCATCACCGCCTACTCCAGGAAGGTCGGACCCAGCCCCAACCACATCAACTCCAGGGTCATCCAGGACTCGTCGAGTGATTGTCCATACGCCGGATGGAGACTTTGTGGCTGATGTTCCAGAAGGACAGGATGCCGAGCTAACCATCCCAGGTCAGAAGAAATACAAAGGATGGTTCAAGCCAACTATAACGAAGTCTAGACTCAGGTCAGGAGCCAAGGATGCAGCCAAGGATGCTGCCAGCAACGCTCCAAAGAAGCTCTTTGCATCACGGATAGTAGATGAGCCAACCACTTACAAGCAAGCCTTGGCGTCTCCAAATAAACTGAATTGGATCCAAGCCATGGCAGAGGAAGTTGCCAGCCAGGAAGCCAACCAGTCGTGGGAAGTTGTGCCAAAACCACCCCGTGTAAAGCTCCTGGACACTAAATGGGTATTCAAGGTCAAGACCAACCAGGATGGATCCATTCAGCGTTACAAGGCTCGCTTGGTCATCCGTGGATACCGACAGGAAGAAGGAGTGGATTACTTCGAGACGTTTGCAGCTGTAGCCCGCTACGAGTCAATCCGACTTCTCCTCAACATTGCGGCCTCGCAGAAACTCTTCATGGAGCAGTTTGATGTCAAAACTGCATTCCTGCATGGAGACCTGGACGAGGAAATATACGTCAAGATACCCCAAGGATATGAAGTCGACGGGGATGACAAGGTCTTGCGGCTCCTAAAAAGCATCTACGGATTGAAGCAATCACCCCGATGCTGGAATAAGAAGCTATCGGATTGCCTAGCCGCCCTTGGACTCCAAGCTGCCCAACACGAGCCCAGCGTGTTTTTCGGGAAGATCAGCGGCCAACTCGTAATTCTTGCTATATATGTGGATGATGGGCTCATCATGTCTGCCAACAAGGCCGTGCTGCATGGAGTTCTGGACGGAATTTCAAAATCTTTTGAAATCACCCGTGGATCCCCAACAAGCTACGTGGGATTGGAAATTCACCAATCCGCATCTGGAAGCATCAGGATCACCCAGCGGAAGTACGTGGAGAAGATGCTGGAAAAATTCCACATGGATGATTCTCACCCTTGCAGCGTTCCCCTGCAGCCCTATACGGACTTGGTCCCTCCAAAGGAAATCAACGAGGATCTTCCTTATAGGCAATTAATTGGCTCCCTTATCTTTTTAGCCAAGTGTTCGCGCCCGGACATTTCCTTTTCCGTATCCAGATTGGCCCAATTCATGAGCGGATACGACGAAACTCACTGGAAAGCTGCCAAAAACGTGCTGCGTTACCTCAAAGGAACACTGGACATGGGCATCACATACAGCACCGGGGGCAACATGAGACTCGTTGGATACACGGACTCGGATTACGCTGGAGACAAGCTCAGCAGGAAATCCACCACAGGGACAGCAATCTTCCTTAACGACGGGATCGTGTCTTGGACAAGCCAGAAGCAACCCTGTGTAGCCCTGTCATCAACGGAGGCTGAGTACATCGCTTTGGCATCCGGAGCAAGGGAAGCAGTCTGGCTAAGGTCTCTGTTGGACGAATTGGACTTCCCCCAGGACGAACCTACAAAAATCCTGGTGGACAACCAGAGTGCCATACGATTGGTGAAGAATCCCGAGATGCACTCCAGGACGAAGCACATTGATGTGCGTTACCATTACATCAGGGAACTTGTAGAGGACGACCAAATCAGCGTGGACTACATCCCAACAACGGAGCAGCTTGCTGACGGCTTAACGAAGCCTCTGATGAAGGGAAAGCTGGAGGAGAATCGCACCGGACTAGGACTTACGCAAGTCACCCCAACCAGCAAGAGGACGCAGGGAAAGGGTCCATTCTCCCCTCTTCTAGCCGTGGCAATCCTTTCGGTGCTAACCGTATGCAGCGCAACCCCGGATCACCACACGCCGCCCGTATTATGGAGGAAAAGCGACACCCCTATAACTACTGGGCATCACCAAATCAGCCTACAAGTGGATTTTGTCAACCCCTGTGACATTATAGGCAATTCATCATTTCACCACGATCTGACGAAAGAGGCGCGGCTACGATGCCTACAGGCCTACGACAGCATCTTTGTAAAGGAACTTAAGATGATGTGCCCCCAAAACCGATGGACGCAAATTGGAAGTCGCCAGAAGCGTTTTGTGGACCTGTTAATCCTGCTTATTGTAATTTCAGTAGTTGCCAGCATCTCACTGGGAGTTGGAGGAACGGCAACCGCTGCTGTCAATTCTGCTAAACTGGGATCTCTGGAAAATCGGGAAATTTTGGTGGGAGACATGCTGAACGATTTGGAGCGCCAAATCAAACGAAATCACGAGGACATTCGGAACCTGACGATCAAGTTCAACAGTGCAATGGGAAACTTGAGCATCTTACAAGCCGACCACGATGAGCTGAAGGGAAAGTCAATAGGAACAAACTTCGCCATTTCCTACTTTATCAGCCGGTTCTTGATTGGAAAGACTGTGATCCAGGAGGCCAACAGGGAATGGAAGCAAGGACGAGTCAGCGGGGCATTCTTGGACTATTTCAACCTGACGCTGCCGTGCGGGGACCAGTGCCCCATTCACCTCGCAAAACCCCAAAGATGTGGCATCTCCGAGGACGGAACCAAACTCTACATGGAGTTCTCCTCACCCGTAGTCAGCCAGGATCTTACCCTAGTTGAAGCGGACCCTTTTGACCTGATGGCGAGGAAAGGAGACAAGACGTGCATGATCAAGTACACAGGACCTAGGAACGCCATCCTTTCGGAAGTTAACCAATGCGTTTACTCCGTCAACGTGAAGCATCCGATCAAGCACGATCTCATCCTGGCCCCATCCAGAGGATGCATGCCCAGGACGAAGAGCTCCAACGAAACCAAGCACTTCAGCATCGATCATTGCGAGAAGCGCCAACCGTTGGATGAGCTCAACTTTATCCAAATCAAGCCCTACAATGGTCAATACCATATCTACTGCCCAGAATCCAACCTAACCGTTGAAGGAGTAGAAAACCGATGTCCAAACGACGTGGTCATCTTCCCAATGAGGACGAACTTCACCATCAACGACTTGGAGTTCTCTGGATCCCGGATCAGCATATCCCATCAGGAGACCTTGGACCCAGTCTTTACTGTGAAGACAAATTGGCATCTCCAACCAATGGTCAACTGGACCTCACTTATGAAGGAAATCAACGCAACGGACGATTTCCATGAAGTCAGCATTGCAGACTTCCATTACATTAACAACTATTGGTCAACCATAGGATGCGTGTCAATTATTTTCCTGATGGCCATTGTACTCATCTGCATGCTGAAAAGACGAAACAATGAACCATTGAGAGTCTCTGTACTAGCTACACCTATTTCTGATAATATACAAATGCGTGCTATTAATTAAATCATCTCATCGTGTTTGTGTATTTGCTTTTGTTTTATATTTGTGATTGAGGGAAAGTGTGATGACATATTAATTATGATCATGTCTTGTACTCGTATTTATGCTATTACACATTTATTGGAATCATGTATGAATGAGTTTACATGTATGTCATACCGTCTATTGCATGAGTACTGTATGTCATACCCCCTATTGTATGTGTATTGTATGTCATACCCCCTATTGTATGTGGAGTGTATGCCATACCCCCTATTGTATGTGTACTGTATGTCATACCCCCTATTGTATGTGTACTGTATGCCATACCCCCTATTTACACGTGTCATGTAATGCTTGTATGGCCCCAGTACTGTGTACTGGAATACCCTTTCTAAAAACCAAAGGTATGACTAAGCCCAGTTCCTGGAATTAGGGCTTAGCCTTTTTATATGCCATGAGTCATAGCTGGCAATCCCAAATACTGTACTGGACCTGACCGTCCCTTTCACTTTTGTTACTCGGCCTTTTGCCATATAAGCAAAGGCCCTTTCTCTTTCCATACACTTGAATTTTGTCTCTTGAGGAGGTTACTCTGCCCAATTCACTCCTGAATAAACTTTTACTACGGTTTATAACTTTATTGAAATCTGTTCTTGTTACGAACCATTTCTTGATTATTCATCACAATCCTAAATTTGAGAATTGAGCTTTGGCAGACTGCCCGAGTTTATTCCCAAAGTTTAAAGAGATTCGGACGAGTTAAGCAAACAACTTAAAAAGTGACCATAGCAACGAGACCTCATTTTCTTTGCTATGCTTAAAGTTTTTCGAATCATCCCAAATCCAAGGATTGAGTTTTAGAAGACTTCCTGAGTGTATTTTCATAGTTTGAAGAGATTCGGGCGAGTTTGGCTAACACGTGAAACAGCTACCATCGCAACGAGACCTCATTTTCATCGCTATTTTTAAAGTTTTTCGATTCATCCTAAATTTGAGAATTGAGCTTTGGCAGACTGCCCGAGTTTATTCCCAAAGTTTAAAGAGATTCGGACGAGTTAAGCAAACAACTTAAAAAATGACCTGAGCGACACGTCATTTTCATTGCTTTTTTCAAATATTTTCGATTCATCTCAGATTCGAGAATTAAACTTTGGCAGACTGCCCGAGTGTATCCCCAAAGTTTAATGAGATTCGGACGAGTTCGGCAAACCCCTTAAAAAGTGACCATAGCAACGAGACCTCATTTTCTTTGCTATGCTTAAAGTTTTTCGATTCAACCCCAATTCGAGAGTTGAGCTTTGGCAGACCGCCCAAGTGTATTACCAAAATTTGAAGAGATTCAGGCGAGCTCAGCAAACACGTTAAACAGTGACCATATCAACGAGACCTCATTTTCATCGCTATGTTTAAAGTTTTTCGATTCAACCCCAATTCGAGATTTGTGCTTTGGCAGACTTCCTGAGTGTATTCCCAAAGTTTAAGGAGATTCGGACGAGCTCAAAAAACACGTTAAACAGTGATCATAGCAACGAAACCTATTTTCATCGCTTTGCTTAGTTTTTCGATTCTTTCAAAATTCGAGAATTGAGCTTTGGCAGCCTGCCCGAGTGTATCCCCAAAGTTTAAGGAGATTAGGACGAGTTCGGCAAACCCCTTAAAAAGTGACCATAGCAACGAGACCTCATTTTCTTTGCTATGCTTAAAGTTTTTCGAATCATCCCAAATCCAAGGATTGAGTTTTAGAAGACTTCCTGAGTGTATTTTCATAGTTTGAAGAGATTCGGGCGAGTTTGGCTAACACGTTAAACAGCTACCATCGCAACGAGACCTCATTTTCATCGCTATTTTTAAAGTTTTTCGATTCATCCTAAATTTGAGAATTGAGCTTTGGCAGACTGCCCGAGTTTATTCCCAAAGTTTAAAGAGATTCGGACGAGTTAAGCAAACAACTTAAAAAGTGACCATAGCAACGAGACCTCATTTTCTTTGCTATGCTTAAAGTTTTTCGAATCATCCCAAATCCAAGGATTGAGTTTTAGAAGACTTCCTGAGTGTATTTTCATAGTTTGAAGAGATTCGGGCGAGTTTGGCTAACACGTGAAACAGCTACCATCGCAACGAGACCTCATTTTCATCGCTATTTTTAAAGTTTTTCGATTCATCCTAAATTTGAGAATTGAGCTTTGGCAGACTGCCCGAGTTTATTCCCAAAGTTTAAAGAGATTCGGACGAGTTAAGCAAACAACTTAAAAAATGACCTGAGCGACACGTCATTTTCATTGCTTTTTTCAAATATTTTCGATTCATCTCAGATTCGAGAATTTAACTTTGGCAGACTGCCCGAGTGTATCCCCAAAGTTTAATGAGATTCGGACGAGTTCGGCAAACCCCTTAAAAAGTGACCATATCAACGAGACCTCATTTTCATCGCTATGTTTAAAGTTTTTCGATTCAACCCCAATTCGAGATTTGTGCTTTGGCAGACTTCCTGAGTGTATTCCCAAAGTTTAAGGAGATTCGGACGAGCTCAAAAAACACGTTAAACAGTGATCATAGCAACGAAACCTATTTTCATCGCTTTGCTTAGTTTTTCGATTCTTTCAAAATTTGAGAATTGAGCTTTGGCAGCCTGCCCGAGTTTATCCCCAAAGTTTAAGGAGATTAGGACGAGTTCGGCAAATCCCTTAAAAAGTGACCATAGCAACGAGACCTCATTTTCTTTGCTATGCTTAAAGTTTTTCGAATCATCCCAAATCCAAGGATTGAGTTTTAGAAGACTTCCTGAGTGTATTTTCATAGTTTGAAGAGATTCGGGCGAGTTTGGCTAACACGTTAAACAGCTACCATCGCAACGAGACCTCATTTTCATCGCTATTTTTAAAGTTTTTCGATTCATCCTAAATTTGAGAATTGAGCTTTGGCAGACTGCCCGAGTTTATTCCCAAAGTTTAAAGAGATTCGGACGAGTTAAGCAAACAACTTAAAAAGTGACCATAGCAACGAGACCTCATTTTCTTTGCTATGCTTAAAGTTTTTCGAATCATCCCAAATCCAAGGATTGAGTTTTAGAAGACTTCCTGAGTGTATTTTCATAGTTTGAAGAGATTCGGGCGAGTTTGGCTAACACGTGAAACAGCTACCATCGCAACGAGACCTCATTTTCATCGCTATTTTTAAAGTTTTTCGATTCATCCTAAATTTGAGAATTGAGCTTTGGCAGACTGCCCGAGTTTATTCCCAAAGTTTAAAGAGATTCGGACGAGTTAAGCAAACAACTTAAAAAATGACCTGAGCGACACGTCATTTTCATTGCTTTTTTCAAATATTTTCGATTCATCTCAGATTCGAGAATTAAACTTTGGCAGACTGCCCGAGTGTATCCCCAAAGTTTAATGAGATTCGGACGAGTTCGGCAAACCCTTTAAAAAGTGACCATAGCAACGAGACCTCATTTTCTTTGCTATGCTTAAAGTTTTTCGAATCATCCCAAATCCAAGGATTGAGTTTTAGAAGACTTCCTGAGTGTATTTTCATAGTTTGAAGAGATTCGGGCGAGTTTGGCTAACACGTTAAACAGCTACCATCGCAACGAGACCTCATTTTCATCGCTATTTTTAAAGTTTTTCGATTCATCCTAAATTTGAGAATTGAGCTATGGCAGACAACCCGAGTTTATTCCCAAAGTTTAAAGAGATTCGGACGAGTTAAGCAAACAACTTAAAAAATGACCTGAGCGACACGTCATTTTCATTGCTTTTTTCAAATATTTTCGATTCATCTCAGATTCGAGAATTAAACTTTGGCAGACTGCCCGAGTGTATCCCCAAAGTTTAATGAGATTCGGACGAGTTCGGCAAACCCTTTAAAAAGTGACCATAGCAACGAGACCTCATTTTCTTTGCTATGCTTAAAGTTTTTCGAATCATCCCAAATCCAAGGATTGAGTTTTAGAAGACTTCCTGAGTGTATTTTCATAGTTTGAAGAGATTCGGGCGAGTTTGGCTAACACGTTAAACAGCTACCATCGCAACGAGACCTCATTTTCATCGCTATTTTTAAAGTTTTTCGATTCATCCTAAATTTGAGAATTGAGCTTTGGCAGACTGCCCGAGTTTATTCCCAAAGTTTAAAGAGATTCGGACGAGTTAAGCAAACAACTTAAAAAATGACCTGAGCGACACGTCATTTTCATTGCTTTTTTCAAATATTTTCGATTCATCTCAGATTCGAGAATTAAACTTTGGCAGACTGCCCGAGTGTATCCCCAAAGTTTAATGAGATTCGGACGAGTTCGGCAAGCCCCTTAAAAAGTGACCATAGCAACGAGACCTCATTTTCTTTGCTATGCTTAAAGTTTTTCGATTCAACCCCAATTCGAGAGTTGAGCTTTGGCAGACCGCCCAAGTGTATTACCAAAATTTAAAGAGATTCAGGCGAGCTCAGCAAACACGTTAAACAGTGACCATATCAACGAGACCTCATTTTCATCGCTATGTTTAAAGTTTTTCGATTCAACCCCAATTCGAGATTTGTGCTTTGGCAGACTTCCTGAGTGTATTCCCAAAGTTTAAGGAGATTCGGACGAGCTCAAAAAACACGTTAAACAGTGATCATAGCAACGAAACCTATTTTCATCGCTTTGCTTAGTTTTTCGATTCTTTCAAAATTCGAGAATTGAGCTTTGGCAGCCTGCCCGAGTGTATCCCCAAAGTTTAAGGAGATTAGGACGAGTTCGGCAAATCCCTTAAAAAGTGACTATAGCAACGAGACCTCATTTTCTTTGCTATGCTTAAAGTTTTTCGAATCATCCCAAATCCAAGGATTGAGTTTTAGAAGACTTCCTGAGTGTATTTTCATAGTTTGAAGAGATTCGGGCGAGTTTGGCTAACACGTTAAACAGCTACCATCGCAACGAGACCTCATTTTCATCGCTATTTTTAAAGTTTTTCGATTCATCCTAAATTTGAGAATTGAGCTTTGGCAGACTGCCCGAGTTTATTCCCAAAGTTTAAAGAGATTCGGACGAGTTAAGCAAACAACTTAAAAAATGACCTGAGCGACACGTCATTTTCATTGCTTTTTTCAAATATTTTCGATTCATCTCAGATTCGAGAATTAAACTTTGGCAGACTGCCCGAGTGTATCCCCAAGTTTAATGAGATTCGGACGAGTTCGGCAAACCCCTTAAAAAGTGACCATATCAACGAGACCTCATTTTCATCGCTATGTTTAAAGTTTTTCGATTCAACCCCAATTCGAGATTTGTGCTTTGGCAGACTTCCTGAGTGTATTCCCAAAGTTTAAGGAGATTCGGACGAGCTCAAAAAACACGTTAAACAGTGATCATAGCAACGAAACCTATTTTCATCGCTTTGCTTAGTTTTTCGATTCTTTCAAAATTTGAGAATTGAGCTTTGGCAGCCTGCCCGAGTTTATCCCCAAAGTTTAAGGAGATTAGGACGAGTTCGGCAAATCCCTTAAAAAGTGACCATAGCAACGAGACCTCATTTTCTTTGCTATGCTTAAAGTTTTTCGAATCATCCCAAATCCAAGGATTGAGTTTTAGAAGACTTCCTGAGTGTATTTTCATAGTTTGAAGAGATTCGGGCGAGTTTGGCTAACACGTTAAACAGCTACCATCGCAACGAGACCTCATTTTCATCGCTATTTTTAAAGTTTTTCGATTCATCCTAAATTTGAGAATTGAGCTTTGGCAGACTGCCCGAGTTTATTCCCAAAGTTTAAAGAGATTCGGACGAGTTAAGCAAACAACTTAAAAAGTGACCATAGCAACGAGACCTCATTTTCTTTGCTATGCTTAAAGTTTTTCGAATCATCCCAAATCCAAGGATTGAGTTTTAGAAGACTTCCTGAGTGTATTTTCATAGTTTGAAGAGATTCGGGCGAGTTTGGCTAACACGTGAAACAGCTACCATCGCAACGAGACCTCATTTTCATCGCTATTTTTAAAGTTTTTCGATTCATCCTAAATTTGAGAATTGAGCTTTGGCAGACTGCCCGAGTTTATTCCCAAAGTTTAATGAGATTCGGACGAGTTAAGCAAACAACTTAAAAAATGACCTGAGCGACACGTCATTTTCATTGCTTTTTTCAAATATTTTCGATTCATCTCAGATTCGAGAATTAAACTTTGGCAGACTGCCCGAGTGTATCCCCAAAGTTTAATGAGATTCGGACGAGTTCGGCAAACCCCTTAAAAAGTGACCATAGCAACGAGACCTCATTTTCTTTGCTATGCTTAAAGTTTTTCGATTCAACCCCAATTCGAGAGTTGAGCTTTGGCAGACCGCCCAAGTGTATTACCAAAATTTAAAGAGATTCAGGCGAGCTCAGCAAACACGTTAAACAGTGACCATATCAACGAGACCTCATTTTCATCGCTATGTTTAAAGTTTTTCGATTCAACCCCAATTCGAGATTTGTGCTTTGGCAGACTTCCTGAGTGTATTCCCAAAGTTTAAGGAGATTCGGACGAGCTCAAAAAACACGTTAAACAGTGATCATAGCAACGAAACCTATTTTCATCGCTTTGCTTAGTTTTTCGATTCTTTCAAAATTCGAGAATTGAGCTTTGGCAGCCTGCCCGAGTGTATCCCCAAAGTTTAAGGAGATTAGGACGAGTTCGGCAAATCCCTTAAAAAGTGACCATAGCAACGAGACCTCATTTTCTTTGCTATGCTTAAAGTTTTTCGAATCATCCCAAATCCTAGGATTGAGTTTTAGAAGACTTCCTGAGTGTATTTTCATAGTTTGAAGAGATTCGGGCGAGTTTGGCTAACACGTACGTTTGGCTAACAGCTACCATCGCAACGAGACCTCATTTTCATCGCTATTTTTAAAGTTTTTCGATTCATCCTAAATTTGAGAATTGAGCTATGGCAGACTGCCCGAGTTTATTCCCAAAGTTTAAAGAGATTCGGACGAGTTAAGCAAACAACCTAAAAAATGACCTGAGCGACACGTCATTTTCATTGCTTTTTTCAAATATTTTCGATTCATCTCAGATTCGAGAATTAAACTTTGGCAGCCTGCCCGAGTGTATCCCCAAAGTTTAAGGAGATTAGGACGAGTTCGGCAAACCCTTTAAAAAGTGACCATAGCAACGAGACCTCATTTTCTTTGCTATGCTTAAAGTTTTTCGATTCAACCCCAATTCGAGAGTTGAGCTTTGGCAGACCGCCCAAGTGTATTACCAAAATTTAAAGAGATTCAGGCGAGCTCAGCAAACACGTTAAACAGTGACCATATCAACGAGACCTCATTTTCATCGCTATGTTTAAAGTTTTTCGATTCAACCCCAATTCGAGATTTGTGCTTTGGCAGACTTCCTGAGTGTATTCCCAAAGTTTAAGGAGATTCGGACGAGCTCAAAAAACACGTTAAACAGTGATCATAGCAACGAAACCTATTTTCATCGCTTTGCTTAGTTTTTCGATTCTTTCAAAATTCGAGAATTGAGCTTTGGCAGCCTGCCCGAGTGTATCCCCAAAGTTTAAGGAGATTAGGACGAGTTCGGCAAATCCCTTAAAAAGTGACCATAGCAACGAGACCTCATTTTCTTTGCTATGCTTAAAGTTTTTCGAATCATCCCAAATCCAAGGATTGAGTTTTAGAAGACTTCCTGAGTGTATTTTCATAGTTTGAAGAGATTCGGGCGAGTTTGGCTAACACGTTAAACAGCTACCATCGCAACGAGACCTCATTTTCATCGCTATTTTTAAAGTTTTTCGATTCATCCTAAATTTGAGAATTGAGCTTTGGCAGACTGCCCGAGTTTATTCCCAAAGTTTAAAGAGATTCGGACGAGTTAAGCAAACAACTTAAAAAGTGACCATAGCAACGAGACCTCATTTTCTTTGCTATGCTTAAAGTTTTTCGATTCAACCCCAATTCGAGAGTTGAGCTTTGGCAGACCGCCCAAGTGTATTACCAAAATTTAAAGAGATTCAGGCGAGCTCAGCAAACACGTTAAACAGTGACCATATCAACGAGACCTCATTTTCATCGCTATGTTTAAAGTTTTTCGATTCAACCCCAATTCGAGATTTGTGCTTTGGCAGACTTCCTGAGTGTATTCCCAAAGTTTAAGGAGATTCGGACGAGCTCAAAAAACACGTTAAACAGTGATCATAGCAACGAAACCTATTTTCATCGCTTTGCTTAGTTTTTCGATTCTTTCAAAATTCGAGAATTGAGCTTTGGCAGCCTGCCCGATTGTATCCCCAAAGTTTAAGGAGATTAGGACGAGTTCGGCAAATCCCTTAAAAAGTGACCATAGCAACGAGACCTCATTTTCTTTGCTATGCTTAAAGTTTTTCGAATCATCCCAAATCCAAGGATTGAGTTTTAGAAGACTTCCTGAGTGTATTTTCATAGTTTGAAGAGATTCGGGCGAGTTTGGCTAACACGTACGTTTGGCTAACAGCTACCATCGCAACGAGACCTCATTTTCATCGCTATTTTTAAAGTTTTTCGATTCATCCTAAATTTGAGAATTGAGCTATGGCAGACTGCCCGAGTTTATTCCCAAAGTTTAAAGAGATTCGGACGAGTTAAGCAAACAACTTAAAAAATGACCTGAGCGACACGTCATTTTCATTGCTTTTTTCAAATATTTTCGATTCATCTCAGATTCGAGAATTAAACTTTGGCAGACTGCCCGAGTGTATCCCCAAAGTTTAATGAGATTCGGACGAGTTCGGCAAACCCCTTAAAAAGTGACCATAGCAACGAGACCTCATTTTCTTTGCTATGCTTAAAGTTTTTCGAATCATCCCAAATCCAAGGATTGTTTTAGAAGACTTCCTGAGTGTATTTTCATAGTTTGAAGAGATTCGGGCGAGTTTGGCTAACACGTTAAACAGCTACCATCGCAACGAGACCTCATTTTCATCGCTATTTTTAAAGTTTTTCGATTCATCCTAAATTTGAGAATTGAGCTTTGGCAGACTGCCCGAGTTTATTCCCAAAGTTTAAAGAGATTCGGACGAGTTAAGCAAACAACTTAAAAAGTGACCATAGCAACGAGACCTCATTTTCTTTGCTATGCTTAAAGTTTTTCGAATCATCCCAAATCCAAGGATTGAGTTTTAGAAGACTTCCTGAGTGTATTTTCATAGTTTGAAGAGATTCGGGCGAGTTTGGCTAACACGTGAAACAGCTACCATCGCAACGAGACCTCATTTTCATCGCTATTTTTAAAGTTTTTCGATTCATCCTAAATTTGAGAATTGAGCTTTGGCAGACTGCCCGAGTTTATTCCCAAAGTTTAAAGAGATTCGGACGAGTTAAGCAAACAACTTAAAAAATGACCTGAGCGACACGTCATTTTCATTGCTTTTTTCAAATATTTTCGATTCATCTCAGATTCGAGAATTAAACTTTGGCAGACTGCCCGAGTGTATCCCCAAAGTTTAATGAGATTCGGACGAGTTCGGCAAACCCCTTAAAAAGTGACCATAGCAACGAGACCTCATTTTCTTTGCTATGCTTAAAGTTTTTCGATTCAACCCCAATTCGAGAGTTGAGCTTTGGCAGACCGCCCAAGTGTATTACCAAAATTTAAAGAGATTCAGGCGAGCTCAGCAAACACGTTAAACAGTGACCATATCAACGAGACCTCATTTTCATCGCTATGTTTAAAGTTTTTCGATTCAACCCCAATTCGAGATTTGTGCTTTGGCAGACTTCCTGAGTGTATTCCCAAAGTTTAAGGAGATTCGGACGAGCTCAAAAAACACGTTAAACAGTGATCATAGCAACGAAACCTATTTTCATCGCTTTGCTTAGTTTTTCGATTCTTTCAAAATTCGAGAATTGAGCTTTGGCAGCCTGCCCGAGTGTATCCCCAAAGTTTAAGGAGATTAGGACGAGTTCGGCAAACCCCTTAAAAAGTGACCATAGCAACGAGACCTCATTTTCTTTGCTATGCTTAAAGTTTTTCGAATCATCCCAAATCCAAGGATTGAGTTTTAGAAGACTTCCTGAGTGTATTTTCATAGTTTGAAGAGATTCGGGCGAGTTTGGCTAACACGTTAAACAGCTACCATCGCAACGAGACCTCATTTTCATCGCTATTTTTAAAGTTTTTCGATTCATCCTAAATTTGAGAATTGAGCTTTGGCAGACTGCCCGAGTTTATTCCCAAAGTTTAAAGAGATTCGGACGAGTTAAGCAAACAACTTAAAAAGTGACCATAGCAACGAGACCTCATTTTCTTTGCTATGCTTAAAGTTTTTCGAATCATCCCAAATCCAAGGATTGAGTTTTAGAAGACTTCCTGAGTGTATTTTCATAGTTTGAAGAGATTCGGGCGAGTTTGGCTAACACGTGAAACAGCTACCATCGCAACGAGACCTCATTTTCATCGCTATTTTTAAAGTTTTTCGATTCATCCTAAATTTGAGAATTGAGCTTTGGCAGACTGCCCGAGTTTATTCCCAAAGTTTAAAGAGATTCGGACGAGTTAAGCAAACAACTTAAAAAATGACCTGAGCGACACGTCATTTTCATTGCTTTTTTCAAATATTTTCGATTCATCTCAGATTCGAGAATTAAACTTTGGCAGACTGCCCGAGTGTATCCCCAAAGTTTAATGAGATTCGGACGAGTTCGGCAAACCCCTTAAAAAGTGACCATAGCAACGAGACCTCATTTTCTTTGCTATGCTTAAAGTTTTTCGATTCAACCCCAATTCGAGAGTTGAGCTTTGGCAGACCGCCCAAGTGTATTACCAAAATTTGAAGAGATTCAGGCGAGCTCAGCAAACACGTTAAACAGTGACCATATCAACGAGACCTCATTTTCATCGCTATGTTTAAAGTTTTTCGATTCAACCCCAATTCGAGATTTGTGCTTTGGCAGACTTCCTGAGTGTATTCCCAAAGTTTAAGGAGATTCGGACGAGCTCAAAAAACACGTTAAACAGTGATCATAGCAACGAAACCTATTTTCATCGCTTTGCTTAGTTTTTCGATTCTTTCAAAATTCGAGAATTGAGCTTTGGCAGCCTGCCCGAGTGTATCCCCAAAGTTTAAGGAGATTAGGACGAGTTCGGCAAACCCCTTAAAAAGTGACCATAGCAACGAGACCTCATTTTCTTTGCTATGCTTAAAGTTTTTCGAATCATCCCAAATCCAAGGATTGAGTTTTAGAAGACTTCCTGAGTGTATTTTCATAGTTTGAAGAGATTCGGGCGAGTTTGGCTAACACGTTAAACAGCTACCATCGCAACGAGACCTCATTTTCATCGCTATTTTTAAAGTTTTTCGATTCATCCTAAATTTGAGAATTGAGCTTTGGCAGACTGCCCGAGTTTATTCCCAAAGTTTAAAGAGATTCGGACGAGTTAAGCAAACAACTTAAAAAGTGACCATAGCAACGAGACCTCATTTTCTTTGCTATGCTTAAAGTTTTTCGAATCATCCCAAATCCAAGGATTGAGTTTTAGAAGACTTCCTGAGTGTATTTTCATAGTTTGAAGAGATTCGGGCGAGTTTGGCTAACACGTGAAACAGCTACCATCGCAACGAGACCTCATTTTCATCGCTATTTTTAAAGTTTTTCGATTCATCCTAAATTTGAGAATTGAGCTTTGGCAGACTGCCCGAGTTTATTCCCAAAGTTTAAAGAGATTCGGACGAGTTAAGCAAACAACTTAAAAAATGACCTGAGCGACACGTCATTTTCATTGCTTTTTTCAAATATTTTCGATTCATCTCAGATTCGAGAATTAAACTTTGGCAGACTGCCCGAGTGTATCCCCAAAGTTTAATGAGATTCGGACGAGTTCGGCAAACCCCTTAAAAAGTGACCATATCAACGAGACCTCATTTTCATCGCTATGTTTAAAGTTTTTCGATTCAACCCCAATTCGAGATTTGTGCTTTGGCAGACTTCCTGAGTGTATTCCCAAAGTTTAAGGAGATTCGGACGAGCTCAAAAAACACGTTAAACAGTGATCATAGCAACGAAACCTATTTTCATCGCTTTGCTTAGTTTTTCGATTCTTTCAAAATTTGAGAATTGAGCTTTGGCAGCCTGCCCGAGTTTATCCCCAAAGTTTAAGGAGATTAGGACGAGTTCGGCAAATCCCTTAAAAAGTGACCATAGCAACGAGACCTCATTTTCTTTGCTATGCTTAAAGTTTTTCGAATCATCCCAAATCCAAGGATTGAGTTTTAGAAGACTTCCTGAGTGTATTTTCATAGTTTGAAGAGATTCGGGCGAGTTTGGCTAACACGTTAAACAGCTACCATCGCAACGAGACCTCATTTTCATCGCTATTTTTAAAGTTTTTCGATTCATCCTAAATTTGAGAATTGAGCTTTGGCAGACTGCCCGAGTTTATTCCCAAAGTTTAAAGAGATTCGGACGAGTTAAGCAAACAACTTAAAAAGTGACCATAGCAACGAGACCTCATTTTCTTTGCTATGCTTAAAGTTTTTCGAATCATCCCAAATCCAAGGATTGAGTTTTAGAAGACTTCCTGAGTGTATTTTCATAGTTTGAAGAGATTCGGGCGAGTTTGGCTAACACGTGAAACAGCTACCATCGCAACGAGACCTCATTTTCATCGCTATTTTTAAAGTTTTTCGATTCATCCTAAATTTGAGAATTGAGCTTTGGCAGACTGCCCGAGTTTATTCCCAAAGTTTAAAGAGATTCGGACGAGTTAAGCAAACAACTTAAAAAATGACCTGAGCGACACGTCATTTTCATTGCTTTTTTCAAATATTTTCGATTCATCTCAGATTCGAGAATTAAACTTTGGCAGACTGCCCGAGTGTATCCCCAAAGTTTAATGAGATTCGGACGAGTTCGGCAAACCCTTTAAAAAGTGACCATAGCAACGAGACCTCATTTTCTTTGCTATGCTTAAAGTTTTTCGAATCATCCCAAATCCAAGGATTGAGTTTTAGAAGACTTCCTGAGTGTATTTTCATAGTTTGAAGAGATTCGGGCGAGTTTGGCTAACACGTTAAACAGCTACCATCGCAACGAGACCTCATTTTCATCGCTATTTTTAAAGTTTTTCGATTCATCCTAAATTTGAGAATTGAGCTATGGCAGACAACCCGAGTTTATTCCCAAAGTTTAAAGAGATTCGGACGAGTTAAGCAAACAACTTAAAAAATGACCTGAGCGACACGTCATTTTCATTGCTTTTTTCAAATATTTTCGATTCATCTCAGATTCGAGAATTAAACTTTGGCAGACTGCCCGAGTGTATCCCCAAAGTTTAATGAGATTCGGACGAGTTCGGCAAACCCTTTAAAAAGTGACCATAGCAACGAGACCTCATTTTCTTTGCTATGCTTAAAGTTTTTCGAATCATCCCAAATCCAAGGATTGAGTTTTAGAAGACTTCCTGAGTGTATTTTCATAGTTTGAAGAGATTCGGGCGAGTTTGGCTAACACGTTAAACAGCTACCATCGCAACGAGACCTCATTTTCATCGCTATTTTTAAAGTTTTTCGATTCATCCTAAATTTGAGAATTGAGCTTTGGCAGACTGCCCGAGTTTATTCCCAAAGTTTAAAGAGATTCGGACGAGTTAAGCAAACAACTTAAAAAATGACCTGAGCGACACGTCATTTTCATTGCTTTTTTCAAATATTTTCGATTCATCTCAGATTCGAGAATTAAACTTTGGCAGACTGCCCGAGTGTATCCCCAAGTTTAATGAGATTCGGACGAGTTCGGCAAACCCCTTAAAAAGTGACCATATCAACGAGACCTCATTTTCATCGCTATGTTTAAAGTTTTTCGATTCAACCCCAATTCGAGATTTGTGCTTTGGCAGACTTCCTGAGTGTATTCCCAAAGTTTAAGGAGATTCGGACGAGCTCAAAAAACACGTTAAACAGTGATCATAGCAACGAAACCTATTTTCATCGCTTTGCTTAGTTTTTCGATTCTTTCAAAATTTGAGAATTGAGCTTTGCCAGCCTGCCCGAGTTTATCCCCAAAGTTTAAGGAGATTAGGACGAGTTCGGCAAATCCCTTAAAAAGTGACCATAGCAACGAGACCTCATTTTCTTTGCTATGCTTAAAGTTTTTCGAATCATCCCAAATCCAAGGATTGAGTTTTAGAAGACTTCCTGAGTGTATTTTCATAGTTTGAAGAGATTCGGGCGAGTTTGGCTAACACGTTAAACAGCTACCATCGCAACGAGACCTCATTTTCATCGCTATTTTTAAAGTTTTTCGATTCATCCTAAATTTGAGAATTGAGCTTTGGCAGACTGCCCGAGTTTATTCCCAAAGTTTAAAGAGATTCGGACGAGTTAAGCAAACAACTTAAAAAGTGACCATAGCAACGAGACCTCATTTTCTTTGCTATGCTTAAAGTTTTTCGAATCATCCCAAATCCAAGGATTGAGTTTTAGAAGACTTCCTGAGTGTATTTTCATAGTTTGAAGAGATTCGGGCGAGTTTGGCTAACACGTGAAACAGCTACCATCGCAACGAGACCTCATTTTCATCGCTATTTTTAAAGTTTTTCGATTCATCCTAAATTTGAGAATTGAGCTTTGGCAGACTGCCCGAGTTTATTCCCAAAGTTTAAAGAGATTCGGACGAGTTAAGCAAACAACTTAAAAAATGACCTGAGCGACACGTCATTTTCATTGCTTTTTTCAAATATTTTCGATTCATCTCAGATTCGAGAATTAAACTTTGGCAGACTGCCCGAGTGTATCCCCAAAGTTTAATGAGATTCGGACGAGTTCGGCAAACCCTTTAAAAAGTGACCATAGCAACGAGACCTCATTTTCTTTGCTATGCTTAAAGTTTTTCGAATCATCCCAAATCCAAGGATTGAGTTTTAGAAGACTTCCTGAGTGTATTTTCATAGTTTGAAGAGATTCGGGCGAGTTTGGCTAACACGTTAAACAGCTACCATCGCAACGAGACCTCATTTTCATCGCTATTTTTAAAGTTTTTCGATTCATCCTAAATTTGAGAATTGAGCTATGGCAGACAACCCGAGTTTATTCCCAAAGTTTAAAGAGATTCGGACGAGTTAAGCAAACAACTTAAAAAATGACCTGAGCGACACGTCATTTTCATTGCTTTTTTCAAATATTTTCGATTCATCTCAGATTCGAGAATTAAACTTTGGCAGACTGCCCGAGTGTATCCCCAAAGTTTAATGAGATTCGGACGAGTTCGGCAAACCCTTTAAAAAGTGACCATAGCAACGAGACCTCATTTTCTTTGCTATGCTTAAAGTTTTTCGAATCATCCCAAATCCAAGGATTGAGTTTTAGAAGACTTCCTGAGTGTATTTTCATAGTTTGAAGAGATTCGGGCGAGTTTGGCTAACACGTTAAACAGCTACCATCGCAACGAGACCTCATTTTCATCGCTATTTTTAAAGTTTTTCGATTCATCCTAAATTTGAGAATTGAGCTTTGGCAGACTGCCCGAGTTTATTCCCAAAGTTTAAAGAGATTCGGACGAGTTAAGCAAACAACTTAAAAAATGACCTGAGCGACACGTCATTTTCATTGCTTTTTTCAAATATTTTCGATTCATCTCAGATTCGAGAATTAAACTTTGGCAGACTGCCCGAGTGTATCCCCAAGTTTAATGAGATTCGGACGAGTTCGGCAAACCCCTTAAAAAGTGACCATATCAACGAGACCTCATTTTCATCGCTATGTTTAAAGTTTTTCGATTCAACCCCAATTCGAGATTTGTGCTTTGGCAGACTTCCTGAGTGTATTCCCAAAGTTTAAGGAGATTCGGACGAGCTCAAAAAACACGTTAAACAGTGATCATAGCAACGAAACCTATTTTCATCGCTTTGCTTAGTTTTTCGATTCTTTCAAAATTTGAGAATTGAGCTTTGGCAGCCTGCCCGAGTTTATCCCCAAAGTTTAAGGAGATTAGGACGAGTTCGGCAAATCCCTTAAAAAGTGACCATAGCAACGAGACCTCATTTTCTTTGCTATGCTTAAAGTTTTTCGAATCATCCCAAATCCAAGGATTGAGTTTTAGAAGACTTCCTGAGTGTATTTTCATAGTTTGAAGAGATTCGGGCGAGTTTGGCTAACACGTTAAACAGCTACCATCGCAACGAGACCTCATTTTCATCGCTATTTTTAAAGTTTTTCGATTCATCCTAAATTTGAGAATTGAGCTTTGGCAGACTGCCCGAGTTTATTCCCAAAGTTTAAAGAGATTCGGACGAGTTAAGCAAACAACTTAAAAAGTGACCATAGCAACGAGACCTCATTTTCTTTGCTATGCTTAAAGTTTTTCGAATCATCCCAAATCCAAGGATTGAGTTTTAGAAGACTTCCTGAGTGTATTTTCATAGTTTGAAGAGATTCGGGCGAGTTTGGCTAACACGTGAAACAGCTACCATCGCAACGAGACCTCATTTTCATCGCTATTTTTAAAGTTTTTCGATTCATCCTAAATTTGAGAATTGAGCTTTGGCAGACTGCCCGAGTTTATTCCCAAAGTTTAATGAGATTCGGACGAGTTAAGCAAACAACTTAAAAAATGACCTGAGCGACACGTCATTTTCATTGCTTTTTTCAAATATTTTCGATTCATCTCAGATTCGAGAATTAAACTTTGGCAGACTGCCCGAGTGTATCCCCAAAGTTTAATGAGATTCGGACGAGTTCGGCAAACCCCTTAAAAAGTGACCATAGCAACGAGACCTCATTTTCTTTGCTATGCTTAAAGTTTTTCGATTCAACCCCAATTCGAGAGTTGAGCTTTGGCAGACCGCCCAAGTGTATTACCAAAATTTAAAGAGATTCAGGCGAGCTCAGCAAACACGTTAAACAGTGACCATATCAACGAGACCTCATTTTCATCGCTGTGTTTAAAGTTTTTCGATTCAACCCCAATTCGAGATTTGTGCTTTGGCAGACTTCCTGAGTGTATTCCCAAAGTTTAAGGAGATTCGGACGAGCTCAAAAAACACGTTAAACAGTGATCATAGCAACGAAACCTATTTTCATCGCTTTGCTTAGTTTTTCGATTCTTTCAAAATTCGAGAATTGAGCTTTGG
The DNA here is from genome assembly GCA_947179485.1 of Allacma fusca. Classification (NCBI taxonomy): domain Eukaryota; kingdom Metazoa; phylum Arthropoda; class Collembola; order Symphypleona; family Sminthuridae; genus Allacma; species Allacma fusca. Next base: position 22,659,362 of record OX359245.1, read on the forward strand.
CAGCCTGCCCGAGTGTATCCCCAAAGTTTAAGGAGATTAGGACGAGTTCGGCAAATCCCTTAAAAAGTGACCATAGCAACGAGACCTCATTTTCTTTGCTATGCTTAAAGTTTTTCGAATCATCCCAAATCCTAGGATTGAGTTTTAGAAGACTTCCTGAGTGTATTTTCATAGTTTGAAGAGATTCGGGCGAGTTTGGCTAACACGTACGTTTGGCTAACAGCTACCATCGCAACGAGACCTCATTTTCATCGCTATTTTTAAAGTTTTTCGATTCATCCTAAATTTGAGAATTGAGCTATGGCAGACTGCCCGAGTTTATTCCCAAAGTTTAAAGAGATTCGGACGAGTTAAGCAAACAACCTAAAAAATGACCTGAGCGACACGTCATTTTCATTGCTTTTTTCAAATATTTTCGATTCATCTCAGATTCGAGAATTAAACTTTGGCAGCCTGCCCGAGTGTATCCCCAAAGTTTAAGGAGATTAGGACGAGTTCGGCAAACCCTTTAAAAAGTGACCATAGCAACGAGACCTCATTTTCTTTGCTATGCTTAAAGTTTTTCGAATCATCCCAAATCCAAGGATTGAGTTTTAGAAGACTTCCTGAGTGTATTTTCATAGTTTGAAGAGATTCGGGCGAGTTTGGCTAACACGTTAAACAGCTACCATCGCAACGAGACCTCATTTTCATCGCTATTTTTAAAGTTTTTCGATTCATCCTAAATTTGAGAATTGAGCTTTGGCAGACTGCCCGAGTTTATTCCCAAAGTTTAAAGAGATTCGGACGAGTTAAGCAAACAACTTAAAAAGTGACCATAGCAACGAGACCTCATTTTCTTTGCTATGCTTAAAGTTTTTCGATTCAACCCCAATTCGAGAGTTGAGCTTTGGCAGACCGCCCAAGTGTATTACCAAAATTTAAAGAGATTCAGGCGAGCTCAGCAAACACGTTAAACAGTGACCATATCAACGAGACCTCATTTTCATCGCTATGTTTAAAGTTTTTCGATTCAACCCCAATTCGAGATTTGTGCTTTGGCAGACTTCCTGAGTGTATTCCCAAAGTTTAAGGAGATTCGGACGAGCTCAAAAAACACGTTAAGCAGTGATCATAGCAACGAAACCTATTTTCATCGCTTTGCTTAGTTTTTCGATTCTTTCAAAATTCGAGAATTGAGCTTTGGCAGCCTGCCCGAGTGTATCCCCAAAGTTTAAGGAGATTAGGACGAGTTCGGCAAATCCCTTAAAAAGTGACCATAGCAACGAGACCTCATTTTCTTTGCTATGCTTAAAGTTTTTCGAATCATCCCAAATCCAAGGATTGAGTTTTAGAAGACTTCCTGAGTGTATTTTCATAGTTTGAAGAGATTCGGGCGAGTTTGGCTAACACGTACGTTTGGCTAACAGCTACCATCGCAACGAGACCTCATTTTCATCGCTATTTTTAAAGTTTTTCGATTCATCCTAAATTTGAGAATTGAGCTATGGCAGACTGCCCGAGTTTATTCCCAAAGTTTAAAGAGATTCGGACGAGTTAAGCAAACAACTTAAAAAATGACCTGAGCGACACGTCATTTTCATTGCTTTTTTCAAATATTTTCGATTCATCTCAGATTCGAGAATTAAACTTTGGCAGACTGCCCGAGTGTATCCCCAAAGTTTAATGAGATTCGGACGAGTTCGGCAAACCCCTTAAAAAGTGACCATAGCAACGAGACCTCATTTTCTTTGCTATGCTTAAAGTTTTTCGAATCATCCCAAATCCAAGGATTGTTTTAGAAGACTTCCTGAGTGTATTTTCATAGTTTGAAGAGATTCGGGCGAGTTTGGCTAACACGTTAAACAGCTACCATCGCAACGAGACCTCATTTTCATCGCTATTTTTAAAGTTTTTCGATTCATCCTAAATTTGAGAATTGAGCTTTGGCAGACTGCCCGAGTTTATTCCCAAAGTTTAAAGAGATTCGGACGAGTTAAGCAAACAACTTAAAAAGTGACCATAGCAACGAGACCTCATTTTCTTTGCTATGCTTAAAGTTTTTCGAATCATCCCAAATCCAAGGATTGAGTTTTAGAAGACTTCCTGAGTGTATTTTCATAGTTTGAAGAGATTCGGGCGAGTTTGGCTAACACGTGAAACAGCTACCATCGCAACGAGACCTCATTTTCATCGCTATTTTTAAAGTTTTTCGATTCATCCTAAATTTGAGAATTGAGCTTTGGCAGACTGCCCGAGTTTATTCCCAAAGTTTAAAGAGATTCGGACGAGTTAAGCAAACAACTTAAAAAATGACCTGAGCGACACGTCATTTTCATTGCTTTTTTCAAATATTTTCGATTCATCTCAGATTCGAGAATTAAACTTTGGCAGACTGCCCGAGTGTATCCCCAAAGTTTAATGAGATTCGGACGAGTTCGGCAAACCCCTTAAAAAGTGACCATAGCAACGAGACCTCATTTTCTTTGCTATGCTTAAAGTTTTTCGATTCAACCCCAATTCGAGAGTTGAGCTTTGGCAGACCGCCCAAGTGTATTACCAAAATTTAAAGAGATTCAGGCGAGCTCAGCAAACACGTTAAACAGTGACCATATCAACGAGACCTCATTTTCATCGCTATGTTTAAAGTTTTTCGATTCAACCCCAATTCGAGATTTGTGCTTTGGCAGACTTCCTGAGTGTATTCCCAAAGTTTAAGGAGATTCGGACGAGCTCAAAAAACACGTTAAACAGTGATCATAGCAACGAAACCTATTTTCATCGCTTTGCTTAGTTTTTTGATTCTTTCAAAATTCGAGAATTGAGCTTTGGCAGCCTGCCCGAGTGTATCCCCAAAGTTTAAGGAGATTAGGACGAGTTCGGCAAACCCCTTAAAAAGTGACCATAGCAACGAGACCTCATTTTCTTTGCTATGCTTAAAGTTTTTCGAATCATCCCAAATCCAAGGATTGAGTTTTAGAAGACTTCCTGAGTGTATTTTCATAGTTTGAAGAGATTCGGGCGAGTTTGGCTAACACGTTAAACAGCTACCATCGCAACGAGACCTCATTTTCATCGCTATTTTTAAAGTTTTTCGATTCATCCTAAATTTGAGAATTGAGCTTTGGCAGACTGCCCGAGTTTATTCCCAAAGTTTAAAGAGATTCGGACGAGTTAAGCAAACAACTTAAAAAATGACCTGAGCGACACGTCATTTTCATTGCTTTTTTCAAATATTTTCGATTCATCTCAGATTCGAGAATTAAACTTTGGCAGACTGCCCGAGTGTATCCCCAAAGTTTAATGAGATTCGGACGAGTTCGGCAAACCCCTTAAAAAGTGACCATATCAACGAGACCTCATTTTCATCGCTATGTTTAAAGTTTTTCGATTCAACCCCAATTCGAGATTTGTGCTTTGGCAGACTTCCTGAGTGTATTCCCAAAGTTTAAGGAGATTCGGACGAGCTCAAAAAACACGTTAAACAGTGATCATAGCAACGAAACCTATTTTCATCGCTTTGCTTAGTTTTTCGATTCTTTCAAAATTTGAGAATTGAGCTTTGGCAGCCTGCCCGAGTTTATCCCCAAAGTTTAAGGAGATTAGGACGAGTTCGGCAAATCCCTTAAAAAGTGACCATAGCAACGAGACCTCATTTTCTTTGCTATGCTTAAAGTTTTTCGAATCATCCCAAATCCAAGGATTGAGTTTTAGAAGACTTCCTGAGTGTATTTTCATAGTTTGAAGAGATTCGGGCGAGTTTGGCTAACACGTTAAACAGCTACCATCGCAACGAGACCTCATTTTCATCGCTATTTTTAAAGTTTTTCGATTCATCCTAAATTTGAGAATTAAGCTTTGGCAGACTGCCCGAGTTTATTCCCAAAGTTTAAAGAGATTCGGACGAGTTAAGCAAACAACTTAAAAAGTGACCATAGCAACGAGACCTCATTTTCTTTGCTATGCTTAAAGTTTTTCGAATCATCCCAAATCCAAGGATTGAGTTTTAGAAGACTTCCTGAGTGTATTTTCATAGTTTGAAGAGATTCGGGCGAGTTTGGCTAACACGTGAAACAGCTACCATCGCAACGAGACCTCATTTTCATCGCTATTTTTAAAGTTTTTCGATTCATCCTAAATTTGAGAATTGAGCTTTGGCAGACTGCCCGAGTTTATTCCCAAAGTTTAAAGAGATTCGGACGAGTTAAGCAAACAACTTAAAAAATGACCTGAGCGACACGTCATTTTCATTGCTTTTTTCAAATATTTTCGATTCATCTCAGATTCGAGAATTAAACTTTGGCAGACTGCCCGAGTGTATCCCCAAGTTTAATGAGATTCGGACGAGTTCGGCAAACCCCTTAAAAAGTGACCATATCAACGAGACCTCATTTTCATCGCTATGTTTAAAGTTTTTCGATTCAACCCCAATTCGAGATTTGTGCTTTGGCAGACTTCCTGAGTGTATTCCCAAAGTTTAAGGAGATTCGGACGAGCTCAAAAAACACGTTAAACAGTGATCATAGCAACGAAACCTATTTTCATCGCTTTGCTTAGTTTTTCGATTCTTTCAAAATTTGAGAATTGAGCTTTGGCAGCCTGCCCGAGTTTATCCCCAAAGTTTAAGGAGATTAGGACGAGTTCGGCAAATCCCTTAAAAAGTGACCATAGCAACGAGACCTCATTTTCTTTGCTATGCTTAAAGTTTTTCGAATCATCCCAAATCCAAGGATTGAGTTTTAGAAGACTTCCTGAGTGTATTTTCATAGTTTGAAGAGATTCGGGCGAGTTTGGCTAACACGTTAAACAGCTACCATCGCAACGAGACCTCATTTTCATCGCTATTTTTAAAGTTTTTCGATTCATCCTAAATTTGAGAATTGAGCTTTGGCAGACTGCCCGAGTTTATTCCCAAAGTTTAAAGAGATTCGGACGAGTTAAGCAAACAACTTAAAAAGTGACCATAGCAACGAGACCTCATTTTCTTTGCTATGCTTAAAGTTTTTCGAATCATCCCAAATCCAAGGATTGAGTTTTAGAAGACTTCCTGAGTGTATTTTCATAGTTTGAAGAGATTCGGGCGAGTTTGGCTAACACGTGAAACAGCTACCATCGCAACGAGACCTCATTTTCATCGCTATTTTTAAAGTTTTTCGATTCATCCTAAATTTGAGAATTGAGCTTTGGCAGACTGCCCGAGTTTATTCCCAAAGTTTAATGAGATTCGGACGAGTTAAGCAAACAACTTAAAAAATGACCTGAGCGACACGTCATTTTCATTGCTTTTTTCAAATATTTTCGATTCATCTCAGATTCGAGAATTAAACTTTGGCAGACTGCCCGAGTGTATCCCCAAAGTTTAATGAGATTCGGACGAGTTCGGCAAACCCCTTAAAAAGTGACCATAGCAACGAGACCTCATTTTCTTTGCTATGCTTAAAGTTTTTCGATTCAACCCCAATTCGAGAGTTGAGCTTTGGCAGACCGCCCAAGTGTATTACCAAAATTTAAAGAGATTCAGGCGAGCTCAGCAAACACGTTAAACAGTGACCATATCAACGAGACCTCATTTTCATCGCTATGTTTAAAGTTTTTCGATTCAACCCCAATTCGAGATTTGTGCTTTGGCAGACTTCCTGAGTGTATTCCCAAAGTTTAAGGAGATTCGGACGAGCTCAAAAAACACGTTAAACAGTGATCATAGCAACGAAACCTATTTTCATCGCTTTGCTTAGTTTTTCGATTCTTTCAAAATTCGAGAATTGAGCTTTGGCAGCCTGCCCGAGTGTATCCCCAAAGTTTAAGGAGATTAGGACGAGTTCGGCAAATCCCTTAAAAAGTGACCATAGCAACGAGACCTCATTTTCTTTGCTATGCTTAAAGTTTTTCGAATCATCCCAAATCCTAGGATTGAGTTTTAGAAGACTTCCTGAGTGTATTTTCATAGTTTGAAGAGATTCGGGCGAGTTTGGCTAACACGTACGTTTGGCTAACAGCTACCATCGCAACGAGACCTCATTTTCATCGCTATTTTTAAAGTTTTTCGATTCATCCTAAATTTGAGAATTGAGCTATGGCAGACTGCCCGAGTTTATTCCCAAAGTTTAAAGAGATTCGGACGAGTTAAGCAAACAACCTAAAAAATGACCTGAGCGACACGTCATTTTCATTGCTTTTTTCAAATATTTTCGATTCATCTCAGATTCGAGAATTAAACTTTGGCAGACTGCCCGAGTGTATCCCCAAAGTTTAATGAGATTCGGACGAGTTCGGCAAACCCTTTAAAAAGTGACCATAGCAACGAGACCTCATTTTCTTTGCTATGCTTAAAGTTTTTCGAATCATCCCAAATCCAAGGATTGAGTTTTAGAAGACTTCCTGAGTGTATTTTCATAGTTTGAAGAGATTCGGGCGAGTTTGGCTAACACGTTAAACAGCTACCATCGCAACGAGACCTCATTTTCATCGCTATTTTTAAAGTTTTTCGATTCATCCTAAATTTGAGAATTGAGCTATGGCAGACAACCCGAGTTTATTCCCAAAGTTTAAAGAGATTCGGACGAGTTAAGCAAACAACTTAAAAAATGACCTGAGCGACACGTCATTTTCATTGCTTTTTTCAAATATTTTCGATTCATCTCAGATTCGAGAATTAAACTTTGGCAGACTGCCCGAGTGTATCCCCAAAGTTTAATGAGATTCGGACGAGTTCGGCAAACCCTTTAAAAAGTGACCATAGCAACGAGACCTCATTTTCTTTGCTATGCTTAAAGTTTTTCGAATCATCCCAAATCCAAGGATTGAGTTTTAGAAGACTTCCTGAGTGTATTTTCATAGTTTGAAGAGATTCGGGCGAGTTTGGCTAACACGTTAAACAGCTACCATCGCAACGAGACCTCATTTTCATCGCTATTTTTAAAGTTTTTCGATTCATCCTAAATTTGAGAATTGAGCTTTGGCAGACTGCCCGAGTTTATTCCCAAAGTTTAAAGAGATTCGGACGAGTTAAGCAAACAACTTAAAAAATGACCTGAGCGACACGTCATTTTCATTGCTTTTTTCAAATATTTTCGATTCATCTCAGATTCGAGAATTAAACTTTGGCAGACTGCCCGAGTGTATCCCCAAAGTTTAATGAGATTCGGACGAGTTCGGCAAACCCTTTAAAAAGTGACCATAGCAACGAGACCTCATTTTCTTTGCTATGCTTAAAGTTTTTCGATTCAACCCCAATTCGAGAGTTGAGCTTTGGCAGACCGCCCAAGTGTATTACCAAAATTTAAAGAGATTCAGGCGAGCTCAGCAAACACGTTAAACAGTGACCATATCAACGAGACCTCATTTTCATCGCTATGTTTAAAGTTTTTCGATTCAACCCCAATTCGAGATTTGTGCTTTGGCAGACTTCCTGAGTGTATTCCCAAAGTTTAAGGAGATTCGGACGAGCTCAAAAAACACGTTAAACAGTGATCATAGCAACGAAACCTATTTTCATCGCTTTGCTTAGTTTTTCGATTCTTTCAAAATTCGAGAATTGAGCTTTGGCAGCCTGCCCGAGTGTATCCCCAAAGTTTAAGGAGATTAGGACGAGTTCGGCAAATCCCTTAAAAAGTGACTATAGCAACGAGACCTCATTTTCTTTGCTATGCTTAAAGTTTTTCGAATCATCCCAAATCCAAGGATTGAGTTTTAGAAGACTTCCTGAGTGTATTTTCATAGTTTGAAGAGATTCGGGCGAGTTTGGCTAACACGTGAAACAGCTACCATCGCAACGAGACCTCATTTTCATCGCTATTTTTAAAGTTTTTCGATTCATCCTAAATTTGAGAATTGAGCTTTGGCAGACTGCCCGAGTTTATTCCCAAAGTTTAAAGAGATTCGGACGAGTTAAGCAAACAACTTAAAAAATGACCTGAGCGACACGTCATTTTCATTGCTTTTTTCAAATATTTTCGATTCATCTCAGATTCGAGAATTAAACTTTGGCAGACTGCCCGAGTGTATCCCCAAAGTTTAATGAGATTCGGACGAGTTCGGCAAACCCTTTAAAAAGTGACCATAGCAACGAGACCTCATTTTCTTTGCTATGCTTAAAGTTTTTCGATTCAACCCCAATTCGAGAGTTGAGCTTTGGCAGACCGCCCAAGTGTATTACCAAAATTTAAAGAGATTCAGGCGAGCTCAGCAAACACGTTAAACAGTGACCATATCAACGAGACCTCATTTTCATCGCTATGTTTAAAGTTTTTCGATTCAACCCCAATTCGAGATTTGTGCTTTGGCAGACTTCCTGAGTGTATTCCCAAAGTTTAAGGAGATTCGGACGAGCTCAAAAAACACGTTAAACAGTGATCATAGCAACGAAACCTATTTTCATCGCTTTGCTTAGTTTTTCGATTCTTTCAAAATTCGAGAATTGAGCTTTGGCAGACTGCCCGAGTTTATTCCCAAAGTTTAAAGAGATTCGGACGAGTTAAGCAAACAACTTAAAAAGTGACCATAGCAACGAGACCTCATTTTCTTTGCTATGCTTAAAGTTTTTCGAATCATCCCAAATCCAAGGATTGAGTTTTAGAAGACTTCCTGAGTGTATTTTCATAGTTTGAAGAGATTCGGGCGAGTTTGGCTAACACGTGAAACAGCTACCATCGCAACGAGACCTCATTTTCATCGCTATTTTTAAAGTTTTTCGATTCATCCTAAATTTGAGAATTGAGCTTTGGCAGACTGCCCGAGTTTATTCCCAAAGTTTAATGAGATTCGGACGAGTTAAGCAAACAACTTAAAAAATGACCTGAGCGACACGTCATTTTCATTGCTTTTTTCAAATATTTTCGATTCATCTCAGATTCGAGAATTAAACTTTGGCAGACTGCCCGAGTGTATCCCCAAAGTTTAATGAGATTCGGACGAGTTCGGCAAACCCCTTAAAAAGTGACCATAGCAACGAGACCTCATTTTCTTTGCTATGCTTAAAGTTTTTCGATTCAACCCCAATTCGAGAGTTGAGCTTTGGCAGACCGCCCAAGTGTATTACCAAAATTTAAAGAGATTCAGGCGAGCTCAGCAAACACGTTAAACAGTGACCATATCAACGAGACCTCATTTTCATCGCTATGTTTAAAGTTTTTCGATTCAACCCCAATTCGAGATTTGTGCTTTGGCAGACTTCCTGAGTGTATTCCCAAAGTTTAAGGAGATTCGGACGAGCTCAAAAAACACGTTAAACAGTGATCATAGCAACGAAACCTATTTTCATCGCTTTGCTTAGTTTTTCGATTCTTTCAAAATTCGAGAATTGAGCTTTGGCAGCCTGCCCGAGTGTATCCCCAAAGTTTAAGGAGATTAGGACGAGTTCGGCAAATCCCTTAAAAAGTGACCATAGCAACGAGACCTCATTTTCTTTGCTATGCTTAAAGTTTTTCGAATCATCCCAAATCCTAGGATTGAGTTTTAGAAGACTTCCTGAGTGTATTTTCATAGTTTGAAGAGATTCGGGCGAGTTTGGCTAACACGTACGTTTGGCTAACAGCTACCATCGCAACGAGACCTCATTTTCATCGCTATTTTTAAAGTTTTTCGATTCATCCTAAATTTGAGAATTGAGCTATGGCAGACTGCCCGAGTTTATTCCCAAAGTTTAAAGAGATTCGGACGAGTTAAGCAAACAACCTAAAAAATGACCTGAGCGACACGTCATTTTCATTGCTTTTTTCAAATATTTTCGATTCATCTCAGATTCGAGAATTAAACTTTGGCAGACTGCCCGAGTGTATCCCCAAAGTTTAATGAGATTCGGACGAGTTCGGCAAACCCTTTAAAAAGTGACCATAGCAACGAGACCTCATTTTCTTTGCTATGCTTAAAGTTTTTCGAATCATCCCAAATCCAAGGATTGAGTTTTAGAAGACTTCCTGAGTGTATTTTCATAGTTTGAAGAGATTCGGGCGAGTTTGGCTAACACGTTAAACAGCTACCATCGCAACGAGACCTCATTTTCATCGCTATTTTTAAAGTTTTTCGATTCATCCTAAATTTGAGAATTGAGCTATGGCAGACAACCCGAGTTTATTCCCAAAGTTTAAAGAGATTCGGACGAGTTAAGCAAACAACTTAAAAAATGACCTGAGCGACACGTCATTTTCATTGCTTTTTTCAAATATTTTCGATTCATCTCAGATTCGAGAATTAAACTTTGGCAGACTGCCCGAGTGTATCCCCAAAGTTTAATGAGATTCGGACGAGTTCGGCAAACCCTTTAAAAAGTGACCATAGCAACGAGACCTCATTTTCTTTGCTATGCTTAAAGTTTTTCGAATCATCCCAAATCCAAGGATTGAGTTTTAGAAGACTTCCTGAGTGTATTTTCATAGTTTGAAGAGATTCGGGCGAGTTTGGCTAACACGTTAAACAGCTACCATCGCAACGAGACCTCATTTTCATCGCTATTTTTAAAGTTTTTCGATTCATCCTAAATTTGAGAATTGAGCTTTGGCAGACTGCCCGAGTTTATTCCCAAAGTTTAAAGAGATTCGGACGAGTTAAGCAAACAACTTAAAAAATGACCTGAGCGACACGTCATTTTCATTGCTTTTTTCAAATATTTTCGATTCATCTCAGATTCGAGAATTAAACTTTGGCAGACTGCCCGAGTGTATCCCCAAAGTTTAATGAGATTCGGACGAGTTCGGCAAACCCTTTAAAAAGTGACCATAGCAACGAGACCTCATTTTCTTTGCTATGCTTAAAGTTTTTCGATTCAACCCCAATTCGAGAGTTGAGCTTTGGCAGACCGCCCAAGTGTATTACCAAAATTTAAAGAGATTCAGGCGAGCTCAGCAAACACGTTAAACAGTGACCATATCAACGAGACCTCATTTTCATCGCTATGTTTAAAGTTTTTCGATTCAACCCCAATTCGAGATTTGTGCTTTGGCAGACTTCCTGAGTGTATTCCCAAAGTTTAAGGAGATTCGGACGAGCTCAAAAAACACGTTAAACAGTGATCATAGCAACGAAACCTATTTTCATCGCTTTGCTTAGTTTTTCGATTCTTTCAAAATTCGAGAATTGAGCTTTGGCAGCCTGCCCGAGTGTATCCCCAAAGTTTAAGGAGATTAGGACGAGTTCGGCAAATCCCTTAAAAAGTGACTATAGCAACGAGACCTCATTTTCTTTGCTATGCTTAAAGTTTTTCGAATCATCCCAAATCCAAGGATTGAGTTTTAGAAGACTTCCTGAGTGTATTTTCATAGTTTGAAGAGATTCGGGCGAGTTTGGCTAACACGTGAAACAGCTACCATCGCAACGAGACCTCATTTTCATCGCTATTTTTAAAGTTTTTCGATTCATCCTAAATTTGAGAATTGAGCTTTGGCAGACTGCCCGAGTTTATTCCCAAAGTTTAAAGAGATTCGGACGAGTTAAGCAAACAACTTAAAAAATGACCTGAGCGACACGTCATTTTCATTGCTTTTTTCAAATATTTTCGATTCATCTCAGATTCGAGAATTAAACTTTGGCAGACTGCCCGAGTGTATCCCCAAAGTTTAATGAGATTCGGACGAGTTCGGCAAACCCTTTAAAAAGTGACCATAGCAACGAGACCTCATTTTCTTTGCTATGCTTAAAGTTTTTCGATTCAACCCCAATTCGAGAGTTGAGCTTTGGCAGACCGCCCAAGTGTATTACCAAAATTTAAAGAGATTCAGGCGAGCTCAGCAAACACGTTAAACAGTGACCATATCAACGAGACCTCATTTTCATCGCTATGTTTAAAGTTTTTCGATTCAACCCCAATTCGAGATTTGTGCTTTGGCAGACTTCCTGAGTGTATTCCCAAAGTTTAAGGAGATTCGGACGAGCTCAAAAAACACGTTAAACAGTGATCATAGCAACGAAACCTATTTTCATCGCTTTGCTTAGTTTTTCGATTCTTTCAAAATTCGAGAATTGAGCTTTGGCAGCCTGCCCGAGTGTATCCCCAAAGTTTAAGGAGATTAGGACGAGTTCGGCAAATCCCTTAAAAAGTGACCATAGCAACGAGACCTCATTTTCTTTGCTATGCTTAAAGTTTTTCGAATCATCCCAAATCCAAGGATTGAGTTTTAGAAGACTTCCTGAGTGTATTTTCATAGTTTGAAGAGATTCGGGCGAGTTTGGCTAATACGTTAAACAGCTACCATCGCAACGAGACCTCATTTTCATCGCTATTTTTAAAGTTTTTCGATTCATCCTAAATTTGAGAATTGAGCTTTGGCAGACTGCCCGAGTTTATTCCCAAAGTTTAAAGAGATTCGGACGAGTTAAGCAAACAACTTAAAAAATGACCTGAGCGACACGTCATTTTCATTGCTTTTTTCAAATATTTTCGATTCATCTCAGATTCGAGAATTAAACTTTGGCAGACTGCCCGAGTGTATCCCCAAAGTTTAATGAGATTCGGACGAGTTCGGCAAACCCCTTAAAAAGTGACCATAGCAACGAGACCTCATTTTCTTTGCTATGCTTAAAGTTTTTCGATTCAACCCCAATTCGAGAGTTGAGCTTTGGCAGACCGCCCAAGTGTATTACCAAAATTTAAAGAGATTCAGGCGAGCTCAGCAAACACGTTAAACAGTGACCATATCAACGAGACCTCATTTTCATCGCTATGTTTAAAGTTTTTCCAATCAACCCCAATTCGAGATTTGTGCTTTGGCAGACTTCCTGAGTGTATTCCCAAAGTTTAAGGAGATTCGGACGAGCTCAAAAAACACGTTAAACAGTGATCATAGCAACGAAACCTATTTTCATCGCTTTGCTTAGTTTTTCGATTCTTTCAAAATTCGAGAATTGAGCTTTGGCAGCCTGCCCGAGTGTATCCCCAAAGTTTAAGGAGATTAGGACGAGTTCGGCAAATCCCTTAAAAAGTGACCATAGCAACGAGACCTCATTTTCTTTGCTATGCTTAAAGTTTTTCGAATCATCCCAAATCCAAGGATTGAGTTTTAGAAGACTTCCTGAGTGTATTTTCATAGTTTGAAGAGATTCGGGCGAGTTTGGCTAACACGTTAAACAGCTACCATCGCAACGAGACCTCATTTTCATCGCTATTTTTAAAGTTTTTCGATTCATCCTAAATTTGAGAATTGAGCTATGGCAGACAACCCGAGTTTATTCCCAAAGTTTAAAGAGATTCGGACGAGTTAAGCAAACAACTTAAAAAATGACCTGAGCGACACGTCATTTTCATTGCTTTTTTCAAATATTTTCGATTCATCTCAGATTCGAGAATTAAACTTTGGCAGACTGCCCGAGTGTATCCCCAAAGTTTAATGAGATTCGGACGAGTTCGGCAAACCCTTTAAAAAGTGACCATAGCAACGAGACCTCATTTTCTTTGCTATGCTTAAAGTTTTTCGAATCATCCCAAATCCAAGGATTGAGTTTTAGAAGACTTCCTGAGTGTATTTTCATAGTTTGAAGAGATTCGGGCGAGTTTGGCTAACACGTTAAACAGCTACCATCGCAACGAGACCTCATTTTCATCGCTATTTTTAAAGTTTTTCGATTCATCCTAAATTTGAGAATTGAGCTTTGGCAGACTGCCCGAGTTTATTCCCAAAGTTTAAAGAGATTCGGACGAGTTAAGCAAACAACTTAAAAAATGACCTGAGCGACACGTCATTTTCATTGCTTTTTTCAAATATTTTCGATTCATCTCAGATTCGAGAATTAAACTTTGGCAGACTGCCCGAGTGTATCCCCAAAGTTTAATGAGATTCGGACGAGTTCGGCAAACCCCTTAAAAAGTGACCATAGCAACGAGACCTCATTTTCTTTGCTATGCTTAAAGTTTTTCGATTCAACCCCAATTCGAGAGTTGAGCTTTGGCAGACCGCCCAAGTGTATTACCAAAATTTAAAGAGATTCAGGCGAGCTCAGCAAACACGTTAAACAGTGACCATATCAACGAGACCTCATTTTCATCGCTATGTTTAAAGTTTTTCGATTCAACCCCAATTCGAGATTTGTGCTTTGGCAGACTTCCTGAGTGTATTCCCAAAGTTTAAGGAGATTCGGACGAGCTCAAAAAACACGTTAAACAGTGATCATAGCAACGAAACCTATTTTCATCGCTTTGCTTAGTTTTTCGATTCTTTCAAAATTCGAGAATTGAGCTTTGGCAGCCTGCCCGAGTGTATCCCCAAAGTTTAAGGAGATTAGGACGAGTTCGGCAAATCCCTTAAAAAGTGACTATAGCAACGAGACCTCATTTTCTTTGCTATGCTTAAAGTTTTTCGAATCATCCCAAATCCAAGGATTGAGTTTTAGAAGACTTCCTGAGTGTATTTTCATAGTTTGAAGAGATTCGGGCGAGTTTGGCTAACACGTGAAACAGCTACCATCGCAACGAGACCTCATTTTCATCGCTATTTTTAAAGTTTTTCGATTCATCCTAAATTTGAGAATTGAGCTTTGGCAGACTGCCCGAGTTTATTCCCAAAGTTTAAAGAGATTCGGACGAGTTAAGCAAACAACTTAAAAAATGACCTGAGCGACACGTCATTTTCATTGCTTTTTTCAAATATTTTCGATTCATCTCAGATTCGAGAATTAAACTTTGGCAGACTGCCCGAGTGTATCCCCAAAGTTTAATGAGATTCGGACGAGTTCGGCAAACCCTTTAAAAAGTGACCATAGCAACGAGACCTCATTTTCTTTGCTATGCTTAAAGTTTTTCGATTCAACCCCAATTCGAGAGTTGAGCTTTGGCAGACCGCCCAAGTGTATTACCAAAATTTAAAGAGATTCAGGCGAGCTCAGCAAACACGTTAAACAGTGACCATATCAACGAGACCTCATTTTCATCGCTATGTTTAAAGTTTTTCGATTCAACCCCAATTCGAGATTTGTGCTTTGGCAGACTTCCTGAGTGTATTCCCAAAGTTTAAGGAGATTCGGACGAGCTCAAAAAACACGTTAAACAGTGATCATAGCAACGAAACCTATTTTCATCGCTTTGCTTAGTTTTTCGATTCTTTCAAAATTCGAGAATTGAGCTTTGGCAGCCTGCCCGAGTGTATCCCCAAAGTTTAAGGAGATTAGGACGAGTTCGGCAAATCCCTTAAAAAGTGACCATAGCAACGAGACCTCATTTTCTTTGCTATGCTTAAAGTTTTTCGAATCATCCCAAATCCAAGGATTGAGTTTTAGAAGACTTCCTGAGTGTATTTTCATAGTTTGAAGAGATTCGGGCGAGTTTGGCTAATACGTTAAACAGCTACCATCGCAACGAGACCTCATTTTCATCGCTATTTTTAAAGTTTTTCGATTCATCCTAAATTTGAGAATTGAGCTTTGGCAGACTGCCCGAGTTTATTCCCAAAGTTTAAAGAGATTCGGACGAGTTAAGCAAACAACTTAAAAAATGACCTGAGCGACACGTCATTTTCATTGCTTTTTTCAAATATTTTCGATTCATCTCAGATTCGAGAATTAAACTTTGGCAGACTGCCCGAGTGTATCCCCAAAGTTTAATGAGATTCGGACGAGTTCGGCAAACCCCTTAAAAAGTGACCATAGCAACGAGACCTCATTTTCTTTGCTATGCTTAAAGTTTTTCGATTCAACCCCAATTCGAGAGTTGAGCTTTGGCAGACCGCCCAAGTGTATTACCAAAATTTAAAGAGATTCAGGCGAGCTCAGCAAACACGTTAAACAGTGACCATATCAACGAGACCTCATTTTCATCGCTATGTTTAAAGTTTTTCGATTCAACCCCAATTCGAGATTTGTGCTTTGGCAGACTTCCTGAGTGTATTCCCAAAGTTTAAGGAGATTCGGACGAGCTCAAAAAACACGTTAAACAGTGATCATAGCAACGAAACCTATTTTCATCGCTTTGCTTAGTTTTTCGATTCTTTCAAAATTCGAGAATTGAGCTTTGGCAGCCTGCCCGAGTGTATCCCCAAAGTTTAAGGAGATTAGGACGAGTTCGGCAAATCCCTTAAAAAGTGACTATAGCAACGAGACCTCATTTTCTTTGCTATGCTTAAAGTTTTTCGAATCATCCCAAATCCAAGGATTGAGTTTTAGAAGACTTCCTGAGTGTATTTTCATAGTTTGAAGAGATTCGGGCGAGTTTGGCTAACACGTGAAACAGCTACCATCGCAACGAGACCTCATTTTCATCGCTATTTTTAAAGTTTTTCGATTCATCCTAAATTTGAGAATTGAGCTTTGGCAGACTGCCCGAGTTTATTCCCAAAGTTTAAAGAGATTCGGACGAGTTAAGCAAACAACTTAAAAAATGACCTGAGCGACACGTCATTTTCATTGCTTTTTTCAAATATTTTCGATTCATCTCAGATTCGAGAATTAAACTTTGGCAGACTGCCCGAGTGTATCCCCAAAGTTTAATGAGATTCGGACGAGTTCGGCAAACCCTTTAAAAAGTGACCATAGCAACGAGACCTCATTTTCTTTGCTATGCTTAAAGTTTTTCGATTCAACCCCAATTCGAGAGTTGAGCTTTGGCAGACCGCCCAAGTGTATTACCAAAATTTAAAGAGATTCAGGCGAGCTCAGCAAACACGTTAAACAGTGACCATATCAACGAGACCTCATTTTCATCGCTATGTTTAAAGTTTTTCGATTCAACCCCAATTCGAGATTTGTGCTTTGGCAGACTTCCTGAGTGTATTCCCAAAGTTTAAGGAGATTCGGACGAGCTCAAAAAACACGTTAAACAGTGATCATAGCAACGAAACCTATTTTCATCGCTTTGCTTAGTTTTTCGATTCTTTCAAAATTCGAGAATTGAGCTTTGGCAGCCTGCCCGAGTGTATCCCCAAAGTTTAAGGAGATTAGGACGAGTTCGGCAAATCCCTTAAAAAGTGACCATAGCAACGAGACCTCATTTTCTTTGCTATGCTTAAAGTTTTTCGAATCATCCCAAATCCAAGGATTGAGTTTTAGAAGACTTCCTGAGTGTATTTTCATAGTTTGAAGAGATTCGGGCGAGTTTGGCTAATACGTTAAACAGCTACCATCGCAACGAGACCTCATTTTCATCGCTATTTTTAAAGTTTTTCGATTCATCCTAAATTTGAGAATTGAGCTTTGGCAGACTGCCCGAGTTTATTCCCAAAGTTTAAAGAGATTCGGACGAGTTAAGCAAACAACTTAAAAAATGACCTGAGCGACACGTCATTTTCATTGCTTTTTTCAAATATTTTCGATTCATCTCAGATTCGAGAATTAAACTTTGGCAGACTGCCCGAGTGTATCCCCAAAGTTTAATGAGATTCGGACGAGTTCGGCAAACCCCTTAAAAAGTGACCATAGCAACGAGACCTCATTTTCTTTGCTATGCTTAAAGTTTTTCGATTCAACCCCAATTCGAGAGTTGAGCTTTGGCAGACCGCCCAAGTGTATTACCAAAATTTAAAGAGATTCAGGCGAGCTCAGCAAACACGTTAAACAGTGACCATATCAACGAGACCTCATTTTCATCGCTATGTTTAAAGTTTTTCCAATCAACCCCAATTCGAGATTTGTGCTTTGGCAGACTTCCTGAGTGTATTCCCAAAGTTTAAGGAGATTCGGACGAGCTCAAAAAACACGTTAAACAGTGATCATAGCAACGAAACCTATTTTCATCGCTTTGCTTAGTTTTTCGATTCTTTCAAAATTCGAGAATTGAGCTTTGGCAGCCTGCCCGAGTGTATCCCCAAAGTTTAAGGAGATTAGGACGAGTTCGGCAAATCCCTTAAAAAGTGACCATAGCAACGAGACCTCATTTTCTTTGCTATGCTTAAAGTTTTTCGAATCATCCCAAATCCAAGGATTGAGTTTTAGAAGACTTCCTGAGTGTATTTTCATAGTTTGAAGAGATTCGGGCGAGTTTGGCTAACACGTTAAACAGCTACCATCGCAACGAGACCTCATTTTCATCGCTATTTTTAAAGTTTTTCGATTCATCCTAAATTTGAGAATTGAGCTTTGGCAGACTGCCCGAGTTTATTCCCAAAGTTTAAAGAGATTCGGACGAGTTAAGCAAACAACTTAAAAAATGACCTGAGCGACACGTCATTTTCATTGCTTTTTTCAAATATTTTCGATTCATCTCAGATTCGAGAATTAAACTTTGGCAGACTGCCCGAGTGTATCCCTAAAGTTTAATGAGATTCGGACGAGTTCGGCAAACCCCTTAAAAAGTGACCATAGCAACGAGACCTCATTTTCTTTGCTATGCTTAAAGTTTTTCGAATCATCCCAAATCCAAGGATTGAGTTTTAGAAGACTTCCTGAGTGTATTTTCATAGTTTGAAGAGATTCGGGCGAGTTTGGCTAATACGTTAAACAGCTACCATCGCAACGAGACCTCATTTTCATCGCTATTTTTAAAGTTTTTCGATTCATCCTAAATTTGAGAATTGAGCTTTGGCAGACTGCCCGAGTTTATTCCCAAAGTTTAAAGAGATTCGGACGAGTTAAGCAAACAACTTAAAAATGACCTGAGCGACACGTCATTTTCATTGCTTTTTTCAAATATTTTCGATTCATCTCAGATTCGAGAATTAAACTTTGGCAGACTGCCCGAGTGTATCCCCAAAGTTTAATGAGATTCGGACGAGTTCGGCAAATCCCTTAAAAAGTGACCATAGCAACGAGACCTCATTTTCTTTGCTATGCTTAAAGTTTTTCGAATCATCCCAAATCCAAGGATTGAGTTTTAGAAGACTTCCTGAGTGTATTTTCATAGTTTGAAGAGATTCGGGCGAGTTTGGCTAACACGTTAAACAGTTACCATCGCAACGAGACCTCATTTTCTTTGCTATGCTTAAAGTTTTTCGATTCAACCCCAATTCGAGAGTTGAGCTTTGGCAGACCGCCCAAGTGTATTACCAAAATTTAAAGAGATTCAGGCGAGCTCAGCAAACACGTTAAACAGTGACCATATCAACGAGACCTCATTTTCATCGCTATGTTTAAAGTTTTTCGATTCAACCCCAATTCGAGATTTGTGCTTTGGCAGACTTCCTGAGTGTATTCCCAAAGTTTAAGGAGATTCGGACGAGCTCAAAAAACACGTTAAACAGTGATCATAGCAACGAAACCTATTTTCATCGCTTTGCTTAGTTTTTCGATTCTTTCAAAATTCGAGAATTGAGCTTTGGCAGCCTGCCCGAGTGTATCCCCAAAGTTTAAGGAGATTAGGACGAGTTCGGCAAATCCCTTAAAAAGTGACCATAGCAACGAGACCTCATTTTCTTTGCTATGCTTAAAGTTTTTCGAATCATCCCAAATCCAAGGATTGAGTTTTAGAAGACTTCCTGAGTGTATTTTCATAGTTTGAAGAGATTCGGGCGAGTTTGGCTAACACGTTAAACAGCTACCATCGCAACGAGACCTCATTTTCATCGCTATTTTTAAAGTTTTTCGATTCATCCTAAATTTGAGAATTGAGCTTTGGCAGACTGCCCGAGTTTATTCCCAAAGTTTAAAGAGATTCGGACGAGTTAAGCAAACAACTTAAAAAGTGACCATAGCAACGAGACCTCATTTTCTTTGCTATGCTTAAAGTTTTTCGAATCATCCCAAATCCAAGGATTGAGTTTTAGAAGACTTCCTGAGTGTATTTTCATAGTTTGAAGAGATTCGGGCGAGTTTGGCTAACACGTTAAACAGCTACCATCGCAACGAGACCTCATTTTCATCGCTATTTTTAAAGTTTTTCGATTCATCCTAAATTTGAGAATTGAGCTTTGGCAGACTGCCCGAGTTTATTCCCAAAGTTTAAAGAGATTCGGACGAGTTAAGCAAACAACTTAAAAAGTGACCATAGCAACGAGACCTCATTTTCTTTGCTATGCTTAAAGTTTTTCGAATCATCCCAAATCCAAGGATTGAGTTTTAGAAGACTTCCTGAGTGTATTTTCATAGTTTGAAGAGATTCGGGCGAGTTTGGCTAACACGTTAAACAGCTACCATCGCAACGAGACCTCATTTTCATCGCTATTTTTAAAGTTTTTCGATTCATCCTAAATTTGAGAATTGAGCTTTGGCAGACTGCCCGAGTTTAATCCCAGTTTAAAGAGATTCGGACGAGTTAAGCAAACAACTTAAAAAGTGACCATAGCAACGAGACCTCATTTTCTTTGCTATGCTTAAAGTTTTTCGAATCATCCCAAATCCAAGGATTGAGTTTTAGAAGACTTCCTGAGTGTATTTTCATAGTTTGAAGAGATTCGGGCGAGTTTGGCTAACACGTTAAACAGCTACCATCGCAACGAGACCTCATTTTCATCGCTATTTTTAAAGTTTTTCGATTCATCCTAAATTTGAGAATTGAGCTTTGGCAGACTGCCCGAGTTTATTCCCAAAGTTTAAAGAGATTCGGACGAGTTAAGCAAACAACTTAAAAAGTGACCATAGCAACGAGACCTCATTTTCTTTGCTATGCTTAAAGTTTTTCGAATCATCCCAAATCCAAGGATTGAGTTTTAGAAGACTTCCTGAGTGTATTTTCATAGTTTGAAGAGATTCGGACGAGTTAAGCAAACAACTTAAAAAATGACCTGAGCGACACGTCATTTTCATTGCTTTTTTCAAATATTTTCGATTCATCTCAGATTCGAGAATTAAACTTTGGCAGACTGCCCGAGTGTATCCCCAAAGTTTAATGAGATTCGGACGAGTTCGGCAAACCCCTTAAAAAGTAACCATAGCAACGAGACCTCATTTTCTTTGCTATGCTTAAAGTTTTTCGATTCAACCCCAATTCGAGATTTGTGCTTTGGCAGACTTCCTGAGTGTATTCCCAAAGTTTAAGGAGATTCGGACGAGCCCAAAAAACACGTTTAACAGTGATCATAGCAACGAAACCTATTTTCATCGCTTTGCTTAGTTTTTCGATTCTTTCAAAATTCGAGAATTGAGCTTTGGCAGCCTGCCCGAGTGTATCCCCAAAGTTAAAGGAGATTAGGACGAGTTCGGCAAATCCCTTAAAAAGTGACCATAGCAACGAGACCTCATTTTCTTTGCTATGCTTAAAGTTTTTCGAATCATCCCAAATCCAAGGATTGAGTTTTAGAAGACTTCCTGAGTGTATTTTCATAGTTTGAAGAGATTCGGGCGAGTTTGGCTAACACGTTAAACAGCTACCATCGCAACGAGACCTCATTTTCATCGCTATTTTTAAAGTTTTTCGATTCATCCTAAATTTGAGAATTGAGCTTTGGCAGACTGCCCGAGTTTATTCCCAAAGTTTAAAGAGATTCGGACGAGTTAAGCAAACAACTTAAAAAGTGACCATAGCAACGAGACCTCATTTTCTTTGCTATGCTTAAAGTTTTTCGAATCATCCCAAATCCAAGGATTGAGTTTTAGAAGACTTCCTGAGTGTATTTTCATAGTTTGAAGAGATTCGGGCGAGTTTGGCTAACACGTGAAACAGCTACCATCGCAACGAGACCTCATTTTCATCGCTATTTTTAAAGTTTTTCGATTCATCCTAAATTTGAGAATTGAGCTTTGGCAGACTGCCCGAGTTTATTCCCAAAGTTTAAAGAGATTCGGACGAGTTAAGCAAACAACTTAAAAAATGACCTGAGCGACACGTCATTTTCATTGCTTTTTTCAAATATTTTCGATTCATCTCAGATTCGAGAATTAAACTTTGGCAGACTGCCCGAGTGTATCCCCAAAGTTTAATGAGATTCGGACGAGTTCGGCAAACCCTTTAAAAAGTGACCATAGCAACGAGACCTCATTTTCTTTGCTATGCTTAAAGTTTTTCGAATCATCCCAAATCCAAGGATTGAGTTTTAGAAGACTTCCTGAGTGTATTTTCATAGTTTGAAGAGATTCGGGCGAGTTTGGCTAACACGTTAAACAGCTACCATCGCAACGAGACCTCATTTTCATCGCTATTTTTAAAGTTTTTCGATTCATCCTAAATTTGAGAATTGAGCTATGGCAGACAACCCGAGTTTATTCCCAAAGTTTAAAGAGATTCGGACGAGTTAAGCAAACAACTTAAAAAATGACCTGAGCGACACGTCATTTTCATTGCTTTTTTCAAATATTTTCGATTCATCTCAGATTCGAGAATTAAACTTTGGCAGACTGCCCGAGTGTATCCCCAAAGTTTAATGAGATTCGGACGAGTTCGGCAAACCCTTTAAAAAGTGACCATAGCAACGAGACCTCATTTTCTTTGCTATGCTTAAAGTTTTTCGAATCATCCCAAATCCAAGGATTGAGTTTTAGAAGACTTCCTGAGTGTATTTTCATAGTTTGAAGAGATTCGGGCGAGTTTGGCTAACACGTTAAACAGCTACCATCGCAACGAGACCTCATTTTCATCGCTATTTTTAAAGTTTTTCGATTCATCCTAAATTTGAGAATTGAGCTTTGGCAGACTGCCCGAGTTTATTCCCAAAGTTTAAAGAGATTCGGACGAGTTAAGCAAACAACTTAAAAAATGACCTGAGCGACACGTCATTTTCATTGCTTTTTTCAAATATTTTCGATTCATCTCAGATTCGAGAATTAAACTTTGGCAGACTGCCCGAGTGTATCCCCAAAGTTTAATGAGATTCGGACGAGTTCGGCAAGCCCCTTAAAAAGTGACCATAGCAACGAGACCTCATTTTCTTTGCTATGCTTAAAGTTTTTCGATTCAACCCCAATTCGAGAGTTGAGCTTTGGCAGACCGCCCAAGTGTATTACCAAAATTTAAAGAGATTCAGGCGAGCTCAGCAAACACGTTAAACAGTGACCATATCAACGAGACCTCATTTTCATCGCTATGTTTAAAGTTTTTCGATTCAACCCCAATTCGAGATTTGTGCTTTGGCAGACTTCCTGAGTGTATTCCCAAAGTTTAAGGAGATTCGGACGAGCTCAAAAAACACGTTAAACAGTGATCATAGCAACGAAACCTATTTTCATCGCTTTGCTTAGTTTTTCGATTCTTTCAAAATTCGAGAATTGAGCTTTGGCAGCCTGCCCGAGTGTATCCCCAAAGTTTAAGGAGATTAGGACGAGTTCGGCAAATCCCTTAAAAAGTGACTATAGCAACGAGACCTCATTTTCTTTGCTATGCTTAAAGTTTTTCGAATCATCCCAAATCCAAGGATTGAGTTTTAGAAGACTTCCTGAGTGTATTTTCATAGTTTGAAGAGATTCGGGCGAGTTTGGCTAACACGTTAAACAGCTACCATCGCAACGAGACCTCATTTTCATCGCTATTTTTAAAGTTTTTCGATTCATCCTAAATTTGAGAATTGAGCTTTGGCAGACTGCCCGAGTTTATTCCCAAAGTTTAAAGAGATTCGGACGAGTTAAGCAAACAACTTAAAAAATGACCTGAGCGACACGTCATTTTCATTGCTTTTTTCAAATATTTTCGATTCATCTCAGATTCGAGAATTAAACTTTGGCAGACTGCCCGAGTGTATCCCCAAGTTTAATGAGATTCGGACGAGTTCGGCAAACCCCTTAAAAAGTGACCATATCAACGAGACCTCATTTTCATCGCTATGTTTAAAGTTTTTCGATTCAACCCCAATTCGAGATTTGTGCTTTGGCAGACTTCCTGAGTGTATTCCCAAAGTTTAAGGAGATTCGGACGAGCTCAAAAAACACGTTAAACAGTGATCATAGCAACGAAACCTATTTTCATCGCTTTGCTTAGTTTTTCGATTCTTTCAAAATTTGAGAATTGAGCTTTGGCAGCCTGCCCGAGTTTATCCCCAAAGTTTAAGGAGATTAGGACGAGTTCGGCAAATCCCTTAAAAAGTGACCATAGCAACGAGACCTCATTTTCTTTGCTATGCTTAAAGTTTTTCGAATCATCCCAAATCCAAGGATTGAGTTTTAGAAGACTTCCTGAGTGTATTTTCATAGTTTGAAGAGATTCGGGCGAGTTTGGCTAACACGTTAAACAGCTACCATCGCAACGAGACCTCATTTTCATCGCTATTTTTAAAGTTTTTCGATTCATCCTAAATTTGAGAATTGAGCTTTGGCAGACTGCCCGAGTTTATTCCCAAAGTTTAAAGAGATTCGGACGAGTTAAGCAAACAACTTAAAAAGTGACCATAGCAACGAGACCTCATTTTCTTTGCTATGCTTAAAGTTTTTCGAATCATCCCAAATCCAAGGATTGAGTTTTAGAAGACTTCCTGAGTGTATTTTCATAGTTTGAAGAGATTCGGGCGAGTTTGGCTAACACGTGAAACAGCTACCATCGCAACGAGACCTCATTTTCATCGCTATTTTTAAAGTTTTTCGATTCATCCTAAATTTGAGAATTGAGCTTTGGCAGACTGCCCGAGTTTATTCCCAAAGTTTAATGAGATTCGGACGAGTTAAGCAAACAACTTAAAAAATGACCTGAGCGACACGTCATTTTCATTGCTTTTTTCAAATATTTTCGATTCATCTCAGATTCGAGAATTAAACTTTGGCAGACTGCCCGAGTGTATCCCCAAAGTTTAATGAGATTCGGACGAGTTCGGCAAACCCCTTAAAAAGTGACCATAGCAACGAGACCTCATTTTCTTTGCTATGCTTAAAGTTTTTCGATTCAACCCCAATTCGAGAGTTGAGCTTTGGCAGACCGCCCAAGTGTATTACCAAAATTTAAAGAGATTCAGGCGAGCTCAGCAAACACGTTAAACAGTGACCATATCAACGAGACCTCATTTTCATCGCTATGTTTAAAGTTTTTCGATTCAACCCCAATTCGAGATTTGTGCTTTGGCAGACTTCCTGAGTGTATTCCCAAAGTTTAAGGAGATTCGGACGAGCTCAAAAAACACGTTAAACAGTGATCATAGCAACGAAACCTATTTTCATCGCTTTGCTTAGTTTTTCGATTCTTTCAAAATTCGAGAATTGAGCTTTGGCAGCCTGCCCGAGTGTATCCCCAAAGTTTAAGGAGATTAGGACGAGTTCGGCAAATCCCTTAAAAAGTGACTATAGCAACGAGACCTCATTTTCTTTGCTATGCTTAAAGTTTTTCGAATCATCCCAAATCCAAGGATTGAGTTTTAGAAGACTTCCTGAGTGTATTTTCATAGTTTGAAGAGATTCGGGCGAGTTTGGCTAACACGTTAAACAGCTACCATCGCAACGAGACCTCATTTTCATCGCTATTTTTAAAGTTTTTCGATTCATCCTAAATTTGAGAATTGAGCTTTGGCAGACTGCCCGAGTTTATTCCCAAAGTTTAAAGAGATTCGGACGAGTTAAGCAAACAACTTAAAAAATGACCTGAGCGACACGTCATTTTCATTGCTTTTTTCAAATATTTTCGATTCATCTCAGATTCGAGAATTAAACTTTGGCAGACTGCCCGAGTGTATCCCCAAGTTTAATGAGATTCGGACGAGTTCGGCAAACCCCTTAAAAAGTGACCATATCAACGAGACCTCATTTTCATCGCTATGTTTAAAGTTTTTCGATTCAACCCCAATTCGAGATTTGTGCTTTGGCAGACTTCCTGAGTGTATTCCCAAAGTTTAAGGAGATTCGGACGAGCTCAAAAAACACGTTAAACAGTGATCATAGCAACGAAACCTATTTTCATCGCTTTGCTTAGTTTTTCGATTCTTTCAAAATTTGAGAATTGAGCTTTGGCAGCCTGCCCGAGTTTATCCCCAAAGTTTAAGGAGATTAGGACGAGTTCGGCAAATCCCTTAAAAAGTGACCATAGCAACGAGACCTCATTTTCTTTGCTATGCTTAAAGTTTTTCGAATCATCCCAAATCCAAGGATTGAGTTTTAGAAGACTTCCTGAGTGTATTTTCATAGTTTGAAGAGATTCGGGCGAGTTTGGCTAACACGTTAAACAGCTACCATCGCAACGAGACCTCATTTTCATCGCTATTTTTAAAGTTTTTCGATTCATCCTAAATTTGAGAATTGAGCTTTGGCAGACTGCCCGAGTTTATTCCCAAAGTTTAAAGAGATTCGGACGAGTTAAGCAAACAACTTAAAAAGTGACCATAGCAACGAGACCTCATTTTCTTTGCTATGCTTAAAGTTTTTCGAATCATCCCAAATCCAAGGATTGAGTTTTAGAAGACTTCCTGAGTGTATTTTCATAGTTTGAAGAGATTCGGGCGAGTTTGGCTAACACGTGAAACAGCTACCATCGCAACGAGACCTCATTTTCATCGCTATTTTTAAAGTTTTTCGATTCATCCTAAATTTGAGAATTGAGCTTTGGCAGACTGCCCGAGTTTATTCCCAAAGTTTAATGAGATTCGGACGAGTTAAGCAAACAACTTAAAAAATGACCTGAGCGACACGTCATTTTCATTGCTTTTTTCAAATATTTTCGATTCATCTCAGATTCGAGAATTAAACTTTGGCAGACTGCCCGAGTGTATCCCCAAAGTTTAATGAGATTCGGACGAGTTCGGCAAACCCCTTAAAAAGTGACCATAGCAACGAGACCTCATTTTCTTTGCTATGCTTAAAGTTTTTCGATTCAACCCCAATTCGAGAGTTGAGCTTTGGCAGACCGCCCAAGTGTATTACCAAAATTTAAAGAGATTCAGGCGAGCTCAGCAAACACGTTAAACAGTGACCATATCAACGAGACCTCATTTTCATCGCTATGTTTAAAGTTTTTCGATTCAACCCCAATTCGAGATTTGTGCTTTGGCAGACTTCCTGAGTGTATTCCCAAAGTTTAAGGAGATTCGGACGAGCTCAAAAAACACGTTAAACAGTGATCATAGCAACGAAACCTATTTTCATCGCTTTGCTTAGTTTTTCGATTCTTTCAAAATTCGAGAATTGAGCTTTGGCAGCCTGCCCGAGTGTATCCCCAAAGTTTAAGGAGATTAGGACGAGTTCGGCAAATCCCTTAAAAAGTGACCATAGCAACGAGACCTCATTTTCTTTGCTATGCTTAAAGTTTTTCGAATCATCCCAAATCCTAGGATTGAGTTTTAGAAGACTTCCTGAGTGTATTTTCATAGTTTGAAGAGATTCGGGCGAGTTTGGCTAACACGTACGTTTGGCTAACAGCTACCATCGCAACGAGACCTCATTTTCATCGCTATTTTTAAAGTTTTTCGATTCATCCTAAATTTGAGAATTGAGCTATGGCAGACTGCCCGAGTTTATTCCCAAAGTTTAAAGAGATTCGGACGAGTTAAGCAAACAACCTAAAAAATGACCTGAGCG
Organism: Allacma fusca; assembly: GCA_947179485.1. Taxonomy (NCBI): domain Eukaryota; kingdom Metazoa; phylum Arthropoda; class Collembola; order Symphypleona; family Sminthuridae; genus Allacma; species Allacma fusca. The sequence continues at coordinate 22,686,539 of OX359245.1, forward strand.
ACACGTCATTTTCATTGCTTTTTTCAAATATTTTCGATTCATCTCAGATTCGAGAATTAAACTTTGGCAGACTGCCCGAGTGTATCCCCAAAGTTTAATGAGATTCGGACGAGTTCGGCAAACCCTTTAAAAAGTGACCATAGCAACGAGACCTCATTTTCTTTGCTATGCTTAAAGTTTTTCGAATCATCCCAAATCCAAGGATTGAGTTTTAGAAGACTTCCTGAGTGTATTTTCATAGTTTGAAGAGATTCGGGCGAGTTTGGCTAACACGTTAAACAGCTACCATCGCAACGAGACCTCATTTTCATCGCTATTTTTAAAGTTTTTCGATTCATCCTAAATTTGAGAATTGAGCTATGGCAGACAACCCGAGTTTATTCCCAAAGTTTAAAGAGATTCGGACGAGTTAAGCAAACAACTTAAAAAATGACCTGAGCGACACGTCATTTTCATTGCTTTTTTCAAATATTTTCGATTCATCTCAGATTCGAGAATTAAACTTTGGCAGACTGCCCGAGTGTATCCCCAAAGTTTAATGAGATTCGGACGAGTTCGGCAAACCCTTTAAAAAGTGACCATAGCAACGAGACCTCATTTTCTTTGCTATGCTTAAAGTTTTTCGAATCATCCCAAATCCAAGGATTGAGTTTTAGAAGACTTCCTGAGTGTATTTTCATAGTTTGAAGAGATTCGGGCGAGTTTGGCTAACACGTTAAACAGCTACCATCGCAACGAGACCTCATTTTCATCGCTATTTTTAAAGTTTTTCGATTCATCCTAAATTTGAGAATTGAGCTTTGGCAGACTGCCCGAGTTTATTCCCAAAGTTTAAAGAGATTCGGACGAGTTAAGCAAACAACTTAAAAAATGACCTGAGCGACACGTCATTTTCATTGCTTTTTTCAAATATTTTCGATTCATCTCAGATTCGAGAATTAAACTTTGGCAGACTGCCCGAGTGTATCCCCAAAGTTTAATGAGATTCGGACGAGTTCGGCAAGCCCCTTAAAAAGTGACCATAGCAACGAGACCTCATTTTCTTTGCTATGCTTAAAGTTTTTCGATTCAACCCCAATTCGAGAGTTGAGCTTTGGCAGACCGCCCAAGTGTATTACCAAAATTTAAAGAGATTCAGGCGAGCTCAGCAAACACGTTAAACAGTGACCATATCAACGAGACCTCATTTTCATCGCTATGTTTAAAGTTTTTCGATTCAACCCCAATTCGAGATTTGTGCTTTGGCAGACTTCCTGAGTGTATTCCCAAAGTTTAAGGAGATTCGGACGAGCTCAAAAAACACGTTAAACAGTGATCATAGCAACGAAACCTATTTTCATCGCTTTGCTTAGTTTTTCGATTCTTTCAAAATTCGAGAATTGAGCTTTGGCAGCCTGCCCGAGTGTATCCCCAAAGTTTAAGGAGATTAGGACGAGTTCGGCAAATCCCTTAAAAAGTGACCATAGCAACGAGACCTCATTTTCTTTGCTATGCTTAAAGTTTTTCGAATCATCCCAAATCCTAGGATTGAGTTTTAGAAGACTTCCTGAGTGTATTTTCATAGTTTGAAGAGATTCGGGCGAGTTTGGCTAACACGTACGTTTGGCTAACAGCTACCATCGCAACGAGACCTCATTTTCATCGCTATTTTTAAAGTTTTTCGATTCATCCTAAATTTGAGAATTGAGCTATGGCAGACTGCCCGAGTTTATTCCCAAAGTTTAAAGAGATTCGGACGAGTTAAGCAAACAACCTAAAAAATGACCTGAGCGACACGTCATTTTCATTGCTTTTTTCAAATATTTTCGATTCATCTCAGATTCGAGAATTAAACTTTGGCAGACTGCCCGAGTGTATCCCCAAAGTTTAATGAGATTCGGACGAGTTCGGCAAACCCTTTAAAAAGTGACCATAGCAACGAGACCTCATTTTCTTTGCTATGCTTAAAGTTTTTCGAATCATCCCAAATCCAAGGATTGAGTTTTAGAAGACTTCCTGAGTGTATTTTCATAGTTTGAAGAGATTCGGGCGAGTTTGGCTAACACGTTAAACAGCTACCATCGCAACGAGACCTCATTTTCATCGCTATTTTTAAAGTTTTTCGATTCATCCTAAATTTGAGAATTGAGCTATGGCAGACAACCCGAGTTTATTCCCAAAGTTTACAGAGATTCGGACGAGTTAAGCAAACAACTTAAAAAATGACCTGAGCGACACGTCATTTTCATTGCTTTTTTCAAATATTTTCGATTCATCTCAGATTCGAGAATTAAACTTTGGCAGACTGCCCGAGTGTATCCCCAAAGTTTAATGAGATTCGGACGAGTTCGGCAAACCCTTTAAAAAGTGACCATAGCAACGAGACCTCATTTTCTTTGCTATGCTTAAAGTTTTTCGAATCATCCCAAATCCAAGGATTGAGTTTTAGAAGACTTCCTGAGTGTATTTTCATAGTTTGAAGAGATTCGGGCGAGTTTGGCTAACACGTTAAACAGCTACCATCGCAACGAGACCTCATTTTCATCGCTATTTTTAAAGTTTTTCGATTCATCCTAAATTTGAGAATTGAGCTTTGGCAGACTGCCCGAGTTTATTCCCAAAGTTTAAAGAGATTCGGACGAGTTAAGCAAACAACTTAAAAAATGACCTGAGCGACACGTCATTTTCATTGCTTTTTTCAAATATTTTCGATTCATCTCAGATTCGAGAATTAAACTTTGGCAGACTGCCCGAGTGTATCCCCAAAGTTTAATGAGATTCGGACGAGTTCGGCAAACCCCTTAAAAAGTGACCATAGCAACGAGACCTCATTTTCTTTGCTATGCTTAAAGTTTTTCGATTCAACCCCAATTCGAGAGTTGAGCTTTGGCAGACCGCCCAAGTGTATTACCAAAATTTAAAGAGATTCAGGCGAGCTCAGCAAACACGTTAAACAGTGACCATATCAACGAGACCTCATTTTCATCGCTATGTTTAAAGTTTTTCGATTCAACCCCAATTCGAGATTTGTGCTTTGGCAGACTTCCTGAGTGTATTCCCAAAGTTTAAGGAGATTCGGACGAGCTCAAAAAACACGTTAAACAGTGATCATAGCAACGAAACCTATTTTCATCGCTTTGCTTAGTTTTTCGATTCTTTCAAAATTCGAGAATTGAGCTTTGGCAGCCTGCCCGAGTGTATCCCCAAAGTTTAAGGAGATTAGGACGAGTTCGGCAAATCCCTTAAAAAGTGACCATAGCAACGAGACCTCATTTTCTTTGCTATGCTTAAAGTTTTTCGAATCATCCCAAATCCAAGGATTGAGTTTTAGAAGACTTCCTGAGTGTATTTTCATAGTTTGAAGAGATTCGGGCGAGTTTGGCTAATACGTTAAACAGCTACCATCGCAACGAGACCTCATTTTCATCGCTATTTTTAAAGTTTTTCGATTCATCCTAAATTTGAGAATTGAGCTTTGGCAGACTGCCCGAGTTTATTCCCAAAGTTTAAAGAGATTCGGACGAGTTAAGCAAACAACTTAAAAAATGACCTGAGCGACACGTCATTTTCATTGCTTTTTTCAAATATTTTCGATTCATCTCAGATTCGAGAATTAAACTTTGGCAGACTGCCCGAGTGTATCCCCAAAGTTTAATGAGATTCGGACGAGTTCGGCAAACCCCTTAAAAAGTGACCATAGCAACGAGACCTCATTTTCTTTGCTATGCTTAAAGTTTTTCGATTCAACCCCAATTCGAGAGTTGAGCTTTGGCAGACCGCCCAAGTGTATTACCAAAATTTAAAGAGATTCAGGCGAGCTCAGCAAACACGTTAAACAGTGACCATATCAACGAGACCTCATTTTCATCGCTATGTTTAAAGTTTTTCCAATCAACCCCAATTCGAGATTTGTGCTTTGGCAGACTTCCTGAGTGTATTCCCAAAGTTTAAGGAGATTCGGACGAGCTCAAAAAACACGTTAAACAGTGATCATAGCAACGAAACCTATTTTCATCGCTTTGCTTAGTTTTTCGATTCTTTCAAAATTCGAGAATTGAGCTTTGGCAGCCTGCCCGAGTGTATCCCCAAAGTTTAAGGAGATTAGGACGAGTTCGGCAAATCCCTTAAAAAGTGACCATAGCAACGAGACCTCATTTTCTTTGCTATGCTTAAAGTTTTTCGAATCATCCCAAATCCAAGGATTGAGTTTTAGAAGACTTCCTGAGTGTATTTTCATAGTTTGAAGAGATTCGGGCGAGTTTGGCTAACACGTTAAACAGCTACCATCGCAACGAGACCTCATTTTCATCGCTATTTTTAAAGTTTTTCGATTCATCCTAAATTTGAGAATTGAGCTTTGGCAGACTGCCCGAGTTTATTCCCAAAGTTTAAAGAGATTCGGACGAGTTAAGCAAACAACTTAAAAAATGACCTGAGCGACACGTCATTTTCATTGCTTTTTTCAAATATTTTCGATTCATCTCAGATTCGAGAATTAAACTTTGGCAGACTGCCCGAGTGTATCCCTAAAGTTTAATGAGATTCGGACGAGTTCGGCAAACAACTTAAAAAGTGACCATAGCAACGAGACCTCATTTTCTTTGCTATGCTTAAAGTTTTTCGAATCATCCCAAATCCAAGGATTGAGTTTTAGAAGACTTCCTGAGTGTATTTTCATAGTTTGAAGAGATTCGGGCGAGTTTGGCTAATACGTTAAACAGCTACCATCGCAACGAGACCTCATTTTCATCGCTATTTTTAAAGTTTTTCGATTCATCCTAAATTTGAGAATTGAGCTTTGGCAGACTGCCCGAGTTTATTCCCAAAGTTTAAAGAGATTCGGACGAGTTAAGCAAACAACTTAAAAATGACCTGAGCGACACGTCATTTTCATTGCTTTTTTCAAATATTTTCGATTCATCTCAGATTCGAGAATTAAACTTTGGCAGACTGCCCGAGTGTATCCCCAAAGTTTAATGAGATTCGGACGAGTTCGGCAAATCCCTTAAAAAGTGACCATAGCAACGAGACCTCATTTTCTTTGCTATGCTTAAAGTTTTTCGAATCATCCCAAATCCAAGGATTGAGTTTTAGAAGACTTCCTGAGTGTATTTTCATAGTTTGAAGAGATTCGGGCGAGTTTGGCTAACACGTTAAACAGTTACCATCGCAACGAGACCTCATTTTCTTTGCTATGCTTAAAGTTTTTCGATTCAACCCCAATTCGAGAGTTGAGCTTTGGCAGACCGCCCAAGTGTATTACCAAAATTTAAAGAGATTCAGGCGAGCTCAGCAAACACGTTAAACAGTGACCATATCAACGAGACCTCATTTTCATCGCTATGTTTAAAGTTTTTCGATTCAACCCCAATTCGAGATTTGTGCTTTGGCAGACTTCCTGAGTGTATTCCCAAAGTTTAAGGAGATTCGGACGAGCTCAAAAAACACGTTAAACAGTGATCATAGCAACGAAACCTATTTTCATCGCTTTGCTTAGTTTTTCGATTCTTTCAAAATTCGAGAATTGAGCTTTGGCAGCCTGCCCGAGTGTATCCCCAAAGTTTAAGGAGATTAGGACGAGTTCGGCAAATCCCTTAAAAAGTGACCATAGCAACGAGACCTCATTTTCTTTGCTATGCTTAAAGTTTTTCGAATCATCCCAAATCCAAGGATTGAGTTTTAGAAGACTTCCTGAGTGTATTTTCATAGTTTGAAGAGATTCGGGCGAGTTTGGCTAACACGTTAAACAGCTACCATCGCAACGAGACCTCATTTTCATCGCTATTTTTAAAGTTTTTCGATTCATCCTAAATTTGAGAATTGAGCTTTGGCAGACTGCCCGAGTTTATTCCCAAAGTTTAAAGAGATTCGGACGAGTTAAGCAAACAACTTAAAAAGTGACCATAGCAACGAGACCTCATTTTCTTTGCTATGCTTAAAGTTTTTCGAATCATCCCAAATCCAAGGATTGAGTTTTAGAAGACTTCCTGAGTGTATTTTCATAGTTTGAAGAGATTCGGGCGAGTTTGGCTAACACGTTAAACAGCTACCATCGCAACGAGACCTCATTTTCATCGCTATTTTTAAAGTTTTTCGATTCATCCTAAATTTGAGAATTGAGCTTTGGCAGACTGCCCGAGTTTATTCCCAAAGTTTAAAGAGATTCGGACGAGTTAAGCAAACAACTTAAAAAGTGACCATAGCAACGAGACCTCATTTTCTTTGCTATGCTTAAAGTTTTTCGAATCATCCCAAATCCAAGGATTGAGTTTTTTAGAAGACTTCCTGAGTGTATTTTCATAGTTTGAAGAGATTCGGGCGAGTTTGGCTAACACGTTAAACAGCTACCATCGCAACGAGACCTCATTTTCATCGCTATTTTTAAAGTTTTTCGATTCATCCTAAATTTGAGAATTGAGCTTTGGCAGACTGCCCGAGTTTAATCCCAGTTTAAAGAGATTCGGACGAGTTAAGCAAACAACTTAAAAAGTGACCATAGCAACGAGACCTCATTTTCTTTGCTATGCTTAAAGTTTTTCGAATCATCCCAAATCCAAGGATTGAGTTTTAGAAGACTTCCTGAGTGTATTTTCATAGTTTGAAGAGATTCGGGCGAGTTTGGCTAACACGTTAAACAGCTACCATCGCAACGAGACCTCATTTTCATCGCTATTTTTAAAGTTTTTCGATTCATCCTAAATTTGAGAATTGAGCTTTGGCAGACTGCCCGAGTTTATTCCCAAAGTTTAAAGAGATTCGGACGAGTTAAGCAAACAACTTAAAAAGTGACCATAGCAACGAGACCTCATTTTCTTTGCTATGCTTAAAGTTTTTCGAATCATCCCAAATCCAAGGATTGAGTTTTAGAAGACTTCCTGAGTGTATTTTCATAGTTTGAAGAGATTCGGACGAGTTAAGCAAACAACTTAAAAAATGACCTGAGCGACACGTCATTTTCATTGCTTTTTTCAAATATTTTCGATTCATCTCAGATTCGAGAATTAAACTTTGGCAGACTGCCCGAGTGTATCCCCAAAGTTTAATGAGATTCGGACGAGTTCGGCAAACCCCTTAAAAAGTAACCATAGCAACGAGACCTCATTTTCTTTGCTATGCTTAAAGTTTTTCGATTCAACCCCAATTCGAGATTTGTGCTTTGGCAGACTTCCTGAGTGTATTCCCAAAGTTTAAGGAGATTCGGACGAGCCCAAAAAACACGTTTAACAGTGATCATAGCAACGAAACCTATTTTCATCGCTTTGCTTAGTTTTTCGATTCTTTCAAAATTCGAGAATTGAGCTTTGGCAGCCTGCCCGAGTGTATCCCCAAAGTTTAAGGAGATTAGGACGAGTTCGGCAAATCCCTTAAAAAGTGACCATAGCAACGAGACCTCATTTTCTTTGCTATGCTTAAAGTTTTTCGAATCATCCCAAATCCAAGGATTGAGTTTTAGAAGACTTCCTGAGTGTATTTTCATAGTTTGAAGAGATTCGGGCGAGTTTGGCTAACACGTTAAACAGCTACCATCGCAACGAGACCTCATTTTCATCGCTATTTTTAAAGTTTTTCGATTCATCCTAAATTTGAGAATTGAGCTTTGGCAGACTGCCCGAGTTTATTCCCAAAGTTTAAAGAGATTCGGACGAGTTAAGCAAACAACTTAAAAAGTGACCATAGCAACGAGACCTCATTTTCTTTGCTATGCTTAAAGTTTTTCGAATCATCCCAAATCCAAGGATTGAGTTTTAGAAGACTTCCTGAGTGTATTTTCATAGTTTGAAGAGATTCGGGCGAGTTTGGCTAACACGTTAAACAGCTACCATCGCAACGAGACCTCATTTTCATCGCTATTTTTAAAGTTTTTCGATTCATCCTAAATTTGAGAATTGAGCTTTGGCAGACTGCCCGAGTTTAATCCCAGTTTAAAGAGATTCGGACGAGTTAAGCAAACAACTTAAAAAGTGACCATAGCAACGAGACCTCATTTTCTTTGCTATGCTTAGTTTTTCGAATCATCCCAAATCCAAGGATTGAGTTTTAGAAGACTTCCTGAGTGTATTTTCATAGTTTGAAGAGATTCGGGCGAGTTTGGCTAACACGTTAAACAGCTACCATCGCAACGAGACCTCATTTTCATCGCTATTTTTAAAGTTTTTCGATTCATCCTAAATTTGAGAATTGAGCTTTGGCAGACTGCCCGAGTTTATTCCCAAAGTTTAAAGAGATTCGGACGAGTTAAGCAAACAACTTAAAAAGTGACCATAGCAACGAGACCTCATTTTCTTTGCTATGCTTAAAGTTTTTCGAATCATCCCAAATCCAAGGATTGAGTTTTAGAAGACTTCCTGAGTGTATTTTCATAGTTTGAAGAGATTCGGGCGAGTTTGGCTAATACGTTAAACAGCTACCATCGCAACGAGACCTCATTTTCATCGCTATTTTTAAAGTTTTTCGATTCATCCTAAATTTGAGAATTGAGCTTTGGCAGACTGCCCGAGTTTATTCCCAAAGTTTAAAGAGATTCGGACGAGTTAAGCAAACAACTTAAAAAGTGACCATAGCAACGAGACCTCATTTTCTTTGCTATGCTTAAAGTTTTTCGAATCATCCCAAATCCAAGGATTGAGTTTTAGAAGACTTCCTGAGTGTATTTTCATAGTTTGAAGAGATTCGGGCGAGTTTGGCTAACACGTTAAACAGCTACCATCGCAACGAGACCTCATTTTCATCGCTATTTTTACTTTTCGATTCATCCTAAATTTGAGAATTGAGCTTTGGCAGACTGCCCGAGTTTAATCCCAGTTTAAAGAGATTCGGACGAGTTAAGCAAACAACTTAAAAAGTGACCATAGCAACGAGACCTCATTTTCTTTGCTATGCTTAAAGTTTTTCGAATCATCCCAAATCCAAGGATTGAGTTTTAGAAGACTTCCTGAGTGTATTTTCATAGTTTGAAGAGATTCGGGCGAGTTTGGCTAACACGTTAAACAGCTACCATCGCAACGAGACCTCATTTTCATCGCTATTTTTAAAGTTTTTCGATTCATCCTAAATTTGAGAATTGAGCTTTGGCAGACTGCCCGAGTTTATTCCCAAAGTTTAAAGAGATTCGGACGAGTTAAGCAAACAACTTAAAAAGTGACCATAGCAACGAGACCTCATTTTCTTTGCTATGCTTAAAGTTTTTCGAATCATCCCAAATCCAAGGATTGAGTTTTAGAAGACTTCCTGAGTGTATTTTCATAGTTTGAAGAGATTCGGGCGAGTTTGGCTAACACGTTAAACAGCTACCATCGCAACGAGACCTCATTTTCATCGCTATTTTTAAAGTTTTTCGATTCATCCTAAATTTGAGAATTGAGCTTTGGCAGACTGCCCGAGTTTAATCCCAGTTTAAAGAGATTCGGACGAGTTAAGCAAACAACTTAAAAAGTGACCATAGCAACGAGACCTCATTTTCTTTGCTATGCTTAGTTTTTCGAATCATCCCAAATCCAAGGATTGAGTTTTAGAAGACTTCCTGAGTGTATTTTCATAGTTTGAAGAGATTCGGGCGAGTTTGGCTAACACGTTAAACAGCTACCATCGCAACGAGACCTCATTTTCATCGCTATTTTTAAAGTTTTTCGATTCATCCTAAATTTGAGAATTGAGCTTTGGCAGACTGCCCGAGTTTATTCCCAAAGTTTAAAGAGATTCGGACGAGTTAAGCAAACAACTTAAAAAGTGACCATAGCAACGAGACCTCATTTTCTTTGCTATGCTTAAAGTTTTTCGAATCATCCCAAATCCAAGGATTGAGTTTTAGAAGACTTCCTGAGTGTATTTTCATAGTTTGAAGAGATTCGGGCGAGTTTGGCTAATACGTTAAACAGCTACCATCGCAACGAGACCTCATTTTCATCGCTATTTTTAAAGTTTTTCGATTCATCCTAAATTTGAGAATTGAGCTTTGGCAGACTGCCCGAGTTTATTCCCAAAGTTTAAAGAGATTCGGACGAGTTAAGCAAACAACTTAAAAAGTGACCATAGCAACGAGACCTCATTTTCTTTGCTATGCTTAAAGTTTTTCGAATCATCCCAAATCCAAGGATTGAGTTTTAGAAGACTTCCTGAGTGTATTTTCATAGTTTGAAGAGATTCGGGCGAGTTTGGCTAACACGTTAAACAGCTACCATCGCAACGAGACCTCATTTTCATCGCTATTTTTAGTTTTTCGATTCATCCTAAATTTGAGAATTGAGCTTTGGCAGACTGCCCGAGTTTAATCCCAGTTTAAAGAGATTCGGACGAGTTAAGCAAACAACTTAAAAAGTGACCATAGCAACGAGACCTCATTTTCTTTGCTATGCTTAAAGTTTTTCGAATCATCCCAAATCCAAGGATTGAGTTTTAGAAGACTTCCTGAGTGTATTTTCATAGTTTGAAGAGATTCGGGCGAGTTTGGCTAACACGTTAAACAGCTACCATCGCAACGAGACCTCATTTTCATCGCTATTTTTAAAGTTTTTCGATTCATCCTAAATTTGAGAATTGAGCTTTGGCAGACTGCCCGAGTTTATTCCCAAAGTTTAAAGAGATTCGGACGAGTTAAGCAAACAACTTAAAAAGTGACCATAGCAACGAGACCTCATTTTCTTTGCTATGCTTAAAGTTTTTCGAATCATCCCAAATCCAAGGATTGAGTTTTAGAAGACTTCCTGAGTGTATTTTCATAGTTTGAAGAGATTCGGGCGAGTTTGGCTAACACGTTAAACAGCTACCATCGCAACGAGACCTCATTTTCATCGCTATTTTTAAAGTTTTTCGATTCATCCTAAATTTGAGAATTGAGCTTTGGCAGACTGCCCGAGTTTAATCCCAGTTTAAAGAGATTCGGACGAGTTAAGCAAACAACTTAAAAAGTGACCATAGCAACGAGACCTCATTTTCTTTGCTATGCTTAAAGTTTTTCGAATCATCCCAAATCCAAGGATTGAGTTTTAGAAGACTTCCTGAGTGTATTTTCATAGTTTGAAGAGATTCGGGCGAGTTTGGCTAATACGTTAAACAGCTACCATCGCAACGAGACCACATTTTCATCGCTATTTTTAAAGTTTTTCGATTCATCCTAAATTTGAGAATTGAGCTCCGGCAGACTGCCCGAGTTTATTCCCAAAGTTTAAAGAGATTCGGACGAGTTAAGCAAACAACTTAAAAAATGACCTGAGCGACACGTCATTTTCATTGCTTTTTTCAAATATTTTCGATTCATCTCAGATTCGAGAATTAAACTTTGGCAGACTGCCCGAGTGTATCCCCAAAGTTTAATGAGATTCGGACGAGTTCGGCAAACCCCTTAAAAAGTGACCATAGCAACGAGACCTCATTTTCTTTGCTATGCTTAAAGTTTTTCGATTCAACCCCAATTCGAGAGTTGAGCTTTGGCAGACCGCCCAAGTGTATTACCAAAATTTAAAGAGATTCAGGCGAGCTCAGCAAACACGTTAAACAGTGACCATATCAACGAGACCTCATTTTCATCGCTATGTTTAAAGTTTTTCGATTCAACCCCAATTCGAGATTTGTGCTTTGGCAGACTTCCTGAGTGTATTCCCAAAGTTTACGGAGATTCGGACGAGCTCAAAAAACACGTTAAACAGTGATCATAGCAACGAAACCTATTTTCATCGCTTTGCTTAGTTTTTCGATTCTTTCAAAATTCGAGAATTGAGCTTTGGCAGCCTGCCCGAGTGTATCCCCAAAGTTTAAGGAGATTAGGACGAGTTCGGCAAATCCCTTAAAAAGTGACCATAGCAACGAGACCTCATTTTCTTTGCTATGCTTAAAGTTTTTCGAATCATCCCAAATCCAAGGATTGAGTTTTAGAAGACTTCCTGAGTGTATTTTCATAGTTTGAAGAGATTCGGGCGAGTTTGGCTAACACGTACGTTTGGCTAACAGCTACCATCGCAACGAGACCTCATTTTCATCGCTATTTTTAAAGTTTTTCGATTCATCCTAAATTTGAGAATTGAGCTATGGCAGACTGCCCGAGTTTATTCCCAAAGTTTAAAGAGATTCGGACAAGTTAAGCAAACAACTTAAAAAATGACCTGAGCGACACGTCATTTTCATTGCTTTTTTCAAATATTTTCGATTCATCTCAGATTCGAGAATTAAACTTTGGCAGACTGCCCGAGTGTATCCCCAAAGTTTAATGAGATTCGGACGAGTTCGGCAAACCCCTTAAAAAGTGACCATAGCAACGAGACCTCATTTTCTTTGCTATGCTTAAAGTTTTTCGAATCATCCCAAATCCAAGGATTGAGTTTTAGAAGACTTCCTGAGTGTATTTTCATAGTTTGAAGAGATTCGGGCGAGTTTGGCTAACACGTTAAACAGCTACCATCGCAACGAGACCTCATTTTCATCGCTATTTTTAAAGTTTTTCGATTCATCCTAAATTTGAGAATTGAGCTTTGGCAGACTGCCCGAGTTTATTCCCAAAGTTTAAAGAGATTCGGACGAGTTAAGCAAACAACTTAAAAAATGACCTGAGCGACACGTCATTTTCATTGCTTTTTTCAAATATTTTCGATTCATCTCAGATTCGAGAATTAAACTTTGGCAGACTGCCCGAGTGTATCCCCAAAGTTTAATGAGATTCGGACGAGTTCGGCAAACCCCTTAAAAAGTGACCATAGCAACGAGACCTCATTTTCTTTGCTATGCTTAAAGTTTTTCGATTCAACCCCAATTCGAGAGTTGAGCTTTGGCAGACCGCCCAAGTGTATTACCAAAATTTAAAGAGATTCAGGCGAGCTCAGCAAACACGTTAAACAGTGACCATATCAACGAGACCTCATTTTCATCGCTATGTTTAAAGTTTTTCGATTCAACCCCAATTCGAGATTTGTGCTTTGGCAGACTTCCTGAGTGTATTCCCAAAGTTTAAGGAGATTCGGACGAGCTCAAAAAACACGTTAAACAGTGATCATAGCAACGAAACCTATTTTCATCGCTTTGCTTAGTTTTTCGATTCTTTCAAAATTCGAGAATTGAGCTTTGGCAGCCTGCCCGAGTGTATCCCCAAAGTTTAAGGAGATTAGGACGAGTTCGGCAAATCCCTTAAAAAGTGACCATAGCAACGAGACCTCATTTTCTTTGCTATGCTTAAAGTTTTTCGAATCATCCCAAATCCAAGGATTGAGTTTTAGAAGACTTCCTGAGTGTATTTTCATAGTTTGAAGAGATTCGGGCGAGTTTGGCTAACACGTACGTTTGGCTAACAGCTACCATCGCAACGAGACCTCATTTTCATCGCTATTTTTAAAGTTTTTCGATTCATCCTAAATTTGAGAATTGAGCTATGGCAGACTGCCCGAGTTTATTCCCAAAGTTTAAAGAGATTCGGACAAGTTAAGCAAACAACTTAAAAAATGACCTGAGCGACACGTCATTTTCATTGCTTTTTTCAAATATTTTCGATTCATCTCAGATTCGAGAATTAAACTTTGGCAGACTGCCCGAGTGTATCCCCAAAGTTTAATGAGATTCGGACGAGTTCGGCAAACCCCTTAAAAAGTGACCATAGCAACGAGACCTCATTTTCTTTGCTATGCTTAAAGTTTTTCGAATCATCCCAAATCCAAGGATTGAGTTTTAGAAGACTTCCTGAGTGTATTTTCATAGTTTGAAGAGATTCGGGCGAGTTTGGCTAACACGTTAAACAGCTACCATCGCAACGAGACCTCATTTTCATCGCTATTTTTAAAGTTTTTCGATTCATCCTAAATTTGAGAATTGAGCTTTGGCAGACTGCCCGAGTTTATTCCCAAAGTTTAAAGAGATTCGGACGAGTTAAGCAAACAACTTAAAAAGTGACCATAGCAACGAGACCTCATTTTCTTTGCTATGCTTAAAGTTTTTCGAATCATCCCAAATCCAAGGATTGAGTTTTAGAAGACTTCCTGAGTGTATTTTCATAGTTTGAAGAGATTCGGGCGAGTTTGGCTAACACGTTAAACAGCTACCATCGCAACGAGACCTCATTTTCATCGCTATTTTTAAAGTTTTTCGATTCATCCTAAATTTGAGAATTGAGCTTTGGCAGACTGCCCGAGTTTAATCCCAGTTTAAAGAGATTCGGACGAGTTAAGCAAACAACTTAAAAAGTGACCATAGCAACGAGACCTCATTTTCTTTGCTATGCTTAGTTTTTCGAATCATCCCAAATCCAAGGATTGAGTTTTAGAAGACTTCCTGAGTGTATTTTCATAGTTTGAAGAGATTCGGGCGAGTTTGGCTAACACGTTAAACAGCTACCATCGCAACGAGACCTCATTTTCATCGCTATTTTTAAAGTTTTTCGATTCATCCTAAATTTGAGAATTGAGCTTTGGCAGACTGCCCGAGTTTATTCCCAAAGTTTAAAGAGATTCGGACGAGTTAAGCAAACAACTTAAAAAGTGACCATAGCAACGAGACCTCATTTTCTTTGCTATGCTTAAAGTTTTTCGAATCATCCCAAATCCAAGGATTGAGTTTTAGAAGACTTCCTGAGTGTATTTTCATAGTTTGAAGAGATTCGGGCGAGTTTGGCTAATACGTTAAACAGCTACCATCGCAACGAGACCTCATTTTCATCGCTATTTTTGGTTTTTCGATTCATCCTAAATTTCAGAATTGAGCTCCGGCAGACTGCCCGAGTTTATTCCCAAAGTTTAAAGAGATTCGGACGAGTTAAGCAAACAACTTAAAAAATGACCTGAGCGACACGTCATTTTCATTGCTTTTTTCAAATATTTTCGATTCATCTCAGATTCGAGAATTAAACTTTGGCAGACTGCCCGAGTGTATCCCCAAAGTTTAATGAGATTCGGACGAGTTCGGCAAACCCCTTAAAAAGTGACCATAGCAACGAGACCTCATTTTCTTTGCTATGCTTAAAGTTTTTCGATTCAACCCCAATTCGAGAGTTGAGCTTTGGCAGACCGCCCAAGTGTATTACCAAAATTTAAAGAGATTCAGGCGAGCTCAGCAAACACGTTAAACAGTGACCATATCAACGAGACCTCATTTTCATCGCTATGTTTAAAGTTTTTCGATTCAACCCCAATTCGAGATTTGTGCTTTGGCAGACTTCCTGAGTGTATTCCCAAAGTTTAAGGAGATTCGGACGAGCTCAAAAAACACGTTAAACAGTGATCATAGCAACGAAACCTATTTTCATCGCTTTGCTTAGTTTTTCGATTCTTTCAAAATTCGAGAATTGAGCTTTTGTGATGAAATATGAATTAATCAACTTAATGAAAAGCTCTATTTCAAAAGAGGCTGAAAAGTATTTATTTACAAGAGCAAGTTACTAGTAGAACAGTTGAAATCGAAGTGTGTTGAGAATGGGAAAGGGCTCGGTATTTATACAGGAAAGCCGAGTAGGAAAAGTGAAAGGCATTCTAAAAGGGTCCGGGGGAATGCCTTCATATCTGTGACTCATGCCTATAAATACTATAAGCCCTTTTCCAGGAAACTTGCATTAGTCATACCTGATAAGGCTTAAACTTGACAAGGTACTTTGAGTCATACAATAAATATACATGCTGAATATGACATTTCAACAATGGG
The DNA here is from genome assembly GCA_947179485.1 of Allacma fusca. Lineage (NCBI taxonomy): Eukaryota > Metazoa > Arthropoda > Collembola > Symphypleona > Sminthuridae > Allacma > Allacma fusca. The sequence goes on from OX359245.1 coordinate 22,702,124, forward strand.
CTGTTACAGACATGACATACCTACATCAATGACATAAAAAGACTATTAAGGATCATAACAACAGAATCAATAATATATCATAGACAAAACATAAAGATAATGTAGGATTACTAATTTGTCATCACACTTTCCCTTAATCTAACATTATTTTTGATTTGATGTCGTTGAGAGTGCTGATTGATGCGTCTTCTTTTGTTCCTGGTACAGTCAGTCCCGGGTGTTGTTTGGCGTCTTTTCAATCTTCTTCCTCGTGGAATCCACTTTCCCTCAATCTCAGCGTCATCAATGGCATCCTTAGTGGGTCGCTTGGTTGGCTCGTAGTATTCAGTTTCAGCATCCGAAACTTCCAGATCCACTTCGACCGGTTGATACTGTGGGACGGATTTGTAGTATGTGGGATTTCTATCCGAGAATCCTGGTTTGTCCTCCTTGTGTAGCTCGATATCAAGTGGTTTCTGTGTTTCCCGGAACTTCATGACGTAGCCATCTTCGTTTGGGTAGGCAACCAGGGCAGCTAGCGTCCGATTCTGGTAGAAGGTTGTTGTATCCATGTCCCGAATTATCCTGTAATTTTTCCTGGCCATAACAACCTCTGAAAAAAGGTTAGCAGCTCCTGGAATGTAGAGCACATCTGAGATTGTGCATTGCTGCCATTTCCCTCCCATAAACGCATCCAGAGTGACGGTTCCTATCCCGGCAGCTACAGATGACGTCATGTTGCCGAAATTGACATTTGGAGCATCCAGTTCGGAGTACAGCTGGAAGCTTGAGAACCACCCGAGTTCCCCGCAAATGTGCCTCGTGGCTCCAGAATCGCTGATCCAAGGCTGCAACTCCTTTCCCTTGCTCTGTGACTTCCTAGTGTAGGTTGCACGTGGTTCCTCGTCCTTTGTCTCTGCTGGTTCCTCAAAGATGTCTGTCCTAATAGAGATCTTGGGAAGCTCAGGTTCGCATACGTTGAGGCTGAAAGCCCGTACAAATGACGCCTTGTCCTCGTCCTCATCCTTGTCGAGCGACGGGCATTCCCGTTTGAAGTGTCCAAGTTTTCCGCAGCTGTAGCACTTGCTCTGGGCCTTGGGGTCCTTTGCACCATCCTGGCGCCTCCGATCTGGCCGTTTGCTCTGAAAGCGGAATGCTTTGACTCCTTCCTCTTTGCGGTCCGCGTCGTCCTCTTCTCTCCTGCTGTTGAGTTTAAACTCATGCTTCTTCAGGGAGGACAGTAGATTTGCCTTTGTCTGCATATCTGCCGGCAGCGTGTCCCAGGCCATCTGAAATCCATTGTACTCGTCCGGGAGGCTGGAGACAATTTTCTCAATTATCATCTCGTCAGACGGCTTGATCCCCATCTCATCCAGGGATTTTGCAATGGCTTCGACCTGCTGCATTGCCTTGACAGGTGACTCATCCGGCTGTACTCGGAAATTCATAAATTTCCTCAGCGTGTACTGCTTGTTGTGGGTACTTGAATCCGAGTTGACTTCCTTCAACTTGTCGAACATCTCCTTTGCTGTTCGGCAGGCGTAGATGTGGCCCATATTCTCGTCGTTCAGTGTGGCAGAGATTATATACCTGGCCTCCACATCCTTCTTCTTCCATGCTGGCTGATCCGCAGCATCCCTCGGGCACTTCTCCGTTCCGTTCACTATATCCAATAGTTCATGGGATTCCAGCACCAGGTTGATCTGAAACTCCCATCTTGAGAAGGAAGCCTGCCCGAGCTTCAATACTGAAGCGTCCAATCGCATTGATTTGGCCATGACTCTTGATTTCCGAATTGCTCAAAAAGTTTTCAAAATTAATTTAACACTGTCCAGAAGTTTCCCTGAGAATACCCTCAATACTTCTAAGTGAATCCAAATTCAAAATTAAAACTGCAAAAACACCTAACGCTCTAGCTACCATGTGATGAAATATGAATTAATCAACTTAATGAAAAGCTCTATTTCAAAAGAGGCTGAAAAGTATTTATTTACAAGAGCAAGTTACTAGTAGAACAGTTGAAATCGAAGTGTGTTGAGAATGGGAAAGGGCTCGGTATTTATACAGGAAAGCCGAGTAGGAAAAGTGAAAGGCATTCTAAAAGGGTCCGGGGGAATGCCTTCATATCTGTGACTCATGCCTATAAATACTATAAGCCCTTTTCCAGGAAACTTGCATTAGTCATACCTGATAAGGCTTAAACTTGACAAGGTACTTTGAGTCATACAATAAATATACATGCTGAATATGACATTTCAACAATGGGCTGTTACAGACATGACATACCTACATCAATGACATAAAAAGACTATTAAGGATCATAACAACAGAATCAATAATATATCATAGACAAAACATAAAGATAATGTAGGATTACTAATTTGTCATCACAGCTTTGGCAGCCTGCCCGAGTGTATCCCCAAAGTTTAAGGAGATTAGGACGAGTTCGGCAAATCCCTTAAAAAGTGACCATAGCAACGAGACCTCATTTTCTTTGCTATGCTTAAAGTTTTTCGAATCATCCCAAATCCAAGGATTGAGTTTTAGAAGACTTCCTGAGTGTATTTTCATAGTTTGAAGAGATTCGGGCGAGTTTGGCTAACACGTACGTTTGGCTAACAGCTACCATCGCAACGAGACCTCATTTTCATCGCTATTTTTAAAGTTTTTCGATTCATCCTAAATTTGAGAATTGAGCTCCGGCAGACTGCCCGAGTTTATTCCCAAAGTTTAAAGAGATTCGGACGAGTTAAGCAAACAACTTAAAAAATGACCTGAGCGACACGTCATTTTCATTGCTTTTTTCAAATATTTTCGATTCATCTCAGATTCGAGAATTAAACTTTGGCAGACTGCCCGAGTGTATCCCCAAAGTTTAATGAGATTCGGACGAGTTCGGCAAACCCCTTAAAAAGTGACCATAGCAACGAGACCTCATTTTCTTTGCTATGCTTAAAGTTTTTCGATTCAACCCCAATTCGAGAGTTGAGCTTTGGCAGACCGCCCAAGTGTATTACCAAAATTTAAAGAGATTCAGGCGAGCTCAGCAAACACGTTAAACAGTGACCATATCAACGAGACCTCATTTTCATCGCTATGTTTAAAGTTTTTCGATTCAACCCCAATTCGAGATTTGTGCTTTGGCAGACTTCCTGAGTGTATTCCCAAAGTTTAAGGAGATTCGGACGAGCTCAAAAAACACGTTAAACAGTGATCATAGCAACGAAACCTATTTTCATCGCTTTGCTTAGTTTTTCGATTCTTTCAAAATTCGAGAATTGAGCTTTGGCAGCCTGCCCGAGTGTATCCCCAAAGTTTAAGGAGATTAGGACGAGTTCGGCAAATCCCTTAAAAAGTGACCATAGCAACGAGACCTCATTTTCTTTGCTATGCTTAAAGTTTTTCGAATCATCCCAAATCCAAGGATTGAGTTTTAGAAGACTTCCTGAGTGTATTTTCATAGTTTGAAGAGATTCGGGCGAGTTTGGCTAACACGTACGTTTGGCTAACAGCTACCATCGCAACGAGACCTCATTTTCATCGCTATTTTTAAAGTTTTTCGATTCATCCTAAATTTGAGAATTGAGCTTTGGCAGACTGCCCGAGTTTATTCCCAAAGTTTAAAGAGATTCGGACGAGTTAAGCAAACAACTTAAAAAATGACCTGAGCGACACGTCATTTTCATTGCTTTTTTCAAATATTTTCGATTCATCTCAGATTCGAGAATTAAACTTTGGCAGACTGCCCGAGTGTATCCCCAAAGTTTAATGAGATTCGGACGAGTTCGGCAAACCCCTTAAAAAGTGACCATAGCAACGAGACCTCATTTTCTTTGCTATGCTTAAAGTTTTTCGATTCAACCCCAATTCGAGAGTTGAGCTTTGGCAGACCGCCCAAGTGTATTACCAAAATTTAAAGAGATTCAGGCGAGCTCAGCAAACACGTTAAACAGTGACCATATCAACGAGACCTCATTTTCATCGCTATGTTTAAAGTTTTTCGATTCAACCCCAATTCGAGATTTGTGCTTTGGCAGACTTCCTGAGTGTATTCCCAAAGTTTAAGGAGATTCGGACGAGCTCAAAAAACACGTTAAACAGTGATCATAGCAACGAAACCTATTTTCATCGCTTTGCTTAGTTTTTCGATTCTTTCAAAATTCGAGAATTGAGCTTTGGCAGCCTGCCCGAGTGTATCCCCAAAGTTTAAGGAGATTAGGACGAGTTCGGCAAATCCCTTAAAAAGTGACCATAGCAACGAGACCTCATTTTCTTTGCTATGCTTAAAGTTTTTCGAATCATCCCAAATCCAAGGATTGAGTTTTAGAAGACTTCCTGAGTGTATTTTCATAGTTTGAAGAGATTCGGGCGAGTTTGGCTAACACGGTAAACAGCTACCATCGCAACGAGACCTCATTTTCTTTGCTATGCTTAAAGTTTTTCGATTCAACCCCAATTCGAGAGTTGAGCTTTGGCAGACCGCCCAAGTGTATTACCAAAATTTAAAGAGATTCAGGCGAGCTCAGCAAACACGTTAAACAGTGACCATATCAACGAGACCTCATTTTCATCGCTATGTTTAAAGTTTTTCGATTCAACCCCAATTCGAGATTTGTGCTTTGGCAGACTTCCTGAGTGTATTCCCAAAGTTTAAGGAGATTCGGACGAGCTCAAAAAACACGTTAAACAGTGATCATGTGATGACATATTAATTATGATCATGTCTTGTACTCGTATTTATGCTATTACACATTTATTGGAATCATGTATGAATGAGTTTACATGTATGTCATACCGTCTATTGCATGAGTACTGTATGTCATACCCCCTATTGTATGTGTATTGTATGTCATACCCCCTATTGTATGTGTACTGTATGCCATACCCCCTATTGTATGTGTATTGTATGTCATACCCCCTATTGTATGTGTAGTGTATGCCATACCCCCTATTGTATGTGTATTGTATGTCATACCCCCTATTGTATGTGTACTGTATGCCATACCCCCTATTTACACGTGTCATGTAATGCTTGTATGGCCCCAGTACTGTGTACTGGAATACCCTTTCTAAACCTAAAGGTATGACTAAGCCCAGTTCCTGGAATTAGGGCTTAGCCTTTTTATATGCCATGAGTCATAGCTGGCAATCCCAAATACTGTACTGGACCTGACCGTCCCTTTCACTTTTGTTACTCGGCCTTTTGCCATATAAGCAAAGGCCCTTTCTCTTTCCATACACTTTAATTTTGTCTCTTGAGGAGGTTACTCTGCCCAATTCACTCCTGAATAAACTTTTACTACGGTTTTTAACTTTATTGAAATCTGTTCTTGTTACGAACCATTTCTTGATTATTCATCACATGGTAGCTAGAGCGTTAGGTATTTTCTACGGAATTTAAATTGTGGATACTGGAATTTAGTTTACAAATTCAGTTCAATTTGAAGTTAGAATATTCTACGCAAGTTTTGATCAGTTCTAGTGAAGTTTCAGTTGGTTTTGAGAGTATTTTGATTAAATAAATTCAATTTGTGTCAAATTTTACCCGAGCAAAATGTCTAAAGTCAAGTCTGACGTCATCGTGAAGTTGAACGGATCAAACTTCAACCGGTGGAAGTTCCAGGTTACCTTGCTGCTGAAGACCCACGACCTATGGGAAATAGTACTAGGAGTTGCAGACAGACCAGACGATGATGAAGGGATCAAGGCCTGGATCAAGAAGGATTTGGAAGCTCAAAACATCATCTCCTCAACGGTGGATGACGTCCAATTCAATCACATTTACACGTGTGAGTCATCCTACGAGATGTTCGAGAAGCTGAAGGAGGCAAACTCAGACTGCAGCTCACTGAATATCCAGCATACGTTGACCAAATTCATGACGTACACCATTGGGAAGGATGAGTCACCGGTTGCTGCCATGATGGAGATTGAGAAGTTGGCCCACGCACTCGCGGAAATGGGGATGGGACAACCGGAGCAGACGGTAATTACCAAAATTGTATCATCTCTCCCCAGGAAATATTCAACTTTAAGGACAGCCTGGAATATCATCCCACTGAAGCACCAAACCCTGGTTGCTTTGAAGGCCCTGCTAAAGAAGGAGGAATTTCAGATGCAGGCGGATGAGTCACAAGTCCAGGAGGAAGAGGCAACGGCTGCAAAGGCGTTCCGGTTCAACGTTAAAGGGGAGAAGAAAGACTCCAAGGAACTGCCCAAGAAGGACGATGGAAGACCTGCCAAACCCAAGGGGAAGTGTTTCAACTGTGGAAAAGCAGGACACTTCAAGAGGGATTGCAGATCCAAGCCTAAGGAGCAGTCCAGGGACGATGAAAGAAGCGGGAACGGCCGGGCATTTGGGTTCAATGCAGCAAGCACATCCAGAGCACCGACAAATGGACAAGGAAGGAGAGGGAACTCCAAGGATACAACAGTGGTTAGAGCATTCACAGGAAGATCCGATGACTCATCAGCTGGTGACTGGATCAGTGACTCAGGCGCTACAAACCATGTATGTGGGAACAAGGACTGGTTTTCATCCTACACGCCTTTCCCAGAGGACGAGACGAGGAAAATCATCCTTGCTGACAACGCGAGCATCCAAGCTATAGGACAAGGCGTTGTAACTCTGGAGGCATTCCTAGGCAACAAATGGGAGGAAATTAGGATAGAAGACGTGTTCTACATCCCTGGAGCTGCTAACCTGTTCTCGGAAGGACTTGTGGCCCGTAAGACTGGATACAACATCCTGAGGTCAGCGGAAAAGGCTGTGTACTACCGCAAGGACAAGCTTCCAGGACCAGTGGCGTATGTGAAAAACAACGTCTACGTGATGAAGTTCCGGCCCATCTGCATGGAAATCCGCGCCAACGTAATCAAGTTTCTTCCCAAGGATCAAACGGCTAAACTTTGGCACGACAGGATGACTCACATCAACCCACGCTACGTCAAGGAGACGGCACGCAAAGGAGCTGTCAAGGGATTGGACTCCGTGGACGTGAGAGGGGACTTCCATTGTGAAGACTGCATCATGGGAAAACAGGCCAGAAAACCTTTTCCAAGGGTCACTACAGTGGACAACTTCAAACCAGCCGAGAAGCTCTACGCTGATTTAGCGGGAAAGATGCCGGTTCCATCACTTGGAGGGGCAAACTACTACCTCCTGATCAAGGATCATGCTACGGGATTCCGGTTTGCATACTTCCTGAATACGAAGGATGAGACCACGGCATGTGTCAAGGACTGCGTAGCCTACCTGGAGAACCAGACCGGGACTACAGTAAAGAAGTTCATGACTGACAACGGTACGGAATTCGTAAATAAAAATTTGAAAACTTTTTTCCGGGAGAACGGCATCCATCATGAGACGTCGGCTCCATATTGCCCCGAGAGCAACGGGAAAATCGAGAGGGAGAATAGGACCATCAAGGACTGCGCCAGGACCATCCTCGTTGCAGCTGATCTCCCACAATTCCTATGGGCTGAGGCAGTGTCGACAACTGTTTATGTGCACAACCGTGTACTGGATAAGCAAAGTCCGGACATCACTGCCTTCGAAGCCATCTTTAAAAAGAAACAGTCCGTTTGCCATTTACGCGTGTTTGGATGCACGGCGTATGCACACATCCCGGATCCAAAGAGGAAGGCTTTTGACCCCAAAAGCACGAAAATGGTGCTAGTTGGATACTGTGGAGAGAGCAAGTACCGGCTCTACAACGAAGCAACCAACGAAATCCACGAATCCAGGAACGTCACCTTTTGCGAAGAAAAGGAGGAATACGTCGAACTGAAGAGGCCTGTTGCAGCCAACAAGCCAGCAGTTCCAACCCCGAGAAGGAAGATCATCCCTCAGCCCATTTACTCTTCATCAAGCGATGACAGCGATGGAAATGATGATGACAACTCATTCCATGACGCAAATGGCGCAGAACACCTGCCTGACGACGCTCCACTGTTCTCGGATGCAGAAACGACGGAATCGTCAGGAGACTCATCATCACCGCCTACTCCAGGAAGGTCGGACCCAGCCCCAACCACATCAACTCCAGGGTCATCCAGGACTCGTCGAGTGATTGTCCATACGCCGGATGGAGACTTTGTGGCTGATGTTCCAGAAGGACAGGATGCCGAGCTAACCATCCCAGGTCAGAAGAAATACAAAGGATGGTTCAAGCCAACTATAACGAAGTCTAGACTCAGGTCAGGAGCCAAGGATGCAGCCAAGGATGCTGCCAGCAACGCTCCAAAGAAGCTCTTTGCATCACGGATAGTAGATGAGCCAACCACTTACAAGCAAGCCTTGGCGTCTCCAAATAAACTGAATTGGATCCAAGCCATGGCAGAGGAAGTTGCCAGCCAGGAAGCCAACCAGTCGTGGGAAGTTGTGCCAAAACCACCCCGTGTAAAGCTCCTGGACACTAAATGGGTATTCAAGGTCAAGACCAACCAGGATGGATCCATTCAGCGTTACAAGGCTCGCTTGGTCATCCGTGGATACCGACAGGAAGAAGGAGTGGATTACTTCGAGACGTTTGCAGCTGTAGCCCGCTACGAGTCAATCCGACTTCTCCTCAACATTGCGGCCTCGCAGAAACTCTTCATGGAGCAGTTTGATGTCAAAACTGCATTCCTGCATGGAGACCTGGACGAGGAAATATACGTCAAGATACCCCAAGGATATGAAGTCGACGGGGATGACAAGGTCTTGCGGCTCCTAAAAAGCATCTACGGATTGAAGCAATCACCCCGATGCTGGAATAAGAAGCTATCGGATTGCCTAGCCGCCCTTGGACTCCAAGCTGCCCAACACGAGCCCAGCGTGTTTTTCGGGAAGATCAGCGGCCAACTCGTAATTCTTGCTATATATGTGGATGATGGGCTCATCATGTCTGCCAACAAGGCCGTGCTGCATGGAGTTCTGGACGGAATTTCAAAATCTTTTGAAATCACCCGTGGATCCCCAACAAGCTACGTGGGATTGGAAATTCACCAATCCGCATCTGGAAGCATCAGGATCACCCAGCGGAAGTACGTGGAGAAGATGCTGGAAAAATTCCACATGGATGATTCTCACCCTTGCAGCGTTCCCCTGCAGCCCTATACGGACTTGGTCCCTCCAAAGGAAATCAACGAGGATCTTCCTTATAGGCAATTAATTGGCTCCCTTATCTTTTTAGCCAAGTGTTCGCGCCCGGACATTTCCTTTTCCGTATCCAGATTGGCCCAATTCATGAGCGGATACGACGAAACTCACTGGAAAGCTGCCAAAAACGTGCTGCGTTACCTCAAAGGAACACTGGACATGGGCATCACATACAGCACCGGGGGCAACATGAGACTCGTTGGATACACGGACTCGGATTACGCTGGAGACAAGCTCAGCAGGAAATCCACCACAGGGACAGCAATCTTCCTTAACGACGGGATCGTGTCTTGGACAAGCCAGAAGCAACCCTGTGTAGCCCTGTCATCAACGGAGGCTGAGTACATCGCTTTGGCATCCGGAGCAAGGGAAGCAGTCTGGCTAAGGTCTCTGTTGGACGAATTGGACTTCCCCCAGGACGAACCTACAAAAATCCTGGTGGACAACCAGAGTGCCATCCGATTGGTGAAGAATCCCGAGATGCACTCCAGGACGAAGCACATTGATGTGCGTTACCATTACATCAGGGAACTTGTAGAAGACGACCAAATCAGCGTGGACTACATCCCAACAACGGAGCAGCTTGCTGACGGCTTAACGAAGCCTCTGATGAAGGGAAAGCTGGAGGAGAATCGCACCGGACTAGGACTTACGCAAGTCACCCCAACCAGCAAGAGGACGCAGGGAAAGGGTCCATTCTCCCCTCTTCTAGCCGTGGCAATCCTTTCGGTGCTAACCGTATGCAGCGCAACCCCGGATCACCACACGCCGCCCGTATTATGGAGGAAAAGCGACACCCCTATAACTACTGGGCATCACCAAATCAGCCTACAAGTGGATTTTGTCAACCCCTGTGACATTATAGGCAATTCATCATTTCACCACGATCTGACGAAAGAGGCGCGGCTACGATGCCTACAGGCCTACGACAGCATCTTTGTAAAGGAACTTAAGATGATGTGCCCCCAAAACCGATGGACGCAAATTGGAAGTCGCCAGAAGCGTTTTGTGGACCTGTTAATCCTGCTTATTGTAATTTCAGTAGTTGCCAGCATCTCACTGGGAGTTGGAGGAACGGCAACCGCTGCTGTCAATTCTGCTAAACTGGGATCTCTGGAAAATCGGGAAATTTTGGTGGGAGACATGCTGAACGATTTGGAGCGCCAAATCAAACGAAATCACGAGGACATTCGGAACCTGACGATCAAGTTCAACAGTGCAATGGGAAACTTGAGCATCTTACAAGCCGACCACGATGAGCTGAAGGGAAAGTCAATAGGAACAAACTTCGCCATTTCCTACTTTATCAGCCGGTTCTTGATTGGAAAGACTGTGATCCAGGAGGCCAACAGGGAATGGAAGCAAGGACGAGTCAGCGGGGCATTCTTGGACTATTTCAACCTGACGCTGCCGTGCGGGGACCAGTGCCCCATTCACCTCGCAAAACCCCAAAGATGTGGCATCTCCGAGGACGGAACCAAACTCTACATGGAGTTCTCCTCACCCGTAGTCAGCCAGGATCTTACCCTAGTTGAAGCGGACCCTTTTGACCTGATGGCGAGGAAAGGAGACAAGACGTGCATGATCAAGTACACAGGACCTAGGAACGCCATCCTTTCGGAAGTTAACCAATGCGTTTACTCCGTCAACGTGAAGCATCCGATCAAGCACGATCTCATCCTGGCCCCATCCAGAGGATGCATGCCCAGGACGAAGAGCTCCAACGAAACCAAGCACTTCAGCATCGATCATTGCGAGAAGCGCCAACCGTTGGATGAGCTCAACTTTATCCAAATCAAGCCCTACAATGGTCAATACCATATCTACTGCCCAGAATCCAACCTAACCGTTGAAGGAGTAGAAAACCGATGTCCAAACGACGTGGTCATCTTCCCAATGAGGACGAACTTCACCATCAACGACTTGGAGTTCTCTGGATCCCGGATCAGCATATCCCATCAGGAGACCTTGGACCCAGTCTTTACTGTGAAGACAAATTGGCATCTCCAACCAATGGTCAACTGGACCTCACTTATGAAGGAAATCAACGCAACGGACGATTTCCATGAAGTCAGCATTGCAGACTTCCATTACATTAACAACTATTGGTCAACCATAGGATGCGTGTCAATTATTTTCCTGATGGCCATTGTACTCATCTGCATGCTGAAAAGACGAAACAATGAACCATTGAGAGTCTCTGTACTAGCTACACCTATTTCTGATAATATACAAATGCGTGCTATTAATTAAATCATCTCATCGTGTTTGTGTATTTGCTTTTGTTTTATATTTGTGATTGAGGGAAAGTGTGATGACATATTAATTATGATCATGTCTTGTACTCGTATTTATGCTATTACACATTTATTGGAATCATGTATGAATGAGTTTACATGTATGTCATACCGTCTATTGCATGAGTACTGTATGTCATACCCCCTATTGTATGTGTATTGTATGTCATACCCCCTATTGTATGTGTACTGTATGCCATACCCCCTATTGTATGTGTATTGTATGTCATACCCCCTATTGTATGTGTAGTGTATGCCATACCCCCTATTGTATGTGTATTGTATGTCATACCCCCTATTGTATGTGTACTGTATGCCATACCCCCTATTTACACGTGTCATGTAATGCTTGTATGGCCCCAGTACTGTGTACTGGAATACCCTTTCTAAACCTAAAGGTATGACTAAGCCCAGTTCCTGGAATTAGGGCTTAGCCTTTTTATATGCCATGAGTCATAGCTGGCAATCCCAAATACTGTACTGGACCTGACCGTCCCTTTCACTTTTGTTACTCGGCCTTTTGCCATATAAGAAAAGGCCCTTTCTCTTTCCATACACTTGAATTTTGTCTCTTGAGGAGGTTACTCTGCCCAATTCACTCCTGAATAAACTTTTACTACGGTTTTTAACTTTATTGAAATCTGTTCTTTTTACGAACCATTTCTTGATTATTCATCACAGATCATAGCAACGAAACCTATTTTCATCGCTTTGCTTAGTTTTTCGATTCTTTCAAAATTCGAGAATTGAGCTTTGGCAGCCTGCCCGAGTGTATCCCCAAAGTTTAAGGAGATTAGGACGAGTTCGGCAAATCCCTTAAAAAGTGACCATAGCAACGAGACCTCATTTTCTTTGCTATGCTTAAAGTTTTTCGAATCATCCCAAATCCAAGGATTGAGTTTTAGAAGACTTCCTGAGTGTATTTTCATAGTTTGAAGAGATTCGGACGAGTTAAGCAAACAACTTAAAAAATGACCTGAGCGACACGTCATTTTCATTGCTTTTTTCAAATATTTTCGATTCATCTCAGATTCGAGAATTAAACTTTGGCAGACTGCCCGAGTGTATCCCCAAAGTTTAATGAGATTCGGACGAGTTCGGCAAACCCCTTAAAAAGTAACCATAGCAACGAGACCTCATTTTCTTTGCTATGCTTAAAGTTTTTTGATTCAACCCCAATTCGAGATTTGTGCTTTGGCAGACTTCCTGAGTGTATTCCCAAAGTTTAAGGAGATTCGGACGAGCCCAAAAAACACGTTAAACAGTGATCATAGCAACGAAACCTATTTTCATCGCTTTGCTTAGTTTTTCGATTCTTTCAAAATTCGAGAATTGAGCTTTGGCAGCCTGCCCGAGTGTATCCCCAAAGTTTAAGGAGATTAGGACGAGTTCGGCAAATCCCTTAAAAAGTGACCATAGCAACGAGACCTCATTTTCTTTGCTATGCTTAAAGTTTTTCGAATCATCCCAAATCCAAGGATTGAGTTTTAGAAGACTTCCTGAGTGTATTTTCATAGTTTGAAGAGATTCGGGCGAGTTTGGCTAACACGTTAAACAGCTACCATCGCAACGAGACCTCATTTTCATCGCTATTTTTAAAGTTTTTCGATTCATCCTAAATTTGAGAATTGAGCTTTGGCAGACTGCCCGAGTTTATTCCCAAAGTTTAAAGAGATTCGGACGAGTTAAGCAAACAACTTAAAAAGTGACCATAGCAACGAGACCTCATTTTCTTTGCTATGCTTAAAGTTTTTCGAATCATCCCAAATCCAAGGATTGAGTTTTAGAAGACTTCCTGAGTGTATTTTCATAGTTTGAAGAGATTCGGGCGAGTTTGGCTAATACGTTAAACAGCTACCATCGCAACGAGACCTCATTTTCATCGCTATTTTTAAAGTTTTTCGATTCATCCTAAATTTGAGAATTGAGCTTTGGCAGACTGCCCGAGTTTATTCCCAAAGTTTAAAGAGATTCGGACGAGTTAAGCAAACAACTTAAAAAATGACCTGAGCGACACGTCATTTTCATTGCTTTTTTCAAATATTTTCGATTCATCTCAGATTCGAGAATTAAACTTTGGCAGACTGCCCGAGTGTATCCCCAAAGTTTAATGAGATTCGGACGAGTTCGGCAAACCCCTTAAAAAGTGACCATAGCAACGAGACCTCATTTTCTTTGCTATGCTTAAAGTTTTTCGATTCAACCCCAATTCGAGAGTTGAGCTTTGGCAGACCGCCCAAGTGTATTACCAAAATTTAAAGAGATTCAGGCGAGCTCAGCAAACACGTTAAACAGTGACCATATCAACGAGACCTCATTTTCATCGCTATGTTTAAAGTTTTTCGATTCAACCCCAATTCGAGATTTGTGCTTTGGCAGACTTCCTGAGTGTATTCCCAAAGTTTAAGGAGATTCGGACGAGCTCAAAAAACACGTTAAACAGTGATCATAGCAACGAAACCTATTTTCATCGCTTTGCTTAGTTTTTCGATTCTTTCAAAATTCGAGAATTGAGCTTTGGCAGCCTGCCCGAGTGTATCCCCAAAGTTTAAGGAGATTAGGACGAGTTCGGCAAATCCCTTAAAAAGTGACCATAGCAACGAGACCTCATTTTCTTTGCTATGCTTAAAGTTTTTCGAATCATCCCAAATCCAAGGATTGAGTTTTAGAAGACTTCCTGAGTGTATTTTCATAGTTTGAAGAGATTCGGGCGAGTTTGGCTAACACGTTAAACAGCTACCATCGCAACGAGACCTCATTTTCATCGCTATTTTTAAAGTTTTTCGATACATCCTAAATTTGAGAATTGAGCTTTGGCAGACTGCCCGAGTTTATTCCCAAAGTTTAAAGAGATTCGGACGAGTTAAGCAAACAACTTAAAAAATGACCTGAGCGACACGTCATTTTCATTGCTTTTTTCAAATATTTTCGATTCATCTCAGATTCGAGAATTAAACTTTGGCAGACTGCCCGAGTGTATCCCCAAAGTTTAATGAGATTCGGACGAGTTCGGCAAACCCCTTAAAAAGTGACCATAGCAACGAGACCTCATTTTCTTTGCTATGCTTAAAGTTTTTCGAATCATCCCAAATCCAAGGATTGAGTTTTAGAAGACTTCCTGAGTGTATTTTCATAGTTTGAAGAGATTCGGGCGAGTTTGGCTAATACGTTAAACAGCTACCATCGCAACGAGACCTCATTTTCATCGCTATTTTTAAAGTTTTTCGATTCATCCTAAATTTGAGAATTGAGCTTTGGCAGACTGCCCGAGTTTATTCCCAAAGTTTAAAGAGATTCGGACGAGTTAAGCAAACAACTTAAAAAATGACCTGAGCGACACATTCATTGCTTTTTTCAAATATTTTCGATTCATCTCAGATTCGAGAATTAAACTTTGGCAGACTGCCCGAGTGTATCACCAAAGTTTAATGAGATTCGGACGAGTTCGGCAAATCCCTTAAAAAGTGACCATAGCAACGAGACCTCATTTTCTTTGCTATGCTTAAAGTTTTTCGAATCATCCCAAATCCAAGGATTGAGTTTTAGAAGACTTCCTGAGTGTATTTTCATAGTTTGAAGAGATTCGGGCGAGTTTGGCTAACACGTTAAACAGCTACCATCGCAACGAGACCTCATTTTCTTTGCTATGCTTAAAGTTTTTCGATTCAACCCCAATTCGAGAGTTGAGCTTTGGCAGACCGCCCAAGTGTATTACCAAAATTTAAAGAGATTCAGGCGAGCTCAGCAAACACGTTAAACAGTGACCATATCAACGAGACCTCATTTTCATCGCTATGTTTAAAGTTTTTCGATTCAACCCCAATTCGAGATTTGTGCTTTGGCAGACTTCCTGAGTGTATTCCCAAAGTTTAAGGAGATTCGGACGAGCTCAAAAAACACGTTAAACAGTGATCATAGCAACGAAACCTATTTTCATCGCTTTGCTTAGTTTTTCGATTCTTTCAAAATTCGAGAATTGAGCTTTGGCAGCCTGCCCGAGTGTATCCCCAAAGTTTAAGGAGATTAGGACGAGTTCGGCAAATCCCTTAAAAAGTGACCATAGCAACGAGACCTCATTTTCTTTGCTATGCTTAAAGTTTTTCGAATCATCCCAAATCCAAGGATTGAGTTTTAGAAGACTTCCTGAGTGTATTTTCATAGTTTGAAGAGATTCGGGCGAGTTTGGCTAACACGTTAAACAGCTACCATCGCAACGAGACCTCATTTTCATCGCTATTTTTAAAGTTTTTCGATTCATCCTAAATTTGAGAATTGAGCTTTGGCAGACTGCCCGAGTTTATTCCCAAAGTTTAAAGAGATTCGGACGAGTTAAGCAAACAACTTAAAAAGTGACCATAGCAACGAGACCTCATTTTCTTTGCTATGCTTAAAGTTTTTCGAATCATCCCAAATCCAAGGATTGAGTTTTAGAAGACTTCCTGAGTGTATTTTCATAGTTTGAAGAGATTCGGGCGAGTTTGGCTAATACGTTAAACAGCTACCATCGCAACGAGACCTCATTTTCATCGCTATTTTTAAAGTTTTTCGATTCATCCTAAATTTGAGAATTGAGCTTTGGCAGACTGCCCGAGTTTATTCCCAAAGTTTAAAGAGATTCGGACGAGTTAAGCAAACAACTTAAAAAATGACCTGAGCGACACGTCATTTTCATTGCTTTTTTTCAAATATTTTCGATTCATCTCAGATTCGAGAATTAAACTTTGGCAGACTGCCCGAGTGTATCCCCAAAGTTTAATGAGATTCGGACGAGTTCGGCAAACCCCTTAAAAAGTGACCATAGCAACGAGACCTCATTTTCTTTGCTATGCTTAAAGTTTTTCGAATCATCCCAAATCCAAGGATTGAGTTTTAGAAGACTTCCTGAGTGTATTTTCATAGTTTGAAGAGATTCGGGCGAGTTTGGCTAATACGTTAAACAGCTACCATCGCAACGAGACCTCATTTTCATCGCTATTTTTAAAGTTTTTCGATTCATCCTAAATTTGAGAATTGAGCTTTGGCAGACTGCCCGAGTTTATTCCCAAAGTTTAAAGAGATTCGGACGAGTTAAGCAAACAACTTAAAAAATGACCTGAGCGACACGTCATTTTCATTGCTTTTTTCAAATATTTTCGATTCATCTCAGATTCGAGAATTAAACTTTGGCAGACTGCCCGAGTGTTTGGCTAACACGTTAAACAGCTACCATCGCAACGAGACCTCATTTTCTTTGCTATGCTTAAAGTTTTTCGATTCAACCCCAATTCGAGAGTTGAGCTTTGGCAGACCGCCCAAGTGTATTACCAAAATTTAAAGAGATTCAGGCGAGCTCAGCAAACACGTTAAACAGTGACCATATCAACGAGACCTCATTTTCATCGCTATGTTTAAAGTTTTTCGATTCAACCCCAATTCGAGATTTGTGCTTTGGCAGACTTCCTGAGTGTATTCCCAAAGTTTAAGGAGATTCGGACGAGCTCAAAAAACACGTTAAACAGTGATCATAGCAACGAAACCTATTTTCATCGCTTTGCTTAGTTTTTCGATTCTTTCAAAATTCGAGAATTGAGCTTTGGCAGCCTGCCCGAGTGTATCCCCAAAGTTTAAAGAGATTCGGACGAGTTAAGCAAACAACTTAAAAAGTGACCATAGCAACGAGACCTCATTTTCTTTGCTATGCTTAAAGTTTTTCGAATCATCCCAAATCCAAGGATTGAGTTTTAGAAGACTTCCTGAGTGTATTTTCATAGTTTGAAGAGATTCGGACGAGTTAAGCAAACAACTTAAAAAATGACCTGGCGAGTTTGGCTAACACGTTAAACAGCTACCATCGCAACGAGACCTCATTTTCATCGCTATTTTTAAAGTTTTTCGATTCATCCTAAATTTGAGAATTGAGCTTTGGCAGACTGCCCGAGTTTATTCCCAAAGTTTAAAGAGATTCGGACGAGTTAAGCAAACCACTTAAAAAATGACCTGAGCGACACGTCATTTTCATTGCTTTTTTCAAATATTTTCGATTCATCTCAGATTCGAGAATTAAACTTTGGCAGACTGCCCGAGTGTATCCCCAAAGTTTAATGAGATTCGGACGAGTTCGGCAAACCCCTTAAAAAGTGACCATAGCAACGAGACCTCATTTTCTTTGCTATGCTTAAAGTTTTTCGAATCATCCCAAATCCAAGGATTGAGTTTTAGAAGACTTCCTGAGTGTATTTTCATAGTTTGAAGAGATTCGGGCGAGTTTGGCTAATACGTTAAACAGCTACCATCGCAACGAGACCTCATTTTCATCGCTATTTTTAAAGTTTTTCGATTCATCCTAAATTTGAGAATTGAGCTTTGGCAGACTGCCCGAGTTTATTCCCAAAGTTTAAAGAGATTCGGACGAGTTAAGCAAACAACTTAAAAAATGACCTGAGCGACACGTCATTTTCATTGCTTTTTTCAAATATTTTCGATTCATCTCAGATTCGAGAATTAAACTTTGGCAGACTGCCCGAGTGTTTGGCTAACACGTTAAACAGCTACCATCGCAACGAGACCTCATTTTCTTTGCTATGCTTAAAGTTTTTCGATTCAACCCCAATTCGAGAGTTGAGCTTTGGCAGACCGCCCAAGTGTATTACCAAAATTTAAAGAGATTCAGGCGAGCTCAGCAAACACGTTAAACAGTGACCATATCAACGAGACCTCATTTTCATCGCTATGTTTAAAGTTTTTCGATTCAACCCCAATTCGAGATTTGTGCTTTGGCAGACTTCCTGAGTGTATTCCCAAAGTTTAAGGAGATTCGGACGAGCTCAAAAAACACGTTAAACAGTGATCATAGCAACGAAACCTATTTTCATCGCTTTGCTTAGTTTTTCGATTCTTTCAAAATTCGAGAATTGAGCTTTGGCAGCCTGCCCGAGTGTATCCCCAAAGTTTAAAGAGATTCGGACGAGTTAAGCAAACAACTTAAAAAGTGACCATAGCAACGAGACCTCATTTTCTTTGCTATGCTTAAAGTTTTTCGAATCATCCCAAATCCAAGGATTGAGTTTTAGAAGACTTCCTGAGTGTATTTTCATAGTTTGAAGAGATTCGGACGAGTTAAGCAAACAACTTAAAAAATGACCTGAGCGACACGTCATTTTCATTGCTTTTTTCAAATATTTTCGATTCATCTCAGATTCGAGAATTAAACTTTGGCAGACTGCCCGAGTGTATCCCCAAAGTTTAATGAGATTCGGACGAGTTCGGCAAACCCCTTAAAAAGTAACCATAGCAACGAGACCTCATTTTCTTTGCTATGCTTAAAGTTTTTTGATTCAACCCCAATTCGAGATTTGTGCTTTGGCAGACTTCCTGAGTGTATTCCCAAAGTTTAAGGAGATTCGGACGAGCCCAAAAAACACGTTAAACAGTGATCATAGCAACGAAACCTATTTTCATCGCTTTGCTTAGTTTTTCGATTCTTTCAAAATTCGAGAATTGAGCTTTGGCAGCCTGCCCGAGTGTATCCCCAAAGTTTAAGGAGATTAGGACGAGTTCGGCAAATCCCTTAAAAAGTGACCATAGCAACGAGACCTCATTTTCTTTGCTATGCTTAAAGTTTTTCGAATCATCCCAAATCCAAGGATTGAGTTTTAGAAGACTTCCTGAGTGTATTTTCATAGTTTGAAGAGATTCGGGCGAGTTTGGCTAACACGTTAAACAGCTACCATCGCAACGAGACCTCATTTTCATCGCTATTTTTAAAGTTTTTCGATTCATCCTAAATTTGAGAATTGAGCTTTGGCAGACTGCCCGAGTTTATTCCCAAAGTTTAAAGAGATTCGGACGAGTTAAGCAAACAACTTAAAAAGTGACCATAGCAACGAGACCTCATTTTCTTTGCTATGCTTAAAGTTTTTCGAATCATCCCAAATCCAAGGATTGAGTTTTAGAAGACTTCCTGAGTGTATTTTCATAGTTTGAAGAGATTCGGGCGAGTTTGGCTAATACGTTAAACAGCTACCATCGCAACGAGACCTCATTTTCATCGCTATTTTTAAAGTTTTTCGATTCATCCTAAATTTGAGAATTGAGCTTTGGCAGACTGCCCGAGTTTATTCCCAAAGTTTAAAGAGATTCGGACGAGTTAAGCAAACAACTTAAAAAATGACCTGAGCGACACGTCATTTTCATTGCTTTTTTCAAATATTTTCGATTCATCTCAGATTCGAGAATTAAACTTTGGCAGACTGCCCGAGTGTATCCCCAAAGTTTAATGAGATTCGGACGAGTTCGGCAAACCCCTTAAAAAGTGACCATAGCAACGAGACCTCATTTTCTTTGCTATGCTTAAAGTTTTTCGATTCAACCCCAATTCGAGAGTTGAGCTTTGGCAGACCGCCCAAGTGTATTACCAAAATTTAAAGAGATTCAGGCGAGCTCAGCAAACACGTTAAACAGTGACCATGTCAACGAGACCTCATTTTCATCGCTATGTTTAAAGTTTTTCGATTCAACCCCAATTCGAGATTTGTGCTTTGGCAGACTTCCTGAGTGTATTCCCAAAGTTTAAGGAGATTCGGACGAGCTCAAAAAACACGTTAAACAGTGATCATAGCAACGAAACCTATTTTCATCGCTTTACTTAGTTTTTCGATTCTTTCAAAATTCGAGAATTGAGCTTTGGCAGCCTGCCCGAGTGTATCCCCAAAGTTTAAGGAGATTAGGACGAGTTCGGCAAATCCCTTAAAAAGTGACCATAGCAACGAGACCTCATTTTCTTTGCTATGCTTAAAGTTTTTCGAATCATCCCAAATCCAAGGATTGAGTTTTAGAAGACTTCCTGAGTGTATTTTCATAGTTTGAAGAGATTCGGGCGAGTTTGGCTAACACGTTAAACAGCTACCATCGCAACGAGACCTCATTTTCTTTGCTATGCTTAAAGTTTTTCGATTCAACCCCAATTCGAGAGTTGAGCTTTGGCAGACCGCCCAAGTGTATTACCAAAATTTAAAGAGATTCAGGCGAGCTCAGCAAACACGTTAAACAGTGACCATATCAACGAGACCTCATTTTCATCGCTATGTTTAAAGTTTTTCGATTCAACCCCAATTCGAGATTTGTGCTTTGGCAGACTTCCTGAGTGTATTCCCAAAGTTTAAGGAGATTCGGACGAGCTCAAAAAACACGTTAAACAGTGATCATAGCAACGAAACCTATTTTCATCGCTTTGCTTAGTTTTTCGATTCTTTCAAAATTCGAGAATTGAGCTTTGGCAGCCTGCCCGAGTGTATCCCCAAAGTTTAAGGAGATTAGGACGAGTTCGGCAAATCCCTTAAAAAGTGACCATAGCAACGAGACCTCATTTTCTTTGCTATGCTTAAAGTTTTTCGAATCATCCCAAATCCAAGGATTGAGTTTTAGAAGACTTCCTGAGTGTATTTTCATAGTTTGAAGAGATTCGGGCGAGTTTGGCTAACACGTTAAACAGCTACCATCGCAACGAGACCTCATTTTCATCGCTATTTTTAAAGTTTTTCGATACATCCTAAATTTGAGAATTGAGCTTTGGCAGACTGCCCGAGTTTATTCCCAAAGTTTAAAGAGATTCGGACGAGTTAAGCAAACAACTTAAAAAATGACCTGAGCGACACGTCATTTTCATTGCTTTTTTCAAATATTTTCGATTCATCTCAGATTCGAGAATTAAACTTTGGCAGACTGCCCGAGTGTATCCCCAAAGTTTAATGAGATTCGGACGAGTTCGGCAAACCCCTTAAAAAGTGACCATAGCAACGAGACCTCATTTTCTTTGCTATGCTTAAAGTTTTTCGAATCATCCCAAATCCAAGGATTGAGTTTTAGAAGACTTCCTGAGTGTATTTTCATAGTTTGAAGAGATTCGGGCGAGTTTGGCTAATACGTTAAACAGCTACCATCGCAACGAGACCTCATTTTCATCGCTATTTTTAAAGTTTTTCGATTCATCCTAAATTTGAGAATTGAGCTTTGGCAGACTGCCCGAGTTTATTCCCAAAGTTTAAAGAGATTCGGACGAGTTAAGCAAACAACTTAAAAAATGACCTGAGCGACACATTCATTGCTTTTTTCAAATATTTTCGATTCATCTCAGATTCGAGAATTAAACTTTGGCAGACTGCCCGAGTGTATCACCAAAGTTTAATGAGATTCGGACGAGTTCGGCAAATCCCTTAAAAAGTGACCATAGCAACGAGACCTCATTTTCTTTGCTATGCTTAAAGTTTTTCGAATCATCCCAAATCCAAGGATTGAGTTTTAGAAGACTTCCTGAGTGTATTTTCATAGTTTGAAGAGATTCGGGCGAGTTTGGCTAACACGTTAAACAGCTACCATCGCAACGAGACCTCATTTTCTTTGCTATGCTTAAAGTTTTTCGATTCAACCCCAATTCGAGAGTTGAGCTTTGGCAGACCGCCCAAGTGTATTACCAAAATTTAAAGAGATTCAGGCGAGCTCAGCAAACACGTTAAACAGTGACCATATCAACGAGACCTCATTTTCATCGCTATGTTTAAAGTTTTTCGATTCAACCCCAATTCGAGATTTGTGCTTTGGCAGACTTCCTGAGTGTATTCCCAAAGTTTAAGGAGATTCGGACGAGCTCAAAAAACACGTTAAACAGTGATCATAGCAACGAAACCTATTTTCATCGCTTTGCTTAGTTTTTCGATTCTTTCAAAATTCGAGAATTGAGCTTTGGCAGCCTGCCCGAGTGTATCCCCAAAGTTTAAGGAGATTAGGACGAGTTCGGCAAATCCCTTAAAAAGTGACCATAGCAACGAGACCTCATTTTCTTTGCTATGCTTAAAGTTTTTCGAATCATCCCAAATCCAAGGATTGAGTTTTAGAAGACTTCCTGAGTGTATTTTCATAGTTTGAAGAGATTCGGGCGAGTTTGGCTAACACGTTAAACAGCTACCATCGCAACGAGACCTCATTTTCATCGCTATTTTTAAAGTTTTTCGATTCATCCTAAATTTGAGAATTGAGCTTTGGCAGACTGCCCGAGTTTATTCCCAAAGTTTAAAGAGATTCGGACGAGTTAAGCAAACAACTTAAAAAGTGACCATAGCAACGAGACCTCATTTTCTTTGCTATGCTTAAAGTTTTTCGAATCATCCCAAATCCAAGGATTGAGTTTTAGAAGACTTCCTGAGTGTATTTTCATAGTTTGAAGAGATTCGGGCGAGTTTGGCTAATACGTTAAACAGCTACCATCGCAACGAGACCTCATTTTCATCGCTATTTTTAAAGTTTTTCGATTCATCCTAAATTTGAGAATTGAGCTTTGGCAGACTGCCCGAGTTTATTCCCAAAGTTTAAAGAGATTCGGACGAGTTAAGCAAACAACTTAAAAAATGACCTGAGCGACACGTCATTTTCATTGCTTTTTTTCAAATATTTTCGATTCATCTCAGATTCGAGAATTAAACTTTGGCAGACTGCCCGAGTGTATCCCCAAAGTTTAATGAGATTCGGACGAGTTCGGCAAATCCCTTAAAAAGTGACCATAGCAACGAGACCTCATTTTCTTTGCTATGCTTAAAGTT
This sequence comes from Allacma fusca, assembly GCA_947179485.1. Taxonomy (NCBI): domain Eukaryota; kingdom Metazoa; phylum Arthropoda; class Collembola; order Symphypleona; family Sminthuridae; genus Allacma; species Allacma fusca. The sequence continues at coordinate 22,725,112 of OX359245.1, forward strand.
TTTCGAATCATCCCAAATCCAAGGATTGAGTTTTAGAAGACTTCCTGAGTGTATTTTTATAGTTTGAAGAGATTCGGGCGAGTTTGGCTAACACGTTAAACAGCTACCATCGCAACGAGACCTCATTTTCATCGCTATTTTTAAAGTTTTTCGATTCATCCTAAATTTGAGAATTGAGCTTTGGCAGACTGCCCGAGTTTATTCCCAAAGTTTAAAGAGATTCGGACGAGTTAAGCAAACAACTTAAAAAATGACCTGAGCGACACGTCATTTTCATTGCTTTTTTCAAATATTTTCGATTCATCTCAGATTCGAGAATTAAACTTTGGCAGACTGCCCGAGTGTATCCCCAAAGTTTAATGAGATTCGGACGAGTTCGGCAAACCCCTTAAAAAGTGACCATAGCAACGAGACCTCATTTTCTTTGCTATGCTTAAAGTTTTTCGATTCAACCCCAATTCGAGAGTTGAGCTTTGGCAGACCGCCCAAGTGTATTACCAAAATTTAAAGAGATTCAGGCGAGCTCAGCAAACACGTTAAACAGTGACCATATCAACGAGACCTCATTTTCATCGCTATGTTTAAAGTTTTTCGATTCAACCCCAATTCGAGATTTGTGCTTTGGCAGACTTCCTGAGTGTATTCCCAAAGTTTAAGGAGATTCGGACGAGCTCAAAAAACACGTTAAACAGTGATCATAGCAACGAAACCTATTTTCATCGCTTTGCTTAGTTTTTCGATTCTTTCAAAATTCGAGAATTGAGCTTTGGCAGCCTGCCCGAGTGTATCCCCAAAGTTTAAGGAGATTAGGACGAGTTCGGCAAATCCCTTAAAAAGTGACCATAGCAACGAGACCTCATTTTCTTTCCTATGCTTAAAGTTTTTCGAATCATCCCAAATCCAAGGATTGAGTTTTAGAAGACTTCCTGAGTGTATTTTCATAGTTTGAAGAGATTCGGGCGAGTTTGGCTAACACGTTAAACAGCTACCATCGCAACGAGACCTCATTTTCTTTGCTATGCTTAAAGTTTTTCGATTCAACCCCAATTCGAGAGTTGAGCTTTGGCAGACCGCCCAAGTGTATTACCAAAATTTAAAGAGATTCAGGCGAGCTCAGCAAACACGTTAAACAGTGACCATATCAACGAGACCTCATTTTCATCGCTGTTTAAAGTTTTTCGATTCAACCCCAATTCGAGATTTGTGCTTTGGCAGACTTCCTGAGTGTATTCCCAAAGTTTAAGGAGATTCGGACGAGCTCAAAAAACACGTTAAACAGTGATCATAGCAACGAAACCTATTTTCATCGCTTTGCTTAGTTTTTCGATTCTTTCAAAATTCGAGAATTGAGCTTTGGCAGCCTGCCCGAGTGTATCCCCAAAGTTTAAAGAGATTCGGACGAGTTAAGCAAACAACTTAAAAAGTGACCATAGCAACGAGACCTCATTTTCTTTGCTATGCTTAAAGTTTTTCGAATCATCCCAAATCCAAGGATTGAGTTTTAGAAGACTTCCTGAGTGTATTTTCATAGTTTGAAGAGATTCGGACGAGTTAAGCAAACAACTTAAAAAATGACCTGAGCGACACGTCATTTTCATTGCTTTTTTCAAATATTTTCGATTCATCTCAGATTCGAGAATTAAACTTTGGCAGACTGCCCGAGTGTATCCCCAAAGTTTAATGAGATTCGGACGAGTTCGGCAAACCCCTTAAAAAGTAACCATAGCAACGAGACCTCATTTTCTTTGCTATGCTTAAAGTTTTTCGATTCAACCCCAATTCGAGAGTTGAGCTTTGGCAGACCGCCCAAGTGTATTACCAAAATTTAAAGAGATTCAGGCGAGCTCAGCAAACACGTTAAACAGTGACCATATCAACGAGACCTCATTTTCATCGCTGTTTAAAGTTTTTCGATTCAACCCCAATTCGAGATTTGTGCTTTGGCAGACTTCCTGAGTGTATTCCCAAAGTTTAAGGAGATTCGGACGAGCTCAAAAAACACGTTAAACAGTGATCATAGCAACGAAACCTATTTTCATCGCTTTGCTTAGTTTTTCGATTCTTTCAAAATGCGAGAATTGAGCTTTGGCAGCCTGCCCGAGTGTATCCCCAAAGTTTAAGGAGATTAGGACGAGTTCGGCAAATCCCTTAAAAAGTGACCATAGCAACGAGACCTCATTTTCTTTGCTATGCTTAAAGTTTTTCGAATCATCCCAAATCCAAGGATTGAGTTTTAGAAGACTTCCTGAGTGTATTTTCATAGTTTGAAGAGATTCGGGCGAGTTTGGCTAACACGTTAAACAGCTACCATCGCAACGAGACCTCATTTTCATCGCTATTTTTAAAGTTTTTCGATTCATCCTAAATTTGAGAATTGAGCTTTGGCAGACTGCCCGAGTTTATTCCCAAAGTTTAAAGAGATTCGGACGAGTTAAGCAAACAACTTAAAAAGTGACCATAGCAACGAGACCTCATTTTCTTTGCTATGTTTAAAGTTTTTCGAATCATCCCAAATCCAAGGATTGAGTTTTAGAAGACTTCCTGAGTGTATTTTCATAGTTTGAAGAGATTCAGGCGAGTTTGGCTAATACGTTAAACAGCTACCATCGCAACGAGACCTCATTTTCATCGCTATGTTTAAAGTTTTTCGATTCAACCCCAATTCGAGATTTGTGCTTTGGCAGACTTCCTGAGTGTATTCCCAAAGTTTAAGGAGATTCGGACGAGCTCAAAAAACACGTTAAACAGTGATCATAGCAACGAAACCTATTTTCATCGCTTTGCTTAGTTTTTCGATTCTTTCAAAATTCGAGAATTGAGCTTTGGCAGCCTGCCCGAGTGTATCCCCAAAGTTTAAGGAGATAAGGACGAGTTCGGCAAATCCCTTAAAAAGTGACCATAGCAACGAGACCTCATTTTCTTTGCTATGCTTAAAGTTTTTCGAATCATCCCAAATCCAAGGATTGAGTTTTAGAAGACTTCCTGAGTGTATTTTCATAGTTTGAAGAGATTCGGGCGAGTTTGGCTAACACGTTAAACAGCTACCATCGCAACGAGACCTCATTTTCATCGCTATTTTTAAAGTTTTTCGATTCATCCTAAATTTGAGGATTGAGCTTTGGCAGACTGCCCGAGTTTATTCCCAAAGTTTAAAGAAATTCGGACGAGTTAAGCAAACAACTTAAAAAATGACCTGAGCGACACGTCATTTTCATTGCTTTTTTCAAATATTTTCGATTCATCTCAGATTCGAGAATTAAACTTTGGCAGACTGCCCGAGTGTATCCCCAAAGTTTAATGAGATTCGGACGAGTTCGGCAAACCCCTTAAAAAGTGACCATAGCAACGAGACCTCATTTTCTTTGCTATGCTTAAAGTTTTTCGATTCAACCCCAATTCGAGAGTTGAGCTTTGGCAGACCGCCCAAGTGTATTACCAAAATTTAAAGAGATTCAGGCGAGCTCAGCAAACACGTTAAACAGTGACCATATCAACGAGACCTCATTTTCATCGCTATGTTTAAAGTTTTTCGATTCAACCCCAATTCGAGATTTGTGCTTTGGCAGACTTCCTGAGTGTATTCCCAAAGTTTAAGGAGATTCGGACGAGCTCAAAAAACACGTTAAACAGTGATCATAGCAACGAAACCTATTTTCATCGCTTTGCTTAGTTTTTCGATTCTTTCAAAATTCGAGAATTGAGCTTTGGCAGCCTGCCCGAGTGTATCCCCAAAGTTTAAGGAGATAAGGACGAGTTCGGCAAATCCCTTAAAAAGTGACCATAGCAACGAGACCTCATTTTCTTTGCTATGCTTAAAGTTTTTCGAATCATCCCAAATCCAAGGATTGAGTTTTAGAAGACTTCCTGAGTGTATTTTCATAGTTTGAAGAGATTCGGGCGAGTTTGGCTAACACGTTAAACAGCTACCATCGCAACGAGACCTCATTTTCATCGCTATTTTTAAAGTTTTTCGATTCATCCTAAATTTGAGAATTGAGCTTTGGCAGACTGCCCGAGTTTATTCCCAAAGTTTAAAGAGATTCGGACGAGTTAAGCAAACAACTTAAAAAGTGACCATAGCAACGAGACCTCATTTTCTTTGCTATGCTTAAAGTTTTTCGAATCATCCCAAATCCAAGGATTGAGTTTTAGAAGACTTCCTGAGTGTATTTTCATAGTTTGAAGAGATTCGGGCGAGTTTGGCTAATACGTTAAACAGCTACCATCGCAACGAGACCTCATTTTCATCGCTATTTTTAAAGTTTTTCGATTCATCCTAAATTTGAGAATTGAGCTTTGGCAGACTGCCCGAGTTTATTCCCAAAGTTTAAAGAGATTCGGACGAGTTAAGCAAACAACTTAAAAAATGACCTGAGCGACACGTCATTTTCATTGCTTTTTTTCAAATATTTTCGATTCATCTCAGATTCGAGAATTAAACTTTGGCAGACTGCCCGAGTGTATCCCCAAAGTTTAATGAGATTCGGACGAGTTCGGCAAACCCCTTAAAAAGTGACCATAGCAACGAGACCTCATTTTCTTTGCTATGCTTAAAGTTTTTCGATTCAACCCCAATTCGAGAGTTGAGCTTTGGCAGACCGCCCAAGTGTATTACCAAAATTTAAAGAGATTCAGGCGAGCTCAGCAAACACGTTAAACAGTGACCATATCAACGAGACCTCATTTTCATCGCTATGTTTAAAGTTTTTCGATTCAACCCCAATTCGAGATTTGTGCTTTGGCAGACTTCCTGAGTGTATTCCCAAAGTTTAAGGAGATTCGGACGAGCTCAAAAAACACGTTAAACAGTGATCATAGCAACGAAACCTATTTTCATCGCTTTGCTTAGTTTTTCGATTCTTTCAAAATTCGAGAATTGAGCTTTGGCAGCCTGCCCGAGTGTATCCCCAAAGTTTAAGGAGATTATGACGAGTTCGGCAAATCCCTTAAAAAGTGACCATGGCAACGAGACCTCATTTTCTTTGCTATGCTTAAAGTTTTTCGAATCATCCCAAATCCAAGGATTGAGTTTTAGAAGACTTCCTGAGTGTATTTTCATAGTTTGAAGAGATTCGGGCGAGTTTGGCTAACACGTTAAACAGCTACCATCGCAACGAGACCTCATTTTCATCGCTATTTTTAAAGTTTTTCGATTCATCCTAAATTTGAGAATTGAGCTTTGGCAGACTGCCCGAGTTTATTCCCAAAGTTTAAAGAGATTCGGACGAGTTAAGCAAACAACTTAAAAAATGACCTGAGCGACACGTCATTTTCATTGCTTTTTTCAAATATTTTCGATTCATCTCAGATTCGAGAATTAAACTGGCAGACTGCCCGAGTGTATCCCCAAAGTTTAATGAGATTCGGACGAGTTCGGCAAACCCCTTAAAAAGTGACCATAGCAACGAGACCTCATTTTCTTTGCTATGCTTAAAGTTTTTCGATTCAACCCCAATTCGAGAGTTGAGCTTTGGCAGACCGCCCAAGTGTATTACCAAAATTTAAAGAGATTCAGGCGAGCTCAGCAAACACGTTAAACAGTGACCATATCAACGAGACCTCATTTTCATCGCTATGTTTAAAGTTTTTCGATTCAACCCCAATTCGAGATTTGTGCTTTGGCAGACTTCCTGAGTGTATTCCCAAAGTTTAAGGAGATTCGGACGAGCTCAAAAAACACGTTAAACAGTGATAGCAACGAAACCTATTTTCATCGCTTTGCTTAGTTTTTCGATTCTTTCAAAATTCGAGAATTGAGCTTTGGCAGCCTGCCCGAGTGTATCCCCAAAGTTTAAGGAGATCAGGACGAGTTCGGCAAATCCCTTAAAAAGTGACCATAGCAACGAGACCTCATTTTCTTTGCTATGCTTAAAGTTTTTCGAATCATCCCAAATCCAAGGATTGAGTTTTAGAAGACTTCCTGAGTGTATTTTCATAGTTTGAAGAGATTCGGGCGAGTTTGGCTAACACGTTAAACAGCTACCATCGCAACGAGACCTCATTTTCATCGCTATTTTTAAAGTTTTTCGATTCATCTTAAATTTGAAAATTGAGCTTTGGCAGACTGCCCGAGTTTATTCCCAAAGTTTAAAGAGATTCGGACGAGTTAAGCAAACAACTTAAAAAGTGACCTGAGCGACACGCCATTTTCAATGCTTTTTTCAAATATTTTCGATTCATCTCAGATTCGAGAATTGAGCTTTGGCAGACTACCCGAGTGTATCCCCAAAATTTAAAGAGATTATTGCGAGCTCAGCAAACACGTTAAACATTGACCATATCAACGAGACCTCATTTTCATCGCTATTTTTAAAGTTTTTCGATTCATCCTAAATTTGAGAATTGAGCTTTGGCAGACTGCCCGAGTGTATCCCCAAAGTTTAATGAGATTCGGACGAGTTCGGCAAACCCCTTAAAAAGTGACCATAGCAACGAGACCTCATTTTCTTTGCTATGCTTAAAGTTTTTCGAATCATCCCAAATCCAAGGATTGAGTTTTAGAAGACTTCCTGAGTGTATTTTCATAGTTTGAAGAGATTCGGGCGAGTTTGGCTAACACGTTAAACAGCTACCATCGCAACGAGACCTCATTTTCATCGCTATTTTTAAAGTTTTTCGATTCATCCTAAATTTGAGAATTGAGCTTTGGCAGACTGCCCGAGTTTATTCCCAAAGTTTAAAGAGATTCGGACGAGTTAAGCAAACAACTTAAAAAATGACCTGAGCGACACGTCATTTTCATTGCTTTTTTCAAATATTTTCGATTCATCTCAGATTCGAGAATTAAACTTTGGCAGACTGCCCGAGTGTATCCCCAAAGTTTAATGAGATTCGGACGAGTTCGGCAAAACCCTTAAAAAGTGACTATAGCAACGAGACCTCATTTTCTTTGCTATGCTTAAAGTTTTTCGATTCAACCCCAATTCGAGAGTTGAGCTTTGGCAGACCGCCCAAGTGTATTACCAAAATTTAAAGAGATTCAGGCGAGCTCAGCAAACACGTTAAACAGTGACCATATCAACGAGACCTCATTTTCATCGCTATGTTTAAAGTTTTTCGATTCAACCCCAATTCGAGATTTGTGCTTTGGCAGACTTCCTGAGTGTATTCCCAAAGTTTAAGGAGATTCGGACGAGCTCAAAAAACACGTTAAACAGTGATCATAGCAACGAAACCTATTTTCATCGCTTTGCTTAGTTTTTCGATTGTTTCAAAATTCGAGAATTGAGCTTTGGCAGCCTGCCCGAGTGTATCCCCAAAGTTTAAGGAGATTAGGACGAGTTCGGCAAATCCCTTAAAAAGTGACCATAGCAACGAGACCTCATTTTCTTTGCTATGCTTAAAGTTTTTCGAATCATCCCAAATCCAAGGATTGTTTTAGAAGACTTCCTGAGTGTATTTTCATAGTTTGAAGAGATTCGGGCGAGTTTGGCTAACACGTTAAACAGCTACCATCGCAACGAGACCTCATTTTCTTTGCTATGCTTAAAGTTTTTCGATTCAACCCCAATTCGAGAGTTGAGCTTTGGCAGACCGCCCAAGTGTATTACCAAAATTTAAAGAGATTCAGGCGAGCTCAGCAAACACGTTAAACAGTGACCATATCAACGAGACCTCATTTTCATCGCTATGTTTAAAGTTTTTCGATTCAACCCCAATTCGAGATTTGTGCTTTGGCAGACTTCCTGAGTGTATTCCCAAAGTTTAAGGAGATTCGGACGAGCTCAAAAAACACGTTAAACAGTGATCATAGCAACGAAACCTATTTTCATCGCTTTGCTTAGTTTTTCGATTCTTTCAAAATTCGAGAATTGAGCTTTGGCAGCCTGCCCGAGTGTATCCCCAAAGTTTAAGGAGATTAGGACGAGTTCGGCATATCCCTTAAAAAGTGACCATAGCAACGAGACCTCATTTTCTTTGCTATGCTTAAAGTTTTTCGAATCATCCCAAATCCAAGGATTGAGTTTTAGAAGACTTCCTGAGTGTATTTTCATAGTTTGAAGACATTCGGGCGAGTTTGGCTAACACGTTAAACAGCTACCATCGCAACGAGACCTCATTTTCTTTGCTATGATTAAAGTTTTTCGATTCAACCCCAATTCGAGAGTTGAGCTTTGGCAGACCGCCCAAGTGTATTACCAAAATTTAAAGAGATTCAGGCGAGCTCAGCAAACACGTTAAACAGTGACCATATCAACGAGACCTCATTTTCATCGCTATGTTTAAAGTTTTTCGATTCAACCCCAATTCGAGATTTGTGCTTTGGCAGACTTCCTGAGTGTATTCCCAAAGTTTAAGGAGATTCGGACGAGCTCAAAAAACACGTTAAACAGTGATCATAGCAACGAAACCTATTTTCATCGCTTTGCTTAGTTTTTCGATTCTTTCAAAATTCGAGAATTGAGCTTTGGCAGCCTGCCCGAGTGTATCCCCAAAGTTTAAGGAGATTAGGACGAGTTCGGCAAATCCCTTAAAAAGTGACCATAGCAACGAGACCTCATTTTCTTTGCTATGCTTAAAGTTTTTCGAATCATCCCAAATCCAAGGATTGAGTTTTAGAAGACTTCCTGAGTGTATTTTCATAGTTTGAAGAGATTCGGGCGAGTTTGGCTAACACGTTAAACAGCTACCATCGCAACGAGACCTCATTTTCATCGCTATTTTTAAAGTTTTTCGATTCATCCTAAATTTGAGAATTGAGCTTTGGCAGACTGCCCGAGTTTATTCCCAAAGTTTAAAGAGATTCGGACGAGTTAAGCAAACAACTTAAAAAATGACCTGAGCGACACGTCATTTTCATTGCTTTTTTCAAATATTTTCGATTCATCTCAGATTCGAGAATTAAACTTTGGCAGACTGCCCGAGTGTATCCCCAAAGTTTAATGAGATTCGGACGAGTTCGGCAAAACCCTTAAAAAGTGACTATAGCAACGAGACCTCATTTTCTTTGCTATGCTTAAAGTTTTTCGATTCAACCCCAATTCGAGAGTTGAGCTTTGGCAGACCGCCCAAGTGTATTACCAAAATTTAAAGAGATTCAGGCGAGCTCAGCAAACACGTTAAACAGTGACCATATCAACGAGACCTCATTTTCATCGCTATGTTTAAAGTTTTTCGATTCAACCCCAATTCGAGATTTGTGCTTTGGCAGACTTCCTGAGTGTATTCCCAAAGTTTAAGGAGATTCGGACGAGCTCAAAAAACACGTTAAACAGTGATCATAGCAACGAAACCTATTTTCATCGCTTTGCTTAGTTTTTCGATTCTTTCAAAATTCGAGAATTGAGCTTTGGCAGCCTGCCCGAGTGTATCCCCAAAGTTTAAGGAGATTAGGACGAGTTCGGCAAATCCCTTAAAAAGTGACCATAGCAACGAGACCTCATTTTCTTTGCTATGCTTAAAGTTTTTCGAATCATCCCAAATCCAAGGATTGTTTTAGAAGACTTCCTGAGTGTATTTTCATAGTTTGAAGAGATTCGGGCGAGTTTGGCTAACACGTTAAACAGCTACCATCGCAACGAGACCTCATTTTCTTTGCTATGCTTAAAGTTTTTCGATTCAACCCCAATTCGAGAGTTGAGCTTTGGCAGACCGCCCAAGTGTATTACCAAAATTTAAAGAGATTCAGGCGAGCTCAAAAAACACGTTAAACAGTGATCATAGCAACGAAACCTATTTTCATCGCTTTGCTTAGTTTTTCGATTCTTTCAAAATTCGAGAATTGAGCTTTGGCAGCCTGCCCGAGTGTATCCCCAAAGTTTAAGGAGATTAGGACGAGTTCGGCATATCCCTTAAAAAGTGACCATAGCAACGAGACCTCATTTTCTTTGCTATGCTTAAAGTTTTTCGAATCATCCCAAATCCAAGGATTGAGTTTTAGAAGACTTCCTGAGTGTATTTTCATAGTTTGAAGACATTCGGGCGAGTTTGGCTAACACGTTAAACAGCTACCATCGCAACGAGACCTCATTTTCATCGCTATTTTTAAAGTTTTTCGATTCATCCTAAATTTGAGAATTGAGCTTTGGCAGACTGCCCGAGTGTATCCCCAAAGTTTAATGAGATTCGGACGAGTTCGGCAAACCCCTTAAAAAGTGACCATAGCAACGAGACCTCATTTTCTTTGCTATGCTTAAAGTTTTTCGAATCATCCCAAATCCAAGGATTGAGTTTTAGAAGACTTCCTGAGTGTATTTTCATAGTTTGAAGAGATTCGGGCGAGTTTGGCTAACACGTTAAACAGCTACCATCGCAACGAGACCTCATTTTCATCGCTATTTTTAAAGTTTTTCGATTCATCCTAAATTTGAGAATTGAGCTTTGGCAGACTGCCCGAGTTTATTCCCAAAGTTTAAAGAGATTCGGACGAGTTAAGCAAACAACTTAAAAAATGACCTGAGCGACACGTCATTTTCATTGCTTTTTTCAAATATTTTCGATTCATCTCAGATTCGAGAATTAAACTTTGGCAGACTGCCCGAGTGTATCCCCAAAGTTTAATGAGATTCGGACGAGTTCGGCAAACCCCTTAAAAAGTGACCATAGCAACGAGACCTCATTTTCTTTGCTATGCTTAAAGTTTTTCGATTCAACCCCAATTCGAGAGTTGAGCTTTGGCAGACCGCCCAAGTGTATTACCAAAATTTAAAGAGATTCAGGCGAGCTCAGCAAACACGTTAAACAGTGACCATATCAACGAGACCTCATTTTCATCGCTATGTTTAAAGTTTTTCGATTCAACCCCAATTCGAGATTTGTGCTTTGGCAGACTTCCTGAGTGTATTCCCAAAGTTTAAGGAGATTCGGACGAGCTCAAAAAACACGTTAAACAGTGATCATAGCAACGAAACCTATTTTCATCGCTTTGCTTAGTTTTTCGATTCTTTCAAAATTCGAGAATTGAGCTTTGGCAGCCTGCCCGAGTGTATCCCCAAAGTTTAAGGAGATTAGGACGAGTTCGGCAAATCCCTTAAAAAGTGACCATAGCAACGAGACCTCATTTTCTTTGCTATGCTTAAAGTTTTTCGAATCATCCCAAATCCAAGGATTGAGTTTTAGAAGACTTCCTGAGTGTATTTTCATAGTTTGAAGAGATTCGGGCGTTTGGCTAACACGTTAAACAGCTACCATCGCAACGAGACCTCATTTTCTTTGCTATGCTTAAAGTTTTTCGATTCAACCCCAATTCGAGAGTTGAGCTTTGGCAGACCGCCCAAGTGTATTACCAAAATTTAAAGAGATTCAGGCGAGCTCAGCAAACACGTTAAACAGTGACCATATCAACGAGACCTCATTTTCATCGCTATGTTTAAAGTTTTTCGATTCAACCCCAATTCGAGATTTGTGCTTTGGCAGACTTCCTGAGTGTATTCCCAAAGTTTAAGGAGATTCGGACGAGCTCAAAAAACACGTTAAACAGTGATCATAGCAACGAAACCTATTTTCATCGCTTTGCTTAGTTTTTCGATTCTTTCAAAATTCGAGAATTGAGCTTTGGCAGCCTGCCCGAGTGTATCCCCAAAGTTTAAGGAGATTAGGACGAGTTCGGCAAATCCCTTAAAAAGTGACCATAGCAACGAGACCTCATTTTCTTTGCTATGCTTAAAGTTTTTCGAATCATCCCAAATCCAAGGATTGAGTTTTAGAAGACTTCCTGAGTGTATTTTCATAGTTTGAAGAGATTCGGGCGAGTTTGGCTAACACGTTAAACAGCTACCATCGCAACGAGACCTCATTTTCATCGCTATTTTTAAAGTTTTTCGATTCATCCTAAATTTGAGAATTGAGCTTTGGCAGACTGCCCGAGTTTATTCCCAAAGTTTAAAGAGATTCGGACGAGTTAAGCAAACAACTTAAAAAATGACCTGAGCGACACGTCATTTTCATTGCTTTTTTCAAATATTTTCGATTCATCTCAGATTCGAGAATTAAACTTTGGCAGACTGCCCGAGTGTATCCCCAAAGTTTAATGAGATTCGGACGAGTTCGGCAAATCCCTTAAAAAGTGACCATAGCAACGAGACCTCATTTTCTTTGCTATGCTTAAAGTTTTTCGAATCATCCCAAATCCAAGGATTGAGTTTTAGAAGACTTCCTGAGTGTATTTTCATAGTTTGAAGAGATTCGGGCGAGTTTGGCTAACACGTTAAACAGCTACCATCGCAACGAGACCTCATTTTCATCGCTATTTTTAAAGTTTTTCGATTCATCCTAAATTTGAGAATTGAGCTTTGGCAGACTGCCCGAGTTTATTCCCAAAGTTTAAAGAGATTCGGACGAGTTAAGCAAACAACTTAAAAAATGACCTGAGCGACACGTCATTTTCATTGCTTTTTTCAAATATTTTCGATTCATCTCAGATTCGAGAATTAAACTTTGGCAGACTGCCCGAGTGTATCCCCAAAGTTTAATGAGATTCGGACGAGTTCGGCAAACCCCTTAAAAAGTGACCATAGCAACGAGACCTCATTTTCTTTGCTATGCTTAAAGTTTTTCGATTCAACCCCAATTCGAGAGTTGAGCTTTGGCAGACCGCCCAAGTGTATTACCAAAATTTAAAGAGATTCAGGCGAGCTCAGCAAACACGTTAAACAGTGACCATATCAACGAGACCTCATTTTCATCGCTATGTTTAAAGTTTTTCGATTCAACCCCAATTCGAGATTTGTGCTTTGGCAGACTTCCTGAGTGTATTCCCAAAGTTCAAGGAGATTCGGACGAGCTCAAAAAACACGTTAAACAGTGATCATAGCAACGAAACCTATTTTCATCGCTTTGCTTAGTTTTTCGATTCTTTCAAAATTCGAGAATTGAGCTTTGGCAGCCTGCCCGAGTGTATCCCCAAAGTTTAAGGAGATTAGGACGAGTTCGGCAAATCCCTTAAAAAGTGACCATAGCAACGAGACCTCATTTTCTTTGCTATGCTTAAAGTTTTTCGAATCATCCCAAATCCAAGGATTGAGTTTTAGAAGACTTCCTGAGTGTATTTTCATAGTTTGAAGAGATTCGGGCGAGTTTGGCTAACACGTTAAACAGCTACCATCGCAACGAGACCTCATTTTCTTTGCTATGATTAAAGTTTTTCGATTCATCCTAAATTTGAGAATTGAGCTTTGGCAGACTGCCCGAGTTTATTCCCAAAGTTTAAAGAGATTCGGACGAGTTAAGCAAACAACTTAAAAAGTGACCATAGCAACGACACCTCATTTTCTTTGCTATGCTTAAAGTTTTTCGAATCATCCCAAATCCAAGGATTGAGTTTTAGAAGACTTCCTGAGTGTATTTTCATAGTTTGAAGAGATTCGGGCGAGTTTGGCTAATACGTTAAACAGCTACCATCGCAACGAGACCTCATTTTCATCGCTATTTTTAAAGTTTTTCGATTCATCCTAAATTTGAGAATTGAGCTTTGGCAGACTGCCCGAGTTTATTCCCAAAGTTTAAAGAGATTCGGACGAGTTAAGCAAACAACTTAAAAAATGACCTGAGCGACACGTCATTTTCATTGCTTTTTTCAAATATTTTCGATTCATCTCAGATTCGAGAATTAAACTTTGGCAGACTGCCCGAGTGTATCCCCAAAGTTTAATGAGATTCGGACGAGTTCGGCAAATCCCTTAAAAAGTGACCATAGCAACGAGACCTCATTTTCTTTGCTATGCTTAAAGTTTTTCGAATCATCCCAAATCCAAGGATTGAGTTTTAGAAGACTTCCTGAGTGTATTTTCATAGTTTGAAGAGATTCGGGCGAGTTTGGCTAACACGTTAAACAGCTACCATCGCAACGAGACCTCATTTTCATCGCTATTTTTAAAGTTTTTCGATTCATCCTAAATTTGAGAATTGAGCTTTGGCAGACTGCCCGAGTTTATTCCCAAAGTTTAAAGAGATTCGGACGAGTTAAGCAAACAACTTAAAAAATGACCTGAGCGACACGTCATTTTCATTGCTTTTTTCAAATATTTTCGATTCATCTCAGATTCGAGAATTAAACTTTGGCAGACTGCCCGAGTGTATCCCCAAAGTTTAATGAGATTCGGACGAGTTCGGCAAACCCCTTAAAAAGTGACCATAGCAACGAGACCTCATTTTCTTTGCTATGCTTAAAGTTTTTCGATTCAACCCCAATTCGAGAGTTGAGCTTTGGCAGACCGCCCAAGTGTATTACCAAAATTTAAAGAGATTCAGGCGAGCTCAGCAAACACGTTAAACAGTGACCATATCAACGAGACCTCATTTTCATCGCTATGTTTAAAGTTTTTCGATTCAACCCCAATTCGAGATTTGTGCTTTGGCAGACTTCCTGAGTGTATTCCCAAAGTTCAAGGAGATTCGGACGAGCTCAAAAAACACGTTAAACAGTGATCATAGCAACGAAACCTATTTTCATCGCTTTGCTTAGTTTTTCGATTCTTTCAAAATTCGAGAATTGAGCTTTGGCAGCCTGCCCGAGTGTATCCCCAAAGTTTAAGGAGATTAGGACGAGTTCGGCAAATCCCTTAAAAAGTGACCATAGCAACGAGACCTCATTTTCTTTGCTATGCTTAAAGTTTTTCGAATCATCCCAAATCCAAGGATTGAGTTTTAGAAGACTTCCTGAGTGTATTTTCATAGTTTGAAGAGATTCGGGCGAGTTTGGCTAACACGTTAAACAGCTACCATCGCAACGAGACCTCATTTTCTTTGCTATGATTAAAGTTTTTCGATTCAACCCCAATTCGAGAGTTGAGCTTTGGCAGACCGCCCAAGTGTATTACCAAAATTTAAAGAGATTCAGGCGAGCTCAGCAAACACGTTAAACAGTGACCATATCAACGAGACCTCATTTTCATCGCTATGTTTAAAGTTTTTCGATTCAACCCCAATTCGAGATTTGTGCTTTGGCAGACTTCCTGAGTGTATTCCCAAAGTTTAAGGAGATTCGGACGAGCTCAAAAAACACGTTAAACAGTGATCATAGCAACGAAACCTATTTTCATCGCTTTGCTTAGTTTTTCGATTCTTTCAAAATTCGAGAATTGAGCTTTGGCAGCCTGCCCGAGTGTATCCCCAAAGTTTAAGGAGATTAGGACGAGTTCGGCAAATCCCTTAAAAAGTGACCATAGCAACGAGACCTCATTTTCTTTGCTATGCTTAAAGTTTTTCGAATCATCCCAAACCCAAGGATTGAGTTTTAGAAGACTTCCTGAGTGTATTTTCATAGTTTGAAGAGATTCGGGCGAGTTTGGCTAACACGTTAAACAGCTACCATCGCAACGAGACCTCATTTTCATCGCTATTTTTAAAGTTTTTCGATTCATCCTAAATTTGAGAATTGAGCTTTGGCAGACTGCCCGAGTTTATTCCCAAAGTTTAAAGAGATTCGGACGAGTTAAGCAAACAACTTAAAAAGTGACCATAGCAACGACACCTCATTTTCTTTGCTATGCTTAAAGTTTTTCGAATCATCCCAAATCCAAGGATTGAGTTTTAGAAGACTTCCTGAGTGTATTTTCATAGTTTGAAGAGATTCGGGCGAGTTTGGCTAATACGTTAAACAGCTACCATCGCAACGAGACCTCATTTTCATCGCTATTTTTAAAGTTTTTCGATTCATCCTAAATTTGAGAATTGAGCTTTGACAGACTGCCCGAGTTTATTTCCAAAGTTTAAAGAGATTCGGACGAGTTAAGCAAACAACTTAAAAAATGACCTGAGCGACACGTCATTTTCATTGCTTTTTTCAAATATTTTCGATTCATCTCAGATTCGAGAATTAAACTTTGGCAGACTGCCCGAGTGTATCCCCAAAGTTTAATGAGATTCGGACGAGTTCGGCAAATCCCTTAAAAAGTGACCATAGCAACGAGACCTCATTTTCTTTGCTATGCTTAAAGTTTTTCGAATCATCCCAAATCCAAGGATTGAGTTTTAGAAGACTTCCTGAGTGTATTTTCATAGTTTGAAGAGATTCGGGCGAGTTTGGCTAACACGTTAAACAGCTACCATCGCAACGAGACCTCATTTTCATCGCTATTTTTAAAGTTTTTCGATTCATCCTAAATTTGAGAATTGAGCTTTGGCAGACTGCCCGAGTTTATTCCCAAAGTTTAAAGAGATTCGGACGAGTTAAGCAAACAACTTAAAAAATGACCTGAGCGACACGTCATTTTCATTGCTTTTTTCAAATATTTTCGATTCATCTCAGATTCGAGAATTAAACTTTGGCAGACTGCCCGAGTGTATCCCCAAAGTTTAATGAGATTCGGACGAGTTCGGCAAACCCCTTAAAAAGTGACCATAGCAACGAGACCTCATTTTCTTTGCTATGCTTAAAGTTTTTCGATTCAACCCCAATTCGAGAGTTGAGCTTTGGCAGACCGCCCAAGTGTATTACCAAAATTTAAAGAGATTCAGGCGAGCTCAGCAAACACGTTAAACAGTGACCATATCAACGAGACCTCATTTTCATCGCTATGTTTAAAGTTTTTCGATTCAACCCCAATTCGAGATTTGTGCTTTGGCAGACTTCCTGAGTGTATTCCCAAAGTTCAAGGAGATTCGGACGAGCTCAAAAAACACGTTAAACAGTGATCATAGCAACGAAACCTATTTTCATCGCTTTGCTTAGTTTTTCGATTCTTTCAAAATTCGAGAATTGAGCTTTGGCAGCCTGCCCGAGTGTATCCCCAAAGTTTAAGGAGATTAGGACGAGTTCGGCAAATCCCTTAAAAAGTGACCATAGCAACGAGACCTCATTTTCTTTGCTATGCTTAAAGTTTTTCGAATCATCCCAAATCCAAGGATTGAGTTTTAGAAGACTTCCTGAGTGTATTTTCATAGTTTGAAGAGATTCGGGCGAGTTTGGCTAACACGTTAAACAGCTACCATCGCAACGAGACCTCATTTTCATCGCTATTTTTAAAGTTTTTCGATTCATCCTAAATTTGAGAATTGAGCTTTGGCAGACTGCCCGAGTTTATTCCCAAAGTTTAAAGAGATTCGGACGAGTTAGGCAAACAACTTAAAAAATGACCTGAGCGACACGTCATTTTCATTGCTTTTTTCAAATATTTTCGATTCATCTCAGATTCGAGAATTAAACTTTGGCAGACTGCCCGAGTGTATCCCCAAAGTTTAATGAGATTCGGACGAGTTCGGCAAACCCCTTAAAAAGTGACCATAGCAACGAGACCTCATTTTCTTTGCTATGCTTAAAGTTTTTCGATTCAACCCCAATTCGAGAGTTGAGCTTTGGCAGACCGCCCAAGTGTATTACCAAAATTTAAAGAGATTCAGGCGAGCTCAGCAAACACGTTAAACAGTGACCATGTCAACGAGACCTCATTTTCATCGCTATGTTTAAAGTTTTTCGATTCAACCCCAATTCGAGATTTGTGCTTTGGCAGACTTCCTGAGTGTATTCCCAAAGTTTAAGGAGATTCGGACGAGCTCAAAAAACACGTTAAACAGTGATCATAGCAACGAAACCCATTTTCATCGCTTTGCTTAGTTTTTCGATTCTTTCAAAATTCGAGAATTGAGCTTTGGCAGCCTGCCCGAGTGTATCCCCAAAGTTTAAGGAGATAAGGACGAGTTCGGCAAATCCCTTAAAAAGTGACCATAGCAACGAGACCTCATTTTCTTTGCTATGCTTAAAGTTTTTCGAATCATCCCAAATCCAAGGATTGAGTTTTAGAAGACTTCCTGAGTGTATTTTCATAGTTTGAAGAGATTCGGGCGAGTTTGGCTAACACGTTAAACAGCTACCATCGCAACGAGACCTCATTTTCATCGCTATTTTTAAAGTTTTTCGATTCATCCTAAATTTGAGGATTGAGCTTTGGCAGACTGCCCGAGTTTATTCCCAAAGTTTAAAGAAATTCGGACGAGTTAAGCAAACAACTTAAAAATGACCTGAGCGACACGTCATTTTCATTGCTTTTTTCAAATATTTTCGATTCATCTCAGATTCGAGAATTAAACTTTGGCAGACTGCCCGAGTGTATCCCCAAAGTTTAATGAGATTCGGACGAGTTCGGCAAACCCCTTAAAAAGTGACCATAGCAACGAGACCTCATTTTCTTTGCTATGCTTAAAGTTTTTCGATTCAACCCCAATTCGAGAGTTGAGCTTTGGCAGACCGCCCAAGTGTATTACCAAAATTTAAAGAGATTCAGGCGAGCTCAGCAAACACGTTAAACAGTGACCATATCAACGAGACCTCATTTTCATCGCTATGTTTAAAGTTTTTCGATTCAACCCCAATTCGAGATTTGTGCTTTGGCAGACTTCCTGAGTGTATTCCCAAAGTTTAAGGAGATTCGGACGAGCTCAAAAAACACGTTAAACAGTGATCATAGCAACGAAACCTATTTTCATCGCTTTGCTTAGTTTTTCGATTCTTTCAAAATTCGAGAATTGAGCTTTGGCAGCCTGCCCGAGTGTATCCCCAAAGTTTAAGGAGATTAGGACGAGTTCGGCAAATCCCTTAAAAAGTGACCATAGCAACGAGACCTCATTTTCTTTGCTATGCTTAAAGTTTTTCGAATCATCCCAAATCCAAGGATTGAGTTTTAGAAGACTTCCTGAGTGTATTTTCATAGTTTGAAGAGATTCGGGCGAGTTTGGCTAACACGTTAAACAGCTACCATCGCAACGAGACCTCATTTTCATCGCTATTTTTAAAGTTTTTCGATTCATCCTAAATTTGAGAATTGAGCTTTGGCAGACTGCCCGAGTTTATTCCCAAAGTTTAAAGAGATTCGGACGAGTTAAGCAAACAACTTAAAAAATGACCTGAGCGACACGTCATTTTCATTGCTTTTTTCAAATATTTTCGATTCATCTCAGATTCGAGAATTAAACTTTGGCAGACTGCCCGAGTGTATCCCCAAAGTTTAATGAGATTCGGACGAGTTCGGCAAACCCCTTAAAAAGTGACCATAGCAACGAGACCTCATTTTCTTTGCTATGCTTAAAGTTTTTCGATTCAACCCCAATTCGAGAGTTGAGCTTTGGCAGACCGCCCAAGTGTATTACCAAAATTTAAAGAGATTCAGGCGAGCTCAGCAAACACGTTAAACAGTGACCATATCAACGAGACCTCATTTTCATCGCTATGTTTAAAGTTTTTCGATTCAACCCCAATTCGAGATTTGTGCTTTGGCAGACTTCCTGAGTGTATTCCCAAAGTTTAAGGAGATTCGGACGAGCTCAAAAAACACGTTAAACAGTGATCATAGCAACGAAACCTATTTTCATCGCTTTGCTTAGTTTTTCGATTCTTTCAAAATTCGAGAATTGAGCTTTGGCAGCCTGCCCGAGTGTATCCCCAAAGTTTAAGGAGATAAGGACGAGTTCGGCAAATCCCTTAAAAAGTGACCATAGCAACGAGACCTCATTTTCTTTGCTATGCTTAAAGTTTTTCGAATCATCCCAAATCCAAGGATTGAGTTTTAGAAGACTTCCTGAGTGTATTTTCATAGTTTGAAGAGATTCGGGCGAGTTTGGCTAACACGTTAAACAGCTACCATCGCAACGAGACCTCATTTTCATCGCTATTTTTAAAGTTTTTCGATTCATCCTAAATTTGAGAATTGAGCTTTGGCAGACTGCCCGAGTTTAATCCCAAAGTTTAAAGAGATTCGGACGAGTTAAGCAAACAACTTAAAAAGTGACCATAGCAACGAGACCTCATTTTCTTTGCTATGCTTAAAGTTTTTCGAATCATCCCAAATCCAAGGATTGAGTTTTAGAAGACTTCCTGAGTGTATTTTCATAGTTTGAAGAGATTCGGGCGAGTTTGGCTAACACGTTAAATAGCTACCATCGCAACGAGACCTCATTTTCATCGCTATTTTTAAAGTTTTTCGATTCATCCTAAATTTGAGAATTGAGCTTTGGCAGACTGCCCGAGTTTAATCCCAAAGTTTAAAGAGATTCGGACGAGTTAAGCAAACAACTTAAAAAGTGACCTGAGCGACACGCCATTTTCATTGCTTTTTTCAAATATTTTCGATTCATCTCAGATTCGAGAATTGAGTTTTGGCAGACTACCCGAGTGTATCCCCAAAATTTAAAGAGATTATTGCGAGCTCAGCAAACACGTTAAACATTGACCATATCAACGAGACTTCATTATCATCGCTATGTTTAAAGTATTTCGATTCAACCCCAATTCGAGATTTGTGCTTTGGCAGACTTCCTGAGTGTATTCCCAAAGTTTAAGGAGATTCGGACGAGTTCGGCAAACCCCTTAAAAAGTGACCATATCAACGAGACCTCATTTTCTTTGCTATGCTTAAAGTTTTTCGAATCATCCCAAATCCAAGGATTGAGTTTTAGAAGACTTCCTGAGTGTATTTTCATAGTTTGAAGAGATTCGGGCGAGTTTGGCTAACACGTTAAACAGCTACCATCGCAACGAGACCTCATTTTCATCGCTATTTTTAAAGTTTTTCGATTCATCCTAAATTTGAGAATTGAGCTTTGGCAGACTGCCCGAGTTTATTCCCAAAGTTTAAAGAGATTCGGACGAGTTAAGCAAACAACTTAAAAAATGACCTGAGCGACACGTCATTTTCATTGCTTTTTGTGATGAATAATCAAGAAATGGTTCGTAACAAGAACAGATTTCAATAAAGTTAAAAACCGTAGTAAAAGTTTATTCAGGAGTGAATTGGGCAGAGTAACCTCCTCAAGAGACAAAATTAAAGTGTATGGAAAGAGAAAGGGCCTTTGCTTATATGGCAAAAGGCCGAGTAACAAAAGTGAAAGGGACGGTCAGGTCCAGTACAGTATTTGGGATTGCCAGCTATGACTCATGGCATATAAAAAGGCTAAGCCCTAATTCCAGGAACTGGGCTTAGTCATACCTTTGGTTTTTAGAAAGGGTATTCCAGTACACAGTACTGGGGCCATACAAGCATTACATGACACGTGTAAATAGGGGGTATGGCATACAGTACACATACAATAGGGGGTATGACATACAATACACATACAATAGGGGGTATGGCATACACTACACATACAATAGGGGGTATGACATACAATACACATACAATAGGGGGTATGGCATACAGTACACATACAATAGGGGGTATGACATACAATACACATACAATAGGGGGTATGACATACAGTACTCATGCAATAGACGGTATGACATACATGTAAACTCATTCATACATGATTCCAATAAATGTGTAATAGCATAAATACGAGTACAAGACATGATCATAATTAATATGTCATCACACTTTCCCTCAATCACAAATATAAAACAAAAGCAAATACACAAACACGATGAGATGATTTAATTAATAGCACGCATTTGTATATTATCAGAAATAGGTGTAGCTAGTACAGAGACTCTGAATGGTTCATTGTTTCGTCTTTTCAGCATGCAGATGAGTACAATGGCCATCAGGAAAATAATTGACACGCATCCTATGGTTGACCAATAGTTGTTAATGTAATGGAAGTCTGCAATGCTGACTTCATGGAAATCGTCCGTTGCGTTGATTTCCTTCATAAGTGAGGTCCAGTTGACCATTGGTTGGAGATGCCAATTTGTCTTCACAGTAAAGACTGGGTCCAAGGTCTCCTGATGGGATATGCTGATCCGGGATCCAGAGAACTCCAAGTCGTTGATGGTGAAGTTCGTCCTCATTGGGAAGATGACCACGTCGTTTGGACATCGGTTTTCTACTCCTTCAACGGTTAGGTTGGATTCTGGGCAGTAGATATGGTATTGACCATTGTAGGGCTTGATTTGGATAAAGTTGAGCTCATCCAACGGTTGGCGCTTCTCGCAATGATCGATGCTGAAGTGCTTGGTTTCGTTGGAGCTCTTCGTCCTGGGCATGCATCCTCTGGATGGGGCCAGGATGAGATCGTGCTTGATCGGATGCTTCACGTTGACGGAGTAAACGCATTGGTTAACTTCCGAAAGGATGGCGTTCCTAGGTCCTGTGTACTTGATCATGCACGTCTTGTCTCCTTTCCTCGCCATCAGGTCAAAAGGGTCCGCTTCAACTAGGGTAAGATCCTGGCTGACTACGGGTGAGGAGAACTCCATGTAGAGTTTGGTTCCGTCCTCGGAGATGCCACATCTTTGGGGTTTTGCGAGGTGAATGGGGCACTGGTCCCCGCACGGCAGCGTCAGGTTGAAATAGTCCAAGAATGCCCCGCTGACTCGTCCTTGCTTCCATTCCCTGTTGGCCTCCTGGATCACAGTCTTTCCAATCAAGAACCGGCTGATAAAGTAGGAAATGGCGAAGTTTGTTCCTATTGACTTTCCCTTCAGCTCATCGTGGTCGGCTTGTAAGATGCTCAAGTTTCCCATTGCACTGTTGAACTTGATCGTCAGGTTCCGAATGTCCTCGTGATTTCGTTTGATTTGGCGCTCCAAATCGTTCAGCATGTCTCCCACCAAAATTTCCCGATTTTCCAGAGATCCCAGTTTAGCAGAATTGACAGCAGCGGTTGCCGTTCCTCCAACTCCCAGTGAGATGCTGGCAACTACTGAAATTACAATAAGCAGGATTAACAGGTCCACAAAACGCTTCTGGCGACTTCCAATTTGCGTCCATCGGTTTTGGGGGCACATCATCTTAAGTTCCTTTACAAAGATGCTGTCGTAGGCCTGTAGGCATCGTAGCCGCGCCTCTTTCGTCAGATCGTGGTGAAATGATGAATTGCCTATAATGTCACAGGGGTTGACAAAATCCACTTGTAGGCTGATTTGGTGATGCCCAGTAGTTATAGGGGTGTCGCTTTTCCTCCATAATACGGGCGGCGTGTGGTGATCCGGGGTTGCGCTGCATACGGTTAGCACCGAAAGGATTGCGACGGCTAGAAGAGGGGAGAATGGACCCTTTCCCTGCGTCCTCTTGCTGGTTGGGGTGACTTGCGTAAGTCCTAGTCCGGTGCGATTCTCCTCCAGCTTTCCCTTCATCAGAGGCTTCGTTAAGCCGTCAGCAAGCTGCTCCGTTGTTGGGATGTAGTCCACGCTGATTTGGTCGTCCTCTACAAGTTCCCTGATGTAATGGTAACGCACATCAATGTGCTTCGTCCTGGAGTGCATCTCGGGATTCTTCACCAATCGGATGGCACTCTGGTTGTCCACCAGGATTTTTGTAGGTTCGTCCTGGGGGAAGTCCAATTCGTCCAACAGAGACCTTAGCCAGACTGCTTCCCTTGCTCCGGATGCCAAAGCGATGTACTCAGCCTCCGTTGATGACAGGGCTACACAGGGTTGCTTCTGGCTTGTCCAAGACACGATCCCGTCGTTAAGGAAGATTGCTGTCCCTGTGGTGGATTTCCTGCTGAGCTTGTCTCCAGCGTAATCCGAGTCCGTGTATCCAACGAGTCTCATGTTGCCCCCGGTGCTGTATGTGATGCCCATGTCCAGTGTTCCTTTGAGGTAACGCAGCACGTTTTTGGCAGCTTTCCAGTGAGTTTCGTCGTATCCGCTCATGAATTGGGCCAATCTGGATACGGAAAAGGAAATGTCCGGGCGCGAACACTTGGCTAAAAAGATAAGGGAGCCAATTAATTGCCTATAAGGAAGATCCTCGTTGATTTCCTTTGGAGGGACCAAGTCCGTATAGGGCTGCAGGGGAACGCTGCAAGGGTGAGAATCATCCATGTGGAATTTCCAGATGCGGATTGGTGAATTTCCAATCCCACGTAGCTTGTTGGGGATCCACGGGTGATTTCAAAAGATTTTGAAATTCCGTCCAGAACTCCATGCAGCACGGCCTTGTTGGCAGACATGATGAGCCCATCATCCACATATATAGCAAGAATTACGAGTTGGCCGCTGATCTTCCCGAAAAACACGCTGGGCTCGTGTTGGGCAGCTTGGAGTCCAAGGGCGGCTAGGCAATCCGATAGCTTCTTATTCCAGCATCGGGGTGATTGCTTCAATCCGTAGATGCTTTTTAGGAGCCGCAAGACCTTGTCATCCCCGTCGACTTCATATCCTTGGGGTATCTTGACGTATATTTCCTCGTCCAGGTCTCCATGCAGGAATGCAGTTTTGACATCAAACTGCTCCATGAAGAGTTTCTGCGAGGCCGCAATGTTGAGGAGAAGTCGGATTGACTCGTAGCGGGCTACAGCTGCAAACGTCTCGAAGTAATCCACTCCTT
This sequence comes from Allacma fusca, assembly GCA_947179485.1. NCBI lineage: Eukaryota > Metazoa > Arthropoda > Collembola > Symphypleona > Sminthuridae > Allacma > Allacma fusca. Next base: position 22,749,252 of record OX359245.1, read on the forward strand.
CTTCCTGTCGGTATCCACGGATGACCAAGCGAGCCTTGTAACGCTGAATGGATCCATCCTGGTTGGTCTTGACCTTGAATACCCATTTAGTGTCCAGGAGCTTTACACGGGGTGGTTTTGGCACAACTTCCCACGACTGGTTGGCTTCCTGGCTGGCAACTTCCTCTGCCATGGCTTGGATCCAATTCAGTTTATTTGGAGACGCCAAGGCTTGCTTGTAAGTGGTTGGCTCATCTACTATCCGTGATGCAAAGAGCTTCTTTGGAGCGTTGCTGGCAGCATCCTTGGCTGCATCCTTGGCTCCTGACCTGAGTCTAGACTTCGTTATAGTTGGCTTGAACCATCCTTTGTATTTCTTCTGACCTGGGATGGTTAGCTCGGCATCCTGTCCTTCTGGAACATCAGCCACAAAGTCTCCATCCGGCGTATGGACAATCACTCGACGAGTCCTGGATGACCCTGGAGTTGATGTGGTTGGGGCTGGGTCCGACCTTCCTGGAGTAGGCGGTGATGATGAGTCTCCTGACGATTCCGTCGTTTCTGCATCCGAGAACAGTGGAGCGTCGTCAGGCAGGTGTTCTGCGCCATTTGCGTCATGGAATGAGTTGTCATCATCATTTCCATCGCTGTCATCGCTTGATGAAGAGTAAATGGGCTGAGGGATGATCTTCCTTCTCGGGGTTGGAACTGCTGGCTTGTTGGCTGCAACAGGCCTCTTCAGTTCGACGTATTCCTCCTTTTCTTCGCAAAAGGTGACGTTCCTGGATTCGTGGATTTCGTTGGTTGCTTCGTTGTAGAGCCGGTACTTGCTCTCTCCACAGTATCCAACTAGCACCATTTTCGTGCTTTTGGGGTCAAAAGCCTTCCTCTTTGGATCCGGGATGTGTGCATACGCCGTGCATCCAAACACGCGTAAATGGCCAACGGACGGTTTCTTTTTAAAGATGGCTTCGAAGGCAGTGATGTCCGGACTTTGCTTATCCAGTACACGGTTGTGCACATAAACAGTTGTCGACACTGCCTCAGCCCATAGGAATTGTGGGAGATCAGCTGCAACGAGGATGGTCCTGGCGCAGTCCTTGATGGTCCTATTCTCCCTCTCGATTTTCCCGTTGCTCTCGGGGCAATATGGAGCCGACGTCTCATGATGGATGCCGTTCTCCCGGAAAAAAGTTTTCAAATTTTTATTTACGAATTCCGTACCGTTGTCAGTCATGAACTTCTTTACTGTAGTCCCGGTCTGGTTCTCCAGGTAGGCTACGCAGTCCTTGACACATGCCGTGGTCTCATCCTTCGTATTCAGGAAGTATGCAAACCGGAATCCCGTAGCATGATCCTTGATCAGGAGGTAGTAGTTTGCCCCTCCAAGTGATGGAACCGGCATCTTTCCCGCTAAATCAGCGTAGAGCTTCTCGGCTGGTTTGAAGTTGTCCACTGTAGTGACCCTTGGAAAAGGTTTTCTGGCCTGTTTTCCCATGATGCAGTCTTCACAATGGAAGTCCCCTCTCACGTCCACGGAGTCCAATCCCTTGACAGCTCCTTTGCGTGCCGTCTCCTTGACGTAGCGTGGGTTGATGTGAGTCATCCTGTCGTGCCAAAGTTTAGCCGTTTGATCCTTGGGAAGAAACTTGATTACGTTGGCGCGGATTTCCATGCAGATGGGCCGGAACTTCATCACGTAGACGTTGTTTTTGACATACGCCACTGGTCCTGGAAGCTTGTCCTTGCGGTAGTACACAGCCTTTTCCGCTGACCTCAGGATGTTGTATCCAGTCTTACGGGCCACAAGTCCTTCCGAGAACAGGTTAGCAGCTCCAGGGATGTAGAACACGTCTTCTATCCTAATTTCCTCCCATTTGTTGCCTAGGAATGCCTCCAGAGTTACAACGCCTTGTCCTATAGCTTGGATGCTCGCGTTGTCAGCAAGGATGATTTTCCTCGTCTCGTCCTCTGGGAAAGGCGTGTAGGATGAAAACCAGTCCTTGTTCCCACATACATGGTTTGTAGCGCCTGAGTCACTGATCCAGTCACCAGCTGATGAGTCATCGGATCTTCCTGTGAATGCTCTAACCACTGTTGTATCCTTGGAGTTCCCTCTCCTTCCTTGTCCATTTGTCGGTGCTCTGGATGTGCTTGCTGCATTGAACCCAAATGCCCGGCCGTTCCCGCTTCTTTCATCGTCCCTGGACTGCTCCTTAGGCTTGGATCTGCAATCCCTCTTGAAGTGTCCTGCTTTTCCACAGTTGAAACACTTCCCCTTGGGTTTGGCAGGTCTTCCATCGTCCTTCTTGGGCAGTTCCTTGGAGTCTTTCTTCTCCCCTTTAACGTTGAACCGGAACGCCTTTGCAGCCGTTGCCTCTTCCTCCTGGACTTGTGACTCATCCGCCTGCATCTGAAATTCCTCCTTCTTTAGCAGGGTCTTCAAAGCAACCAGGGTTTGGTGCTTCAGTGGGATGATATTCCAGGCTGTCCTTAAAGTTGAATATTTCCTGGGGAGAGATGATACAATTTTGGTAATTACCGTCTGCTCCGGTTGTCCCATCCCCATTTCCGCGAGTGCGTGGGCCAACTTCTCAATCTCCATCATGGCAGCAACCGGTGACTCATCCTTCCCAATGGTGTACGTCATGAATTTGGTCAACGTATGCTGGATATTCAGTGAGCTGCAGTCTGAGTTTGCCTCCTTCAGCTTCTCGAACATCTCGTAGGATGACTCACACGTGTAAATGTGATTGAATTGGACGTCATCCACCGTTGAGGAGATGATGTTTTGAGCTTCCAAATCCTTCTTGATCCAGGCCTTGATCCCTTCATCATCGTCTGGTCTGTCTGCAACTCCTAGTACTATTTCCCATAGGTCGTGGGTCTTCAGCAGCAAGGTAACCTGGAACTTCCACCGGTTGAAGTTTGATCCGTTCAACTTCACGATGACGTCAGACTTGACTTTAGACATTTTGCTCGGGTAAAATTTGACACAAATTGAATTTATTTAATCAAAATACTCTCAAAACCAACTGAAACTTCACTAGAACTGATCAAAACTTGCGTAGAATATTCTAACTTCAAATTGAACTGAATTTGTAAACTAAATTCCAGTATCCACAATTTAAATTCCGTAGAAAATACCTAACGCTCTAGCTACCATGTGATGAATAATCAAGAAATGGTTCGTAACAAGAACAGATTTCAATAAAGTTAAAAACCGTAGTAAAAGTTTATTCAGGAGTGAATTGGGCAGAGTAACCTCCTCAAGAGACAAAATTAAAGTGTATGGAAAGAGAAAGGGCCTTTGCTTATATGGCAAAAGGCCGAGTAACAAAAGTGAAAGGGACGGTCAGGTCCAGTACAGTATTTGGGATTGCCAGCTATGACTCATGGCATATAAAAAGGCTAAGCCCTAATTCCAGGAACTGGGCTTAGTCATACCTTTGGTTTTTAGAAAGGGTATTCCAGTACACAGTACTGGGGCCATACAAGCATTACATGACACGTGTAAATAGGGGGTATGGCATACAGTACACATACAATAGGGGGTATGACATACAATACACATACAATAGGGGGTATGGCATACACTACACATACAATAGGGGGTATGACATACAATACACATACAATAGGGGGTATGGCATACAGTACACATACAATAGGGGGTATGACATACAATACACATACAATAGGGGGTATGACATACAGTACTCATGCAATAGACGGTATGACATACATGTAAACTCATTCATACATGATTCCAATAAATGTGTAATAGCATAAATACGAGTACAAGACATGATCATAATTAATGTCATTACACTTTTTTCAAATATTTTCGATTCATCTCAGATTCGAGAATTAAACTTTGGCAGACTGCCCGAGTGTATCCCCAAAGTTTAATGAGATTCGGACGAGTTCGGCAAACCCCTTAAAAAGTGACCATAGCAACGAGACCTCATTTTCTTTGCTATGCTTAGTTTTTCGATTCAACCCCAATTCGAGAGTTGAGCTTTGGCAGACCGCCCAAGTGTATTACCAAAATTTAAAGAGATTCAGGCGAGCTCAGCAAACACGTTAAACAGTGACCATATCAACGAGACCTCATTTTCATCGCTATGTTTAAAGTTTTTCGATTCAACCCCAATTCGAGATTTGTGCTTTGGCAGACTTCCTGAGTGTATTCCCAAAGTTTAAGGAGATTCGGACGAGCTCAAAAAACACGTTAAACAGTGATCATAGCAACGAAACCTATTTTCATCGCTTTGCTTAGTTTTTCGATTCTTTCAAAATTCGAGAATTGAGCTTTGGCAGCCTGCCCGAGTGTATCCCCAAAGTTTAAGGAGATTAGGACGAGTTCGGCAAATCCCTTAAAAAGTGACCATAGCAACGAGACCTCATTTTCGTTGCTATGCTTAAAGTTTTTCGAATCATCCCAAATCCAAGGATTGAGTTTTAGAAGACTTCCTGAGTGTATTTTCATAGTTTGAAGAGATTCGGGCGAGTTTGGCTAACACGTTAAACAGCTACCATCGCAACGAGACCTCATTTTCATCGCTATTTTTAAAGTTTTTCGATTCATCCTAAATTTGAGAATTGAGCTTTGGCAGACTGCCCGAGTTTATTCCCAAAGTTTAAAGAGATTCGGACGAGTTAAGCAAACAACTTAAAAAATGACCTGAGCGACACGTCATTTTCATTGCTTTTTGCAAATATTTTCGATTCATCTCAGATTCGAGAATTAAACTTTGGCAGACTGCCCGAGTGTATCCCCAAAGTTTAATGAGATTCGGACGAGTTCGGCAAACCCCTTAAAAAGTGACCATAGCAACGAGACCTCATTTTTTTTGCTATGCTTAAAGTTTTTCGATTCAACCCCAATTCGAGATTTGTGCTTTGGCAGACTTCCTGAGTGTATTCCCAAAGTTTAAGGAGATTCGGACGAGCTCAAAAAACACGATAAACAGTGATCATAGCAACGAAACCTATTTTCATCGCTTTGCTTAGTTTTTCGATTCTTTCAAAATTCGAGAATTGAGCTTTGGCAGCCTGCCCGAGTGTATCCCCAAAGTTTAAGGAGATTAGGACGAGCTCGGCAAATCCCTTAAAAAGTGACCATAGCAACGAGACCTCATTTTCTTTGCTATGCTTAAAGTTTTTCGAATCATCCCAAATCCAAGGATTGAGTTTTAGAAGACTTCCTGAGTGTATTTTCATAGTTTGAAGAGATTCGGGCGAGTTTGGCTAACACGTTAAACAGCTACCATCGCAACGAGACCTCATTTTCATCGCTATTTTTAAAGTTTTTCGATTCATCCTAAATTTGAGAATTGAGCTTTGGCAGACTGCCCGAGTTTATTCCCAAAGTTTAAAGAGATTCGGACGAGTTAAGCAAACAACTTAAAAAATGACCTGAGCGACACGTCATTTTCATTGCTTTTTGCAAATATTTTCGATTCATCTCAGATTCGAGAATTAAACTTTGGCAGACTGCCCGAGTGTATCCCCAAAGTTTAATGAGATTCGGACGAGTTCGGCAAACCCCTTAAAAAGTGACCATAGCAACGAGACCTCATTTTCTTTGCTATGCTTAAAGTTTTTCGAATCATCCCAAATCCAAGGATTGAGTTTTAGAAGACTTCCTGAGTGTATTTTCATAGAAGAGATTCGGGCGAGTTTGGCTAACACGTTAAACAGCTACCATCGCAACGAGACCTCATTTTCATCGCTATTTTTAAAGTTTTTCGATTCATCCTAAATTTGAGAATTGAGCTTTGGCAGACTGCCCGAGTTTAATCCCAGAGTTTAAAGAGATTCGGACGAGTTAAGCAAACAACTTAAAAAATGACCTGAGCGACACGTCATTTTCATTGCTTTTTGCAAATATTTTCGATTCATCTCAGATTCGAGAATTAAACTTTGGCAGACTGCCCGAGTGTATCCCCAAAGTTTAATGAGATTCGAACGAGTTCGGCAAACCCCTTAAAAAGTGACCATAGCAACGAGACCTCATTTTCTTTGCTATGCTTAAAGTTTTTCGATTCAACCCCAATTCGAGAGTTGAGCTTTGGCAGACCGCCCAAGTGTATTACCAAAATTAAAAGAGATTCAGGCGAGCTCAGCAAACACGTTAAACAGTGACCATATCAACGAGACCTCATTTTCATCGCTGTTTAAAGTTTTTCGATTCAACCCCAATTCGAGATTTGTGCTTTGGCAGACTTCCTGAGTGTATTCCCAAAGTTTAAGGAGATTCGGACGAGCTCAAAAAACACGTTAAACAGTGATCATAGCAACGAAACCTATTTTCATCGCTTTGCTTAGTTTTTCGATTCTTTCAAAATTCGAGAATTGAGCTTTGGCAGACTGCCCGAGTTTATTCCCAAAGTTTAAAGAGATTCGGACGAGTTAAGCAAACAACTTAAAAAATGACCTGAGCGACACGTCATTTTCATTGCTTTTTGCAAATATTTTCGATTCATCTCAGATTCGAGAATTAAACTTTGGCAGACTGCCCGAGTGTATCCCCAAAGTTTAATGAGATTCGAACGAGTTCGGCAAACCCCTTAAAAAGTGACCATAGCAACGAGACCTCATTTTCTGCTATGCTTAAAGTTTTTCGATTCAACCCCAATTCGAGAGTTGAGCTTTGGCAGACCGCCCAAGTGTATTACCAAAATTTAAAGAGATTCAGGCGAGCTCAGCAAACACGTTAAACAGTGACCATATCAACGAGACCTCATTTTCATCGCTGTTTAAAGTTTTTCGATTCAACCCCAATTCGAGATTTGTGCTTTGGCAGACTTCCTGAGTGTATTCCCAAAGTTTAAGGAGATTCGGACGAGCTCAAAAAACACGTTAAACAGTGATCATAGCAACGAAACCTATTTTCATCGCTTTGCTTAGTTTTTCGATTCTTTCAAAATTCGAGAATTGAGCTTTGGCAGCCTGCCCGAGTGTATCCCCAAAGTTTAAGGAGATTAGGACGAGTTCGGCAAATCCCTTAAAAAGTGACCATAGCAACGAGACCTCATTTTCTTTGCTATGCTTAAAGTTTTTCGAATCATCCCAAATCCAAGGATTGAGTTTTAGAAGACTTCCTGAGTGTATTTTCATAGTTTGAAGAGATTCGGGCGAGTTTGGCTAACACGTTAAACAGCTACCATCGCAACGAGACCTCATTTTCATCGCTATTTTTAAAGTTTTTCGATTCATCCTAAATTTGAGAATTGAGCTTTGGCAGACTGCCCGAGTTTAATCCCAGTTTAAAGAGATTCGGACGAGTTAAGCAAACAACTTAAAAAGTGACCATAGCAACGAGACCTCATTTTCTTTGCTATGCTTAAAGTTTTTCGAATCATCCCAAATCCAAGGATTGAGTTTTAGAAGACTTCCTGAGTGTATTTTCATAGTTTGAAGAGATTCGGACGAGTTTGGCTAACACGTTAAACAGCTACCATCGCAACGAGACCTCATTTTCATCGCTATTTTTAAAGTTTTTCGATTCATCCTAAATTTGAGAATTGAGCTTTGGCAGACTGCCCGAGTTTATTCCCAAAGTTTAAAGAGATTCGGACGAGTTAAGCAAACAACTTAAAAAATGACCTGAGCGACACGTCATTTTCATTGCTTTTTGCAAATATTTTCGATTCATCTCAGATTCGAGAATTAAACTTTGGCAGACTGCCCGAGTGTATCCCCAAAGTTTAATGAGATTCGGACGAGTTCGGCAAACCCCTTAAAAAGTGACCATAGCAACGAGACCTCATTTTCTTTGCTATGCTTAAAGTTTTTCGATTCAACCCCAATTCGAGAGTTGAGCTTTGGCAGACCGCCCAAGTGTATTACCAAAATTTAAAGAGATTCAGGCGAGCTCAGCAAACACGTTAAACAGTGACCATATCAACGAGACCTCATTTTCATCGCTATGTTTAAAGTTTTTCGATTCAACCCCAATTCGAGATTTGTGCTTTGGCAGACTTCCTGAGTGTATTCCCAAAGTTTAAGGAGATTCGGACGAGCTCAAAAAACACGTTAAACAGTGATCATAGCAACGAAACCTATTTTCATCGCTTTGCTTAGTTTTTCGATTCTTTCAAAATTCGAGAATTGAGCTTTGGCAGACTGCCCGAGTTTATTCCCAAAGTTTAAAGAGATTCGGACGAGTTAAGCAAACAACTTAAAAAATGACCTGAGCGACACGTCATTTTCATTGCTTTTTGCAAATATTTTCGATTCATCTCAGATTCGAGAATTAAACTTTGGCAGACTGCCCGAGTGTATCCCCAAAGTTTAATGAGATTCGGACGAGTTCGGCAAACCCCTTAAAAAGTGACCATAGCAACGAGACCTCATTTTCTTTGCTATGCTTAAAGTTTTTCGATTCAACCCCAATTCGAGAGTTGAGCTTTGGCAGACCGCCCAAGTGTATTACCAAAATTTAAAGAGATTCAGGCGAGCTCAGCAAACACGTTAAACAATGACCATATCAACGAGACCTCATTTTCATCGCTATGTTTAAAGTTTTTCGATTCAACCCCAATTCGAGATTTGTGCTTTGGCAGACTTCCTGAGTGTATTCCCAAAGTTTAAGGAGATTCGGACGAGCTCAAAAAACACGTTAAACAGTGATCATAGCAACGAAACCTATTTTCATCGCTTTGCTTAGTTTTTCGATTCTTTCAAAATTCGAGAATTGAGCTTTGGCAGCCTGCCCGAGTGTATCCCCAAAGTTTAAGGAGATTAGGACGAGCTCGGCAAATCCCTTAAAAAGTGACCATAGCAACGAGACCTCATTTTCTTTGCTATGCTTAAAGTTTTTCGAATCATCCCAAATCCAAGGATTGAGTTTTAGAAGACTTCCTGAGTGTATTTTCATAGTTTGAAGAGATTCGGGCGAGTTTGGCTAACACGTTAAACAGCTACCATCGCAACGAGACCTCATTTTCATCGCTATTTTTAAAGTTTTTCGATTCATCCTAAATTTGAGAATTGAGCTTTGGCAGACTGCCCGAGTTTAATCCCAGTTTAAAGAGATTCGGACGAGTTAAGCAAACAACTTAAAAAGTGACCATAGCAACGAGACCTCATTTTCTTTGCTATGCTTAAAGTTTTTCGAATCATCCCAAATCCAAGGATTGAGTTTTAGAAGACTTCCTGAGTGTATTTTCATAGTTTGAAGAGATTCGGGCGAGTTTGGCTAACACGTTAAACAGCTACCATCGCAACGAGACCTCATTTTCATCGCTATTTTTAAAGTTTTTCGATTCATCCTAAATTTGAGAATTGAGCTTTGGCAGACTGCCCGAGTTTATTCCCAAAGTTTAAAGAGATTCGGACGAGTTAAGCAAACAACTTAAAAAATGACCTGAGCGACACGTCATTTTCATTGCTTTTTGCAAATATTTTCGATTCATCTCAGATTCGAGAATTAAACTTTGGCAGACTGCCCGAGTGTATCCCCAAAGTTTAATGAGATTCGGACGAGTTCGGCAAACCCCTTAAAAAGTGACCATAGCAACGAGACCTCATTTTTTTTGCTATGCTTAAAGTTTTTCGATTCAACCCCAATTCGAGATTTGTGCTTTGGCAGACTTCCTGAGTGTATTCCCAAAGTTTAAGGAGATTCGGACGAGCTCAAAAAACACGTTAAACAGTGATCATAGCAACGAAACCTATTTTCATCGCTTTGCTTAGTTTTTCGATTCTTTCAAAATTCGAGAATTGAGCTTTGGCAGCCTGCCCGAGTGTATCCCCAAAGTTTAAGGAGATTAGGACGAGTTCGGCAAATCCCTTAAAAAGTGACTATAGCAACGAGACCTCATTTTCTTTGCTATGCTTAAAGTTTTTCGAATCATCCCAAATCCAAGGATTGAGTTTTAGAAGACTTCCTGAGTGTATTTTCATAGTTTGAAGAGATTCGGGCGAGTTTGGCTAACACGTTAAACAGCTACCATCGCAACGAGACCTCATTTTCATCGCTATTTTTAAAGTTCTTCGATTCATCCTAAATTTGAGAATTGAGCTTTGGCAGACTGCCCGAGTTTAATCCCAGTTTAAAGAGATTCGGACGAGTTAAGCAAACAACTTAAAAAATGACCTGAGCGACACGTCATTTTCATTGCTTTTTGCAAATATTTTCGATTCATCTCAGATTCGAGAATTAAACTTTGGCAGACTGCCCGAGTGTATCCCCAAAGTTTAATGAGATTCGAACGAGTTCGGCAAACCCCTTAAAAAGTGACCATAGCAACGAGACCTCATTTTCTGCTATGCTTAAAGTTTTTCGATTCAACCCCAATTCGAGAGTTGAGCTTTGGCAGACCGCCCAAGTGTATTACCAAAATTTAAAGAGATTCAGGCGAGCTCAGCAAACACGTTAAACAGTGACCATATCAACGAGACCTCATTTTCATCGCTGTTTAAAGTTTTTCGATTCAACCCCAATTCGAGATTTGTGCTTTGGCAGACTTCCTGAGTGTATTCCCAAAGTTTAAGGAGATTCGGACGAGCTCAAAAAACACGTTAAACAGTGATCATAGCAACGAAACCTATTTTCATCGCTTTGCTTAGTTTTTCGATTCTTTCAAAATTCGAGAATTGAGCTTTGGCAGCCTGCCCGAGTGTATCCCCAAAGTTTAAGGAGATTAGGACGAGTTCGGCAAATCCCTTAAAAAGTGACCATAGCAACGAGACCTCATTTTCTTTGCTATGCTTAAAGTTTTTCGAATCATCCCAAATCCAAGGATTGAGTTTTAGAAGACTTCCTGAGTGTATTTTCATAGTTTGAAGAGATTCGGGCGAGTTTGGCTAACACGTTAAACAGCTACCATCGCAACGAGACCTCATTTTCATCGCTATTTTTAAAGTTTTTCGATTCATCCTAAATTTGAGAATTGAGCTTTGGCAGACTGCCCGAGTTTAATCCCAGTTTAAAGAGATTCGGACGAGTTAAGCAAACAACTTAAAAAGTGACCATAGCAACGAGACCTCATTTTCTTTGCTATGCTTAAAGTTTTTCGAATCATCCCAAATCCAAGGATTGAGTTTTAGAAGACTTCCTTAATGTATTTTCATAGTTTGAAGAGATTCGGACGAGTTTGGCTAACACGTTAAACAGCTACCATCGCAACGAGACCTCATTTTCATCGCTATTTTTAAAGTTTTTCGATTCATCCTAAATTTGAGAATTGAGCTTTGGCAGACTGCCCGAGTTTATTCCCAAAGTTTAAAGAGATTCGGACGAGTTAAGCAAACAACTTAAAAAATGACCTGAGCGACACGTCATTTTCATTGCTTTTTGCAAATATTTTCGATTCATCTCAGATTCGAGAATTAAACTTTGGCAGACTGCCCGAGTGTATCCCCAAAGTTTAATGAGATTCGGACGAGTTCGGCAAACCCCTTAAAAAGTGACCATAGCAACGAGACCTCATTTTCTTTGCTATGCTTAAAGTTTTTCGATTCAACCCCAATTCGAGAGTTGAGCTTTGGCAGACCGCCCAAGTGTATTACCAAAATTTAAAGAGATTCAGGCGAGCTCAGCAAACACGTTAAACAGTGACCATATCAACGAGACCTCATTTTCATCGCTATGTTTAAAGTTTTTCGATTCAACCCCAATTCGAGATTTGTGCTTTGGCAGACTTCCTGAGTGTATTCCCAAAGTTTAAGGAGATTCGGACGAGCTCAAAAAACACGTTAAACAGTGATCATAGCAACGAAACCTATTTTCATCGCTTTGCTTAATTTTTCGATTCTTTCAAAATTCGAGAATTGAGCTTTGGCAGCCTGCCCGAGTGTATCCCCAAAGTTTAAGGAGATTAGGACGAGCTCGGCAAATCCCTTAAAAAGTCACCATAGCAACGAGACCTCATTTTCTTTGCTATGCTTAAAGTTTTTCGAATCATCCCAAATCCAAAGATTGAGTTTTAGAAGACTTCCTGAGTGTATTTTCATAGTTTGAAGAGATTCGGGCGAGTTTGGCTAACACGTTAAACAGCTACCATCGCAACGAGACCTCATTTTCATCGCTATTTTTAAGGTTTTCCGATTCATCTTAAATTTGAAAATTGAGCTTTAGCAGACTGCCCGAGTTTAATCCCAAAGTTTAAAGAGATTCGGACGAGTTAAGCAAACAACTTAAAAAGTGACCTGAGCGACACGCCATTTTCATTGCTTTTTTCAAATATTTTCGATTCATCTCAGATTCGAGAATTGAGCTTTGGCAGACTACCCGAGTGTATCCCCAAAATTTAAAGAGATTATTGCGAGCTCAGCAAACACGTTAAATATTGACCATATCTCAGATTCGAAAATTGAGTTTTGGCAGACTTCCTGAGTGTATTCCCAAAGTTTAAAGACATTCGGACGAGTTTAGCAAACAACTTAAAAAGTGACCTAAGCGAAACGTCATTTTCTTTTCTTTTTCCAAAGATTTTCGATTCATCTCAGATTCGAGAATTGAGCTTTGGCGGACCGCCCGAGTGTATTCCCAAAATTTAAAGAGATTCAGGCGAGCTCAGCCAACACGTTAAACTGACGATATCAACGAGACCTCATTTTCATCGCTATGTTTAAAGTTTTTCGATTCAACCCCAATTCGAGATTTGTGCTTTGGCAGACTTCCTGAGTGTATTCCCAAAGTTTAAGGAGATTCGGACGAGCTCAAAAAACACGTTAAACAGTGATCATAGCAACGAAACCTATTTTCATCGCTTTGCTTAGTTTTTCGATTCTTTCAAAATTCGAGAATCGAGCTTTGGCAGCCTGCCCGAGTGTATCCCCAAAGTTTAAGGAGATTAGGACGAGTTCGGCAAATCCCTTAAAAAGTGACCATAGCAACGAGACCTCATTTTCTTTGCTATGCTTAAAGTTTTTCGAATCATCCCAAATCCAAGGATTGAGTTTTAGAAGACTTCCTGAGTGTATTTTCATAGTTTGAAGAGATTCGGGCGAGTTTGGCTAACACGTTAAACAGCTACCATCGCAACGAGACCTCATTTTCATCGCTATTTTTAAAGTTTTTCGATTCATCCTAAATTTGAGAATTGAGCTTTGGCAGACTGCCCGAGTTTAATACCAGTTTAAAGAGATTCGGACGAGTTAAGCAAACAACTTAAAAAGTGACCATAGCAACGAGACCTCATTTTCTTTGCTATGCTTAAAGTTTTTCGAATCATCCCAAATCCAAGGATTGAGTTTTAGAAGACTTCCTGAGTGTATTTTCATAGTTTGAAGAGATTCGGGCGAGTTTGGCTAACACGTTAAACAGCTACCATCGCAACGAGACCTCATTTTCATCGCTATTTTTAAAGTTTTTCGATTCATCCTAAATTTGAGAATTGAGCTTTGGCAGACTGCCCGAGTTTATTCCCAAAGTTTAAAGAGATTCGGACGAGTTAAGCAAACAACTTAAAAAATGACCTGAGCGACACGTCATTTTCATTGCTTTTTGCAAATATTTTCGATTCATCTCAGATTCGAGAATTAAACTTTGGCAGACTGCCCGAGTGTATCCCCAAAGTTTAATGAGATTCGAACGAGTTCGGCAAACCCCTTAAAAAGTGACCATAGCAACGAGACCTCATTTTCTTTGCTATGCTTAAAGTTTTTCGATTCAACCCCAATTCGAGAGTTGAGCTTTGGCAGACCGCCCAAGTGTATTACCAAAATTTAAAGAGATTCAGGCGAGCTCAGCCAACACGTTAAACTGACCATATCAACGAGACCTCATTTTCATCGCTATGTTTAAAGTTTTTCGATTCAACCCCAATTCGAGATTTGTGCTTTGGCAGACTTCCTGAGTGTATTCCCAAAGTTTAAGGAGATTCGGACGAGCTCAAAAAACACGTTAAACGGTGATCATAGCAACGAAACCTATTTTCATCGCTTTGCTTAGTTTTTCGATTCTTTCAAAATTCGAGAATTGAGCTTTGGCAGCCTGCCCGAGTGTATCCCCAAAGTTTAAGGAGATTAGGACGAGTTCGGCAAATCCCTTAAAAAGTGACCATAGCAACGAGACCTCATTTTCTTTGCTATGCTTAAAGTTTTTCGAATCATCCCAAATCCAAGGATTGAGTTTTAGAAGACTTCCTGAGTGTATTTTCATAGTTTGAAGAGATTCGGGCGAGTTTGGCTAACACGTTAAACAGCTACCATCGCAACGAGACCTCATTTTCATCGCTATTTTTAAAGTTTTTCGATTCATCCTAAATTTGAGAATTGAGCTTTGGCAGACTGCCCGAGTTTAATCCCAGTTTAAAGAGATTCGGACGAGTTAAGCAAACAACTTAAAAAGTGACCATAGCAACGAGACCTCATTTTCTTTGCTATGCTTAAAGTTTTTCGAATCATCCCAAATCCAAGGATTGAGTTTTAGAAGACTTCCTGAGTGTATTTTCATAGTTTGAAGAGATTCGGGCGAGTTTGGCTAACACGTTAAACAGCTACCATCGCAACGAGACCTCATTTTCATCGCTATTTTTAAGGTTTTCCGATTCATCTTAAATTTGAAAATTGAGCTTTGGCAGACTGCCCGAGTTTAATCCCAAAGTTTAAAGAGATTCGGACGAGTTAAGCAAACAACTTAAAAAGTGACCTGAGCGACACGCCATTTTCATTGCTTTTTTCAAATATTTTCGATTCATCTCAGATTCGAGAATTGAGCTTTGGCAGACTACCCGAGTGTATCCCCAAAATTTAAAGAGATTATTGCGAGCTCAGCAAACACGTTAAATATTGACCATATCTCAGATTCGAAAATTGAGTTTTGGCAGACTTCCTGAGTGTATTCCCAAAGTTTAAAGACATTCGGACGAGTTTAGCAAACATCTTAAAAAGTGACCTAAGCGAAACGTCATTTTCTTTTCTTTTTCCAAAGATTTTCGATTCATCTCAGATTCGAGAATTGAGCTTTGGCGGACCGCCCGAGTGTATCCCCAAAGTTTAATGAGATTCGAACGAGTTCGGCAAACCCCTTAAAAAGTGACCATAGCAACGAGACCTCATTTTCTTTGCTATGCTTAAAGTTTTTCGATTCAACCCCAATTCGAGAGTTGAGCTTTGGCAGACCGCCCAAGTGTATTACCAAAATTTAAAGAGATTCAGGCGAGCTCAGCCAACACGTTAAACTGACCATATCAACGAGACCTCATTTTCATCGCTATGTTTAAAGTTTTTCGATTCAACCCCAATTCGAGATTTGTGCTTTGGCAGACTTCCTGAGTGTATTCCCAAAGTTTAAGGAGATTCGGACGAGCTCAAAAAACACGTTAAACAGTGATCATAGCAACGAAACCTATTTTCATCGCTTTGCTTAGTTTTTCGATTCTTTCAAAATTCGAGAATTGAGCTTTGGCAGCCTGCCCGAGTGTATCCCCAAAGTTTAAGGAGATTAGGACGAGTTCGGCAAATCCCTTAAAAAGTGACCATAGCAACGAGACCTCATTTTCTTTGCTATGCTTAAAGTTTTTCGAATCATCCCAAATCCAAGGATTGAGTTTTAGAAGACTTCCTGAGTGTATTTTCATAGTTTGAAGAGATTCGGGCGAGTTTGGCTAACACGTTAAACAGCTACCATCGCAACGAGACCTCATTTTCATCGCTATTTTTAAAGTTTTTCGATTCATCCTAAATTTGAGAATTGAGCTTTGGCAGACTGCCCGAGTTTAATCCCAGTTTAAAGAGATTCGGACGAGTTAAGCAAACAACTTAAAAAGTGACCATAGCAACGAGACCTCATTTTCTTTGCTATGCTTAAAGTTTTTCGAATCATCCCAAATCCAAGGATTGAGTTTTAGAAGACTTCCTGAGTGTATTTTCATAGTTTGAAGAGATTCGGGCGAGTTTGGCTAACACGTTAAACAGCTACCATCGCAACGAGACCTCATTTTCATCGCTATTTTTAAAGTTTTTCGATTCATCCTAAATTTGAGAATTGAGCTTTGGCAGACTGCCCGAGTTTAATCCCAGTTTAAAGAGATTCGGACGAGTTAAGCAAACAACTTAAAAAGTGACCATAGCAACGAGACCTCATTTTCTTTGCTATGCTTAAAGTTTTTCGAATCATCCCAAATCCAAGGATTGAGTTTTAGAAGACTTCCTGAGTGTATTTTCATAGTTTGAAGAGATTCGGACGAGTTTGGCTAACACGTTAAACAGCTACCATCGCAACGAGACCTCATTTTCATCGCTATTTTTAAAGTTTTTCGATTCATCCTAAATTTGAGAATTGAGCTTTGGCAGACTGCCCGAGTTTATTCCCAAAGTTTAAAGAGATTCGGACGAGTTAAGCAAACAACTTAAAAAATGACCTGAGCGACACGTCATTTTCATTGCTTTTTGCAAATATTTTCGATTCATCTCAGATTCGAGAATTAAACTTTGGCAGACTGCCCGAGTGTATCCCCAAAGTTTAATGAGATTCGGACGAGTTCGGCAAACCCCTTAAAAAGTGACCATAGCAACGAGACCTCATTTTCTTTGCTATGCTTAAAGTTTTTCGATTCAACCCCAATTCGAGAGTTGAGCTTTGGCAGACCGCCCAAGTGTATTACCAAAACTTAAAGAGATTCAGGCGAGCTCAGCAAACACGTTAAACAGTGACCATATCAACGAGACCTCATTTTCATCGCTATGTTTAAAGTTTTTCGATTCAACCCCAATTCGAGATTTGTGCTTTGGCAGACTTCCTGAGTGTATTCCCAAAGTTTAAGGAGATTCGGACGAGCTCAAAAAACACGTTAAACAGTGATCATAGCAACGAAACCTATTTTCATCGCTTTGCTTAATTTTTCGATTCTTTCAAAATTCGAGAATTGAGCTTTGGCAGCCTGCCCGAGTGTATCCCCAAAGTTTAAGGAGATTAGGACGAGCTCGGCAAATCCCTTAAAAAGTGACCATAGCAACGAGACCTCATTTTCTTTGCTATGCTTAAAGTTTTTCGAATCATCCCAAATCCAAGGATTGAGTTTTAGAAGACTTCCTGAGTGTATTTTCATAGTTTGAAGAGATTCGGGCGAGTTTGGCTAACACGTTAAACAGCTACCATCGCAACGAGACCTCATTTTCATCGCTATTTTTAAGGTTTTCCGATTCATCTTAAATTTGAAAATTGAGCTTTGGCAGACTGCCCGAGTTTAATCCCAAAGTTTAAAGAGATTCGGACGAGTTAAGCAAACAACTTAAAAAGTGACCTGAGCGACACGCCATTTTCATTGCTTTTTTCAAATATTTTCGATTCATCTCAGATTCGAGAATTGAGCTTTGGCAGACTACCCGAGTGTATCCCCAAAATTTAAAGAGATTATTGCGAGCTCAGCAAACACGTTAAATATTGACCATATCTCAGATTCGAAAATTGAGTTTTGGCAGACTTCCTGAGTGTATTCCCAAAGTTTAAAGACATTCGGACGAGTTTAGCAAACATCTTAAAAAGTGACCTAAGCGAAACGTCATTTTCTTTTCTTTTTCCAAAGATTTTCGATTCATCTCAGATTCGAGAATTGAGCTTTGGCGGACCGCCCGAGTGTATTCCCAAAATTTAAAGAGATTCAGGCGAGCTCAGCCAACACGTTAAACAGTGACCATATCAACGAGACCTCATTTTCATCGCTATGTTTAAAGTTTTTCGATTCAACCCCAATTCGAGATTTGTGCTTTGGCAGACTTCCTGAGTGTATTCCCAAAGTTTAAGGAGATTCGGACGAGCTCAAAAAACACGTTAAACAGTGATCATAGCAACGAAACCTATTTTCATCGCTTTGCTTAGTTTTTCGATTCTTTCAAAATTCGAGAATTGAGCTTTGGCAGCCTGCCCGAGTGTATCCCCAAAGTTTAAGGAGATTAGGACGAGTTCGGCAAATCCCTTAAAAAGTGACCATAGCAACGAGACCTCATTTTCTTTGCTATGCTTAAAGTTTTTCGAATCATCCCAAATCCAAGGATTGAGTTTTAGAAGACTTCCTGAGTGTATTTTCATAGTTTGAAGAGATTCGGGCGAGTTTGGCTAACACGTTAAACAGCTACCATCGCAACGAGACCTCATTTTCATCGCTATTTTTAAAGTTTTTCGATTCATCCTAAATTTGAGAATTGAGCTTTGGCAGACTGCCCGAGTTTAATCCCAGTTTAAAGAGATTCGGACGAGTTAAGCAAACAACTTAAAAAGTGACCATAGCAACGAGACCTCATTTTCTTTGCTATGCTTAAAGTTTTTCGAATCATCCCAAATCCAAGGATTGAGTTTTAGAAGACTTCCTGAGTGTATTTTCATAGTTTGAAGAGATTCGGGCGAGTTTGGCTAACACGTTAAACAGCTACCATCGCAACGAGACCTCATTTTCATCGCTATTTTTAAAGTTTTTCGATTCAACCCCAATTCGAGATTTGTGCTTTGGCAGACTTCCTGAGTGTATTCCCAAAGTTTAAGGAGATTCGGACGAGCTCAAAAAACACGTTAAACAGTGATCATAGCAACGAAACCTATTTTCATCGCTTTGCTTAGTTTTTCGATTCTTTCAAAATTCGAGAATTGAGCTTTGGCAGCCTGCCCGAGTGTATCCCCAAAGTTTAAGGAGATTAGGACGAGTTCGGCAAATCCCTTAAAAAGTGACCATAGCAACGAGACCTCATTTTCTTTGCTATGCTTAAAGTTTTTCGAATCATCCCAAATCCAAGGATTGAGTTTTAGAAGACTTCCTGAGTGTATTTTCATAGTTTGAAGAGATTCGGGCGAGTTTGGCTAACACGTTAAACAGCTACCATCGCAACGAGACCTCATTTTCATCGCTATTTTTAAAGTTTTTCGATTCATCCTAAATTTGAGAATTGAGCTTTGGCAGACTGCCCGAGTTTAATCCCAGTTTAAAGAGATTCGGACGAGTTAAGCAAACAACTTAAAAAGTGACCATAGCAACGAGACCTCATTTTCTTTGCTATGCTTAAAGTTTTTCGAATCATCCCAAATCCAAGGATTGAGTTTTAGAAGACTTCCTGAGTGTATTTTCATAGTTTGAAGAGATTCGGACGAGTTTGGCTAACACGTTAAACAGCTACCATCGCAACGAGACCTCATTTTCATCGCTATTTTTAAAGTTTTTCGATTCATCCTAAATTTGAGAATTGAGCTTTGGCAGACTGCCCGAGTTTATTCCCAAAGTTTAAAGAGATTCGGACGAGTTAAGCAAACAACTTAAAAAATGACCTGAGCGACACGTCATTTTCATTGCTTTTTGCAAATATTTTCGATTCAT
This sequence comes from Allacma fusca, assembly GCA_947179485.1. Classification (NCBI taxonomy): domain Eukaryota; kingdom Metazoa; phylum Arthropoda; class Collembola; order Symphypleona; family Sminthuridae; genus Allacma; species Allacma fusca. The sequence goes on from OX359245.1 coordinate 22,768,493, forward strand.
CTCAGATTCGAGAATTAAACTTTGGCAGACTGCCCGAGTGTATCCCCAAAGTTTAATGAGATTCGGACGAGTTCGGCAAACCCCTTAAAAAGTGACCATAGCAACGAGACCTCATTTTCTTTGCTATGCTTAAAGTTTTTCGATTCAACCCCAATTCGAGAGTTGAGCTTTGGCAGACCGCCCAAGTGTATTACCAAAATTTAAAGAGATTCAGGCGAGCTCAGCAAACACGTTAAACAGTGACCATATCAACGAGACCTCATTTTCATCGCTATGTTTAAAGTTTTTCGATTCAACCCCAATTCGAGATTTGTGCTTTGGCAGACTTCCTGAGTGTATTCCCAAAGTTTAAGGAGATTCGGACGAGCTCAAAAAACACGTTAAACAGTGATCATAGCAACGAAACCTATTTTCATCGCTTTGCTTAATTTTTCGATTCTTTCAAAATTCGAGAATTGAGCTTTGGCAGCCTGCCCGAGTGTATCCCCAAAGTTTAAGGAGATTAGGACGAGCTCGGCAAATCCCTTAAAAAGTGACCATAGCAACGAGACCTCATTTTCTTTGCTATGCTTAAAGTTTTTCGAATCATCCCAAATCCAAGGATTGAGTTTTAGAAGACTTCCTGAGTGTATTTTCATAGTTTGAAGAGATTCGGGCGAGTTTGGCTAACACGTTAAACAGCTACCATCGCAACGAGACCTCATTTTCATCGCTATTTTTAAAGTTTTTCGATTCATCCTAAATTTGAGAATTGAGCTTTGGCAGACTGCCCGAGTTTAATCCCAGTTTAAAGAGATTCGGACGAGTTAAGCAAACAACTTAAAAAGTGACCATAGCAACGAGACCTCATTTTCTTTGCTATGCTTAAAGTTTTTCGAATCATCCCAAATCCAAGGATTGAGTTTTAGAAGACTTCCTGAGTGTATTTTCATAGTTTGAAGAGATTCGGGCGAGTTTGGCTAACACGTTAAACAGCTACCATCGCAACGAGACCTCATTTTCATCGCTATTTTTAAAGTTTTTCGATTCATCCTAAATTTGAGAATTGAGCTTTGGCAGACTGCCCGAGTTTATTCCCAAAGTTTAAAGAGATTCGGACGAGTTAAGCAAACAACTTAAAAAATGACCTGAGCGACACGTCATTTTCATTGCTTTTTGCAAATATTTTCGATTCATCTCAGATTCGAGAATTAAATTTTGGCAGACTGCCCGAGTGTATCCCCAAAGTTTAATGAGATTCGAACGAGTTCGGCAAACCCCTTAAAAAGTGACCATAGCAACGAGACCTCATTTTCTTTGCTATGCTTAAAGTTTTTCGATTCAACCCCAATTCGAGAGTTGAGCTTTGGCAGACCGCCCAAGTGTATTACCAAAATTTAAAGAGATTCAGGCGAGCTCAGCCAACACGTTAAACTGACCATATCAACGAGACCTCATTTTCATCGCTATGTTTAAAGTTTTTCGATTCAACCCCAATTCGAGATTTGTGCTTTGGCAGACTTCCTGAGTGTATTCCCAAAGTTTAAGGAGATTCGGACGAGCTCAAAAAACACGTTAAACAGTGATCATAGCAACGAAACCTATTTTCATCGCTTTGCTTAGTTTTTCGATTCTTTCAAAATTCGAGAATTGAGCTTTGGCAGCCTGCCCGAGTGTATCCCCAAAGTTTAAGGAGATTAGGACGAGTTCGGCAAATCCCTTAAAAAGTGACCATAGCAACGAGACCTCATTTTCTTTGCTATGCTTAAAGTTTTTCGAATCATCCCAAATCCAAGGATTGAGTTTTAGAAGACTTCCTGAGTGTATTTTCATAGTTTGAAGAGATTCGGGCGAGTTTGGCTAACACGTTAAACAGCTACCATCGCAACGAGACCTCATTTTCATCGCTATTTTTAAAGTTTTTCGATTCATCCTAAATTTGAGAATTGAGCTTTGGCAGACTGCCCGAGTTTAATCCCAGTTTAAAGAGATTCGGACGAGTTAAGCAAACAACTTAAAAAGTGACCATAGCAACGAGACCTCATTTTCTTTGCTATGCTTAAAGTTTTTCGAATCATCCCAAATCCAAGGATTGAGTTTTAGAAGACTTCCTGAGTGTATTTTCATAGTTTGAAGAGATTCGGACGAGTTTGGCTAACACGTTAAACAGCTACCATCGCAACGAGACCTCATTTTCATCGCTATTTTTAAAGTTTTTCGATTCATCCTAAATTTGAGAATTGAGCTTTGGCAGACTGCCCGAGTTTATTCCCAAAGTTTAAAGAGATTCGGACGAGTTAAGCAAACAACTTAAAAAATGACCTGAGCGACACGTCATTTTCATTGCTTTTTGCAAATATTTTCGATTCATCTCAGATTCGAGAATTAAACTTTGGCAGACTGCCCGAGTGTATCCCCAAAGTTTAATGAGATTCGGACGAGTTCGGCAAACCCCTTAAAAAGTGACCATAGCAACGAGACCTCATTTTCTTTGCTATGCTTAAAGTTTTTCGATTCAACCCCAATTCGAGAGTTGAGCTTTGGCAGACCGCCCAAGTGTATTACCAAAATTTAAAGAGATTCAGGCGAGCTCAGCAAACACGTTAAACAGTGACCATATCAACGAGACCTCATTTTCATCGCTATGTTTAAAGTTTTTCGATTCAACCCCAATTCGAGATTTGTGCTTTGGCAGACTTCCTGAGTGTATTCCCAAAGTTTAAGGAGATTCGGACGAGCTCAAAAAACACGTTAAACAGTGATCATAGCAACGAAACCTATTTTCATCGCTTTGCTTAATTTTTCGATTCTTTCAAAATTCGAGAATTGAGCTTTGGCAGCCTGCCCGAGTGTATCCCCAAAGTTTAAGGAGATTAGGACGAGCTCGGCAAATCCCTTAAAAAGTGACCATAGCAACGAGACCTCATTTTCTTTGCTATGCTTAAAGTTTTTCGAATCATCCCAAATCCAAGGATTGAGTTTTAGAAGACTTCCTGAGTGTATTTTCATAGTTTGAAGAGATTCGGGCGAGTTTGGCTAACACGTTAAACAGCTACCATCGCAACGAGACCTCATTTTCATCGCTATTTTTAAAGTTTTTCGATTCATCCTAAATTTGAGAATTGAGCTTTGGCAGACTGCCCGAGTTTAATCCCAGTTTAAAGAGATTCGGACGAGTTAAGCAAACAACTTAAAAAGTGACCATAGCAACGAGACCTCATTTTCTTTGCTATGCTTAAAGTTTTTCGAATCATCCCAAATCCAAGGATTGAGTTTTAGAAGACTTCCTGAGTGTATTTTCATAGTTTGAAGAGATTCGGGCGAGTTTGGCTAACACGTTAAACAGCTACCATCGCAACGAGACCTCATTTTCATCGCTATTTTTAAAGTTTTTCGATTCATCCTAAATTTGAGAATTGAGCTTTGGCAGACTGCCCGAGTTTATTCCCAAAGTTTAAAGAGATTCGGACGAGTTAAGCAAACAACTTAAAAAATGACCTGAGCGACACGTCATTTTCATTGCTTTTTGCAAATATTTTCGATTCATCTCAGATTCGAGAATTAAACTTTGGCAGACTGCCCGAGTGTATCCCCAAAGTTTAATGAGATTCGGACGAGTTCGGCAAACTCCTTAAAAAGTGACCATAGCAACGAGACCTCATTTTCTTTGCTATGCTTAAAGTTTTTCGATTCAACCCCAATTCGAGAGTTGAGCTTTGGCAGACCGCCCAAGTGTATTACCAAAATTTAAAGAGATTCAGGCGAGCTCAGCAAACACGTTAAACAGTGACCATATCAACGAGACCTCATTTTCATCGCTATGTTTAAAGTTTTTCGATACAACCCCAATTCGAGATTTGTGCTTTGGCAGACTTCCTGAGTGTATTCCCAAAGTTTAAGGAGATTCGGACGAGCTCAAAAAACACGTTAAACAGTGATCATAGCAACGAAACCTATTTTCATCGCTTTGCTTAATTTTTCGATTCTTTCAAAATTCGAGAATTGAGCTTTGGCAGCCTGCCCGAGTGTATCCCCAAAGTTTAAGGAGATTAGGACGAGCTCGGCAAATCCCTTAAAAAGTGACCATAGCAACGAGACCTCATTTTCTTTGCTATGCTTAAAGTTTTTCGAATCATCCCAAATCCAAGGATTGAGTTTTAGAAGACTTCCTGAGTGTATTTTCATAGTTTGAAGAGATTCGGGCGAGTTTGGCTAACACGTTAAACAGCTACCATCGCAACGAGACCTCATTTTCATCGCTATTTTTAAAGTTTTTCGATTCATCCTAAATTTGAGAATTGAGCTTTGGCAGACTGCCCGAGTTTATTCCCAAAGTTTAAAGAGATTCGGACGAGTTAAGCAAACAACTTAAAAAATGACCTGAGCGACACGTCATTTTCATTGCTTTTTGCAAATATTTTCGATTCATCTCAGATTCGAGAATTAAACTTTGGCAGACTGCCCGAGTGTATCCCCCAAAGTTTAATGAGATTCGAACGAGTTCGGCAAACCCCTTAAAAAGTGACCATAGCAACGAGACCTCATTTTCTTTGCTATGCTTAAAGTTTTTCGATTCAACCCCAATTCGAGAGTTGAGCTTTGGCAGACCGCCCAAGTGTATTACCAAAATTTAAAGAGATTCAGGCGAGCTCAGCCAACACGTTAAACTGACCATATCAACGAGACCTCATTTTCATCGCTATGTTTAAAGTTTTTCGATTCAACCCCAATTCGAGATTTGTGCTTTGGCAGACTTCCTGAGTGTATTCCCAAAGTTTAAGGAGATTCGGACGAGCTCAAAAAACACGTTAAACAGTGATCATAGCAACGAAACCTATTTTCATCGCTTTGCTTAGTTTTTCGATTCTTTCAAAATTCGAGAATTGAGCTTTGGCAGCCTGCCCGAGTGTATCCCCAAAGTTTAAGGAGATTAGGACGAGTTCGGCAAATCCCTTAAAAAGTGACCATAGCAACGAGACCTCATTTTCTTTGCTATGCTTAAAGTTTTTCGAATCATCCCAAATCCAAGGATTGAGTTTTAGAAGACTTCCTGAGTGTATTTTCATAGTTTGAAGAGATTCGGGCGAGTTTGGCTAACACGTTAAACAGCTACCATCGCAACGAGACCTCATTTTCATCGCTATTTTTAAAGTTTTTCGATTCATCCTAAATTTGAGAATTGAGCTTTGGCAGACTGCCCGAGTTTAATCCCAGTTTAAAGAGATTCGGACGAGTTAAGCAAACAACTTAAAAAGTGACCATAGCAACGAGACCTCATTTTCTTTGCTATGCTTAAAGTTTTTCGAATCATCCCAAATCCAAGGATTGAGTTTTAGAAGACTTCCTGAGTGTATTTTCATAGTTTGAAGAGATTCGGACGAGTTTGGCTAACACGTTAAACAGCTACCATCGCAACGAGACCTCATTTTCATCGCTATTTTTAAAGTTTTTCGATTCATCCTAAATTTGAGAATTGAGCTTTGGCAGACTGCCCGAGTTTATTCCCAAAGTTTAAAGAGATTCGGACGAGTTAAGCAAACAACTTAAAAAATGACCTGAGCGACACGTCATTTTCATTGCTTTTTGCAAATATTTTCGATTCATCTCAGATTCGAGAATTAAACTTTGGCAGACTGCCCGAGTGTATCCCCAAAGTTTAATGAGATTCGGACGAGTTCGGCAAACCCCTTAAAAAGTGACCATAGCAACGAGACCTCATTTTCTTTGCTATGCTTAAAGTTTTTCGATTCAACCCCAATTCGAGAGTTGAGCTTTGGCAGACCGCCCAAGTGTATTACCAAAATTTAAAGAGATTCAGGCGAGCTCAGCAAACACGTTAAACAGTGACCATATCAACGAGACCTCATTTTCATCGCTATGTTTAAAGTTTTTCGATTCAACCCCAATTCGAGATTTGTGCTTTGGCAGACTTCCTGAGTGTATTCCCAAAGTTTAAGGAGATTCGGACGAGCTCAAAAAACACGTTAAACAGTGATCATAGCAACGAAACCTATTTTCATCGCTTTGCTTAATTTTTCGATTCTTTCAAAATTCGAGAATTGAGCTTTGGCAGCCTGCCCGAGTGTATCCCCAAAGTTTAAGGAGATTAGGACGAGCTCGGCAAATCCCTTAAAAAGTGACCATAGCAACGAGACCTCATTTTCTTTGCTATGCTTAAAGTTTTTCGAATCATCCCAAATCCAAGGATTGAGTTTTAGAAGACTTCCTGAGTGTATTCCCAAAGTTTAAGGAGATTCGGACGAGCTCAAAAAACACGTTAAACAGTGATCATAGCAACGAAACCTATTTTCATCGCTTTGCTTAGTTTTTCGATTCTTTCAAAATTCGAGAATTGAGCTTTGGCAGCCTGCCCGAGTGTATCCCCAAAGTTTAAGGAGATTAGGACGAGTTCGGCAAATCCCTTAAAAAGTGACCATAGCAACGAGACCTCATTTTCTTTGCTATGCTTAAAGTTTTTCGAATCATCCCAAATCCAAGGATTGAGTTTTAGAAGACTTCCTGAGTGTATTTTCATAGTTTGAAGAGATTCGGGCGAGTTTGGCTAACACGTTAAACAGCTACCATCGCAACGAGACCTCATTTTCATCGCTATTTTTAAAGTTTTTCGATTCATCCTAAATTTGAGAATTGAGCTTTGGCAGACTGCCCGAGTTTAATCCCAGTTTAAAGAGATTCGGACGAGTTAAGCAAACAACTTAAAAAGTGACCATAGCAACGAGACCTCATTTTCTTTGCTATGCTTAAAGTTTTTCGAATCATCCCAAATCCAAGGATTGAGTTTTAGAAGACTTCCTGAGTGTATTTTCATAGTTTGAAGAGATTCGGGCGAGTTTGGCTAACACGTTAAACAGCTACCATCGCAACGAGACCTCATTTTCATCGCTATTTTTAAAGTTTTTCGATTCATCCTAAATTTGAGAATTGAGCTTTGGCAGACTGCCCGAGTTTATTCCCAAAGTTTAAAGAGATTCGGACGAGTTAAGCAAACAACTTAAAAAATGACCTGAGCGACACGTCATTTTCATTGCTTTTTGCAAATATTTTCGATTCATCTCAGATTCGAGAATTAAACTTTGGCAGACTGCCCGAGTGTATCCCCAAAGTTTAATGAGATTCGGACGAGTTCGGCAAACCCCTTAAAAAGTGACCATAGCAACGAGACCTCATTTTCTTTGCTATGCTTAAAGTTTTTCGATTCAACCCCAATTCGAGAGTTGAGCTTTGGCAGACCGCCCAAGTGTATTACCAAAATTTAAAGAGATTCAGGCGAGCTCAGCAAACACGTTAAACAGTGACCATATCAACGAGACCTCATTTTCATCGCTATGTTTAAAGTTTTTCGATTCAACCCCAATTCGAGATTTGTGCTTTGGCAGACTTCCTGAGTGTATTCCCAAAGTTTAAGGAGATTCGGACGAGCTCAAAAAACACGTTAAACAGTGATCATAGCAACGAAACCTATTTTCATCGCTTTGCTTAGTTTTTCGATTCTTTCAAAATTCGAGAATTGAGCTTTGGCAGCCTGCCCGAGTGTATCCCCAAAGTTTAAGGAGATTAGGACGAGTTCGGCAAATCCCTTAAAAAGTGACCATAGCAACGAGACCTCATTTTCTTTGCTATGCTTAAAGTTTTTCGAATCATCCCAAATCCAAGGATTGAGTTTTAGAAGACTTCCTGAGTGTATTTTCATAGTTTGAAGAGATTCGGGCGAGTTTGGCTAACACGTTAAACAGCTACCATCGCAACGAGACCTCATTTTCATCGCTATTTTTAAAGTTTTTCGATTCATCCTAAATTTGAGAATTGAGCTTTGGCAGACTGCCCGAGTTTATTCCCAAAGTTTAAAGAGATTCGGACGAGTTAAGCAAACAACTTAAAAAATGACCTGAGCGACACGTCATTTTCATTGCTTTTTTCAAATATTTTCGATTCATCTCAGATTCGAGAATTAAACTTTGGCAGACTGCCCGAGTGTATCCCCAAAGTTTAATGAGATTCGGACGAGTTCGGCAAACCCCTTAAAAAGTGACCATAGCAACGAGACCTCCTTTTCTTTGCTATGCTTAAAGTTTTTCGATTCAACCCCAATTCGAGAGTTGAGCTTTGGCAGACCGCCCAAGTGTATTACCAAAATTTAAAGAGATTCAGGCGAGCTCAGCAAACACGTTAAACAGTGACCATATCAACGAGACCTCATTTTCATCGCTATGTTTAAAGTTTTTCGATTCAACCCCAATTCGAGATTTGTGCTTTGGCAGACTTCCTGAGTGTATTCCCAAAGTTTAAGGAGATTCGGACGAGCTCAAAAAACACGTTAAACAGTGATCATAGCAACGAAACCTATTTTCATCGCTTTGCTTAGTTTTTCGATTCTTTCAAAATTCGAGAATTGAGCTTTGGCAGCCTGCCCGAGTGTATCCCCAAAGTTTAAGGAGATTAGGACGAGTTCGGCAAATCCCTTAAAAAGTGACCATAGCAACGAGACCTCATTTTCTTTGCTATGCTTAAAGTTTTTCGAATCATCCCAAATCCAAGGATTGAGTTTTAGAAGACTTCCTGAGTGTATTTTCATAGTTTGAAGAGATTCGGGCGAGTTTGGCTAACACGTTAAACAGCTACCATCGCAACGAGACCTCATTTTCATCGCTATTTTTAAAGTTTTTCGATTCATCCTAAATTTGAGAATTGAGCTTTGGCAGACTGCCCGAGTTAATTCCCAAAGTTTAAAGAGATTCGGACGAGTTAAGCAAACAACTTAAAAAATGACCTGAGCGACACGTCATTTTCATTGCTTTTTTCAAATATTTTCGATTCATCTCAGATTCGAGAATTAAACTTTGGCAGACTGCCCGAGTGTATCCCCAAAGTTTAATGAGATTCGGACGAGTTCGGCAAACCCCTTAAAAAGTGACCATAGCAACGAGACCTCATTTTCTTTGCTATGCTTAAAGTTTTTCGAATCATCCCAAATCCAAGGATTGAGTTTTAGAAGACTTCCTGAGTGTATTTTCATAGTTTGAAGAGATTCGGGCGAGTTTGGCTAACACGTTAAACAGCTACCATCGCAACGAGACCTCAATTTCATCGCTATTTTTAAAGTTTTTCGATTCATCCTAAATTTGAGAATTGAGCTTTGGCAGACTGCCCGAGTTTAATCCCAGTTTAAAGAGATTCGGACGAGTTAAGCAAACAACTTAAAAAGTGACCATAGCAACGAGACCTCATTTTCTTTGCTATGCTTAAAGTTTTTCGAATCATCCCAAATCCAAGGATTGAGTTTTAGAAGACTTCCTGAGTGTATTTTCATAGTTTGAAGAGATTCGGGCGAGTTTGGCTAACACGTTAAACAGCTACCATCGCAACGAGACCTCATTTTCATCGCTATTTTTAAAGTTTTTCGATTCATCCTAAATTTGAGAATTGAGCTTTGGCAGACTGCCCGAGTTTAATCCCAGTTTAAAGAGATTCGGACGAGTTAAGCAAACAACTTAAAAAGTGACCATAGCAACGAGACCTCATTTTCTTTGCTATGCTTAAAGTTTTTCGAATCATCCCAAATCCAAGGATTGAGTTTAAGAAGACTTCCTGAGTGTATTTTCATAGTTTGAAGAGATTCGGGCGAGTTTGGCTAACACGTTAAACAGCTACCATCGCAACGAGACCTCATTTTCATCGCTATTTTTAAAGTTTTTCGATTCATCCTAAATTTGAGAATTGAGCTTTGGCAGACTGCCCGAGTGTATCCCCAAAGTTTAAGGAGATTAGGACGAGTTCGGCAAATCCCTTAAAAAGTGACCATAGCAACGAGACCTCATTTTCTTTGCTATGCTTAAAGTTTTTCGAATCATCCCAAATCCAAGGATTGAGTTTTAGAAGACTTCCTGAGTGTATTTTCATAGTTTGAAGAGATTCGGACGAGTTAAGCAAACAACTTAAAAAATGACCTGAGCGACACGTCATTTTCATTGCTTTTTGCAAATATTTTCGATTCATCTCAGATTCGAGAATTAAACTTTGGCAGACTGCCCAAATGTATCCCCAAAGTTTAATGAGATTCGGACGAGTTCGGCAAACCCCTTAAAAAGTGACCATAGCAACGAGACCTCATTTTCTTTGCTATGCTTAAAGTTTTTCGATTCAACCCCAATTCGAGATTTGTGCTTTGGCAGACTTCCTGAGTGTATTCCCAAAGTTTAAGGAGATTCGGACGAGCTCAAAAAACACGTTAAACAGTGATCATAGCAACGAAACCTATTTTCATCGCTTTGCTTAGTTTTTCGATTCTTTCAAAATTCGAGAATTGAGCTTTGGCAGCCTGCCCGAGTGTATCCCCAAAGTTTAAGGAGATTAGGACGAGTTCGGCAAATCCCTTAAAAAGTGACCATAGCAACGAGACCTCATTTTCTTTGCTATGCTTAAAGTTTTTCGAATCATCCCAAATCCAAGGATTGAGTTTTAGAAGACTTCCTGAGTGTATTTTCATAGTTTGAAGAGATTCGGGCGAGTTTGGCTAACACGTTAAACAGCTACCATCGCAACGAGACCTCAATTTCATCGCTATTTTTAAAGTTTTTCGATTCATCCTAAATTTGAGAATTGAGCTTTGGCAGACTGCCCGAGTTTAATCCCAGTTTAAAGAGATTCGGACGAGTTAAGCAAACAACTTAAAAAGTGACCATAGCAACGAGACCTCATTTTCTTTGCTATGCTTAAAGTTTTTCGAATCATCCCAAATCCAAGGATTGAGTTTTAGAAGACTTCCTGAGTGTATTTTCATAGTTTGAAGAGATTCGGGCGAGTTTGGCTAACACGTTAAACAGCTACCATCGCAACGAGACCTCATTTTCATCGCTATTTTTAAAGTTTTTCGATTCATCCTAAATTTGAGAATTGAGCTTTGGCAGACTGCCCGAGTTTAATCCCAGTTTAAAGAGATTCGGACGAGTTAAGCAAACAACTTAAAAAGTGACCATAGCAACGAGACCTCATTTTCTTTGCTATGCTTAAAGTTTTTCGAATCATCCCAAATCCAAGGATTGAGTTTTAGAAGACTTCCTGAGTGTATTTTCATAGTTTGAAGAGATTCGGGCGAGTTTGGCTAACACGTTAAACAGCTACCATCGCAACGAGACCTCATTTTCATCGCTATTTTTAAAGTTTTTCGATTCATCCTAAATTTGAGAATTGAGCTTTGGCAGACTGCCCGAGTTTATTCCCAAAGTTTAAAGAGATTCGGACGAGTTAAGCAAACAACTTAAAAAATGACCTGAGCGACACGTCATTTTCATTGCTTTTTGCAAATATTTTCGATTCATCTCAGATTCGAGAATTAAACTTTGGCAGACTGCCCGAGTGTATCCCCAAAGTTTAATGAGATTCGGACGAGTTCGGCAAACCCCTTAAAAAGTGACCATAGCAACGAGACCTCATTTTCTTTGCTATGCTTAGTTTTTCGATTCAACCCCAATTCGAGATTTGTGCTTTGGCAGACTTCCTGAGTGTATTCCCAAAGTTTAAGGAGATTCGGACGAGCTCAAAAAACACGTTAAACAGTGATCATAGCAACGAAACCTATTTTCATCGCTTTGCTTAGTTTTTCGATTCTTTCAAAATTCGAGAATTGAGCTTTGGCAGCCTGCCCGAGTGTATCCCCAAAGTTTAAGGAGATTAGGACGAGTTCGGCAAATCCCTTAAAAAGTGACCATAGCAACGAGACCTCATTTTCTTTGCTATGCTTAAAGTTTTTCGAATCATCCCAAATCCAAGGATTGAGTTTTAGAAGACTTCCTGAGTGTATTTTCATAGTTTGAAGAGATTCGGGCGAGTTTGGCTAACACGTTAAACAGCTACCATCGCAACGAGACCTCATTTTCATCGCTATTTTTAAAGTTTTTCGATTCATCCTAAATTTGAGAATTGAGCTTTGGCAGACTGCCCGAGTTTATTCCCAAAGTTTAAAGAGATTCGGACGAGTTAAGCAAACAACTTAAAAAATGACCTGAGCGACACGTCATTTTCATTGCTTTTTGCAAATATTTTCGATTCATCTCAGATTCAAGAATTAAACTTTGGCAGACTGCCCGAGTGTATCCCCAAAGTTTAATGAGATTCGGACGAGTTCGGCAAACCCCTTAAAAAGTGACCATAGCAACGAGACCTCATTTTCTTTGCTATGCTTAAAGTTTTTCGATTCAACCCCAATTCGAGAGTTGAGCTTTGGCAGACCGCCCAAGTGTATTACCAAAATTTAAAGAGATTCAGGCGAGCTCAGCAAACACGTTAAACAGTGACCATATCAACGAGACCTCATTTTCATCGCTATGTTTAAAGTTTTTCGATTCAACCCCAATTCGAGATTTGTGCTTTGGCAGACTTCCTGAGTGTATTCCCAAAGTTTAAGGAGATTCGGACGAGCTCAAAAAACACGTTAAACAGTGATCATAGCAACGAAACCTATTTTCATCGCTTTGCTTAGTTTTTCGATTCTTTCAAAATTCGAGAATTGAGCTTTGGCAGCCTGCCCGAGTGTATCCCCAAAGTTTAAGGAGATTAGGACGAGTTCGGCAAATCCCTTAAAAAGTGACCATAGCAACGAGACCTCATTTTCTTTGCTATGCTTAAAGTTTTTCGAATCATCCCAAATCCAAGGATTGAGTTTTAGAAGACTTCCTGAGTGTATTTTCATAGTTTGAAGAGATTCGGGCGAGTTTGGCTAACACGTTAAACAGCTACCATCGCAACGAGACCTCATTTTCATCGCTATTTTTAAAGTTTTTCGATTCATCCTAAATTTGAGAATTGAGCTTTGGCAGACTGCCCGAGTTTAATCCCAGTTTAAAGAGATTCGGACGAGTTAAGCAAACAACTTAAAAAGTGACCATAGCAACGAGACCTCATTTTCTTTGCTATGCTTAAAGTTTTTCGAATCATCCCAAATCCAAGGATTGAGTTTTAGAAGACTTCCTGAGTGTATTTTCATAGTTTGAAGAGATTCGGGCGAGTTTGGCTAACACGTTAAACAGCTACCATCGCAACGAGACCTCATTTTCATCGCTATTTTTAAAGTTTTTCGATTCATCCTAAATTTGAGAATTGAGCTTTGGCAGACTGCCCGAGTTTAATCCCAGTTTAAAGAGATTCGGACGAGTTAAGCAAACAACTTAAAAAGTGACCATAGCAACGAGACCTCATTTTCTTTGCTATGCTTAAAGTTTTTCGAATCATCCCAAATCCAAGGATTGAGTTTTAGAAGACTTCCTGAGTGTATTTTCATAGTTTGAAGAGATTCGGGCGAGTTTGGCTAACACGTTAAACAGCTACCATCGCAACGAGACCTCATTTTCATCGCTATTTTTAAAGTTTTTCGATTCATCCTAAATTTGAGAATTGAGCTTTGGCAGACTGCCCGAGTGTATCCCCAAAGTTTAAAGAGATTCGGACGAGTTAAGCAAACAACTTAAAAAATGACCTGAGCGACACGTCATTTTCATTGCTTTTTTCAAATATTTTCGATTCATCTCAGATTCGAGAAATAAACTTTGGCAGACTGCCCGAGTGTATCCCCAAAGTTTAATGAGATTCGGACGAGTTCGGCAAACCCCTTAAAAAGTGACCATAGCAACGAGACCTCATTTTCTTTGCTATGCTTAAAGTTTTTCGATTCAACCCCAATTCGAGAGCTGAGCTTTGGCAGACCGCCCAAGTGTATTACCAAAATTTAAAGAGATTCAGGCGAGCTCAGCAAACACGTTAAACAGTGACCATATCAACGAGACCTCATTTTCATCGCTATGTTTAAAGTTTTTCGATTCAACCCCAATTCGAGATTTGTGCTTTGGCAGACTTCCTGAGTGTATTCCCAAAGTTTAAGGAGATTCGGACGAGCTCAAAAAACACGTTAAACAGTGATCATAGCAACGAAACCTATTTTCATCGCTTTGCTTAGTTTTTCGATTCTTTCAAAATTCGAGAATTGAGCTTTGGCAGCCTGCCCGAGTGTATCCCCAAAGTTTAAGGAGATTAGGACGAGTTCGGCAAATCCCTTAAAAAGTGACCATAGCAACGAGACCTCATTTTCTTTGCTATGCTTAAAGTTTTTCGAATCATCCCAAATCCAAGGATTGAGTTTTAGAAGACTTCCTGAGTGTATTTTCATAGTTTGAAGAGATTCGGGCGAGTTTGGCTAACACGTTAAACAGCTACCATCGCAACGAGACCTCATTTTCATCGCTATTTTTAAAGTTTTTCGATTCATCCTAAATTTGAGAATTGAGCTTTGGCAGACTGCCCGAGTTAATTCCCAAAGTTTAAAGAGATTCGGACGAGTTAAGCAAACAACTTAAAAAATGACCTGAGCGACACGTCATTTTCATTGCTTTTTTCAAATATTTTCGATTCATCTCAGATTCGAGAATTAAACTTTGGCAGACTGCCCGAGTGTATCCCCAAAGTTTAATGAGATTCGGACGAGTTCGGCAAACCCCTTAAAAAGTGACCATAGCAACGAGACCTCATTTTCTTTGCTATGCTTAAAGTTTTTCGAATCATCCCAAATCCAAGGATTGAGTTTTAGAAGACTTCCTGAGTGTATTTTCATAGTTTGAAGAGATTCGGGCGAGTTTGGCTAACACGTTAAACAGCTACCATCGCAACGAGACCTCAATTTCATCGCTATTTTTAAAGTTTTTCGATTCATCCTAAATTTGAGAATTGAGCTTTGGCAGACTGCCCGAGTTTAATCCCAGTTTAAAGAGATTCGGACGAGTTAAGCAAACAACTTAAAAAGTGACCATAGCAACGAGACCTCATTTTCTTTGCTATGCTTAAAGTTTTTCGAATCATCCCAAATCCAAGGATTGAGTTTTAGAAGACTTCCTGAGTGTATTTTCATAGTTTGAAGAGATTCGGGCGAGTTTGGCTAACACGTTAAACAGCTACCATCGCAACGAGACCTCATTTTCATCGCTATTTTTAAAGTTTTTCGATTCATCCTAAATTTGAGAATTGAGCTTTGGCAGACTGCCCGAGTTTAATCCCAGTTTAAAGAGATTCGGACGAGTTAAGCAAACAACTTAAAAAGTGACCATAGCAACGAGACCTCATTTTCTTTGCTATGCTTAAAGTTTTTCGAATCATCCCAAATCCAAGGATTGAGTTTTAGAAGACTTCCTGAGTGTATTTTCATAGTTTGAAGAGATTCGGGCGAGTTTGGCTAACACGTTAAACAGCTACCATCGCAACGAGACCTCATTTTCATCGCTATTTTTAAAGTTTTTCGATTCATCCTAAATTTGAGAATTGAGCTTTGGCAGACTGCCCGAGTTTATTCCCAAAGTTTAAAGAGATTCGGACGAGTTAAGCAAACAACTTAAAAAATGACCTGAGCGACACGTCATTTTCATTGCTTTTTGCAAATATTTTCGATTCATCTCAGATTCGAGAATTAAACTTTGGCAGACTGCCCAAATGTATCCCCAAAGTTTAATGAGATTCGGACGAGTTCGGCAAACCCCTTAAAAAGTGACCATAGCAACGAGACCTCATTTTCTTTGCTATGCTTAAAGTTTTTCGATTCAACCCCAATTCGAGATTTGTGCTTTGGCAGACTTCCTGAGTGTATTCCCAAAGTTTAAGGAGATTCGGACGAGCTCAAAAAACACGTTAAACAGTGATCATAGCAACGAAACCTATTTTCATCGCTTTGCTTAGTTTTTCGATTCTTTCAAAATTCGAGAATTGAGCTTTGGCAGCCTGCCCGAGTGTATCCCCAAAGTTTAAGGAGATTAGGACGAGTTCGGCAAATCCCTTAAAAAGTGACCATAGCAACGAGACCTCATTTTCTTTGCTATGCTTAAAGTTTTTCGAATCATCCCAAATCCAAGGATTGAGTTTTAGAAGACTTCCTGAGTGTATTTTCATAGTTTGAAGAGATTCGGGCGAGTTTGGCTAACACGTTAAACAGCTACCATCGCAACGAGACCTCATTTTCATCGCTATTTTTAAAGTTTTTCGATTCATCCTAAATTTGAGAATTGAGCTTTGGCAGACTGCCCGAGTTTAATCCCAGTTTAAAGAGATTCGGACGAGTTAAGCAAACAACTTAAAAAGTGACCATAGCAACGAGACCTCATTTTCTTTGCTATGCTTAAAGTTTTTCGAATCATCCCAAATCCAAGGATTGAGTTTTAGAAGACTTCCTGAGTGTATTTTCATAGTTTGAAGAGATTCGGGCGAGTTTGGCTAACACGTTAAACAGCTACCATCGCAACGAGACCTCATTTTCATCGCTATTTTTAAAGTTTTTCGATTCATCCTAAATTTGAGAATTGAGCTTTGGCAGACTGCCCGAGTTTATTCCCAAAGTTTAAAGAGATTCGGACGAGTTAAGCAAACAACTTAAAAAATGACCTGAGCGACACGTCATTTTCATTGCTTTTTGCAAATATTTTCGATTCATCTCAGATTCGAGAATTAAACTTTGGCAGACTGCCCGAGTGTATCCCCAAAGTTTAATGAGATTCGGACGAGTTCGGCAAACCCCTTAAAAAGTGACCATAGCAACGAGACCTCATTTTCTTTGCTATGCTTAGTTTTTCGATTCAACCCCAATTCGAGATTTGTGCTTTGGCAGACTTCCTGAGTGTATTCCCAAAGTTTAAGGAGATTCGGACGAGCTCAAAAAACACGTTAAACAGTGATCATAGCAACGAAACCTATTTTCATCGCTTTGCTTAGTTTTTCGATTCTTTCAAAATTCGAGAATTGAGCTTTGGCAGCCTGCCCGAGTGTATCCCCAAAGTTTAAGGAGATTAGGACGAGTTCGGCAAATCCCTTAAAAAGTGACCATAGCAACGAGACCTCATTTTCTTTGCTATGCTTAAAGTTTTTCGAATCATCCCAAATCCAAGGATTGAGTTTTAGAAGACTTCCTGAGTGTATTTTCATAGTTTGAAGAGATTCGGGCGAGTTTGGCTAACACGTTAAACAGCTACCATCGCAACGAGACCTCATTTTCATCGCTATTTTTAAAGTTTTTCGATTCATCCTAAATTTGAGAATTGAGCTTTGGCAGACTGCCCGAGTTTAATCCCAGTTTAAAGAGATTCGGACGAGTTAAGCAAACAACTTAAAAAGTGACCATAGCAACGAGACCTCATTTTCTTTGCTATGCTTAAAGTTTTTCGAATCATCCCAAATCCAAGGATTGAGTTTTAGAAGACTTCCTGAGTGTATTTTCATAGTTTGAAGAGATTCGGGCGAGTTTGGCTAACACGTTAAACAGCTACCATCGCAACGAGACCTCATTTTCATCGCTATTTTTAAAGTTTTTCGATTCATCCTAAATTTGAGAATTGAGCTTTGGCAGACTGCCCGAGTTTAATCCCAGTTTAAAGAGATTCGGACGAGTTAAGCAAACAACTTAAAAAGTGACCATAGCAACGAGACCTCATTTTCTTTGCTATGCTTAAAGTTTTTCGAATCATCCCAAATCCAAGGATTGAGTTTTAGAAGACTTCCTGAGTGTATTTTCATAGTTTGAAGAGATTCGGGCGAGTTTGGCTAACACGTTAAACAGCTACCATCGCAACGAGACCTCATTTTCATCGCTATTTTTAAAGTTTTTCGATTCATCCTAAATTTGAGAATTGAGCTTTGGCAGACTGCCCGAGTGTATCCCCAAAGTTTAAAGAGATTCGGACGAGTTAAGCAAACAACTTAAAAAATGACCTGAGCGACACGTCATTTTCATCGCTTTTTTCAAATATTTTCGATTCATCTCAGATTCGAGAAATAAACTTTGGCAGACTGCCCGAGTGTATCCCCAAAGTTTAATGAGATTCGGACGAGTTCGGCAAACCCCTTAAAAAGTGACCATAGCAACGAGACCTCATTTTCTTTGCTATGCTTAAAGTTTTTCGATTCAACCCCAATTCGAGAGCTGAGCTTTGGCAGACCGCCCAAGTGTATTACCAAAATTTAAAGACATTCAGGCGAGCTCAGCAAACACGTTAAACAGTGACCATATCAACGAGACCTCATTTTCATCGCTATGTTTAAAGTTTTTCGATTCAACCCCAATTCGAGATTTGTGCTTTGGCAGACTTCCTGAGTGTATTCCCAAAGTTTAAGGAGATTCGGACGAGCTCAAAAAACACGTTAAACAGTGATCATAGCAACGAAACCTATTTTCATCGCTTTGCTTAGTTTTTCGATTCTTTCAAAATTCGAGAATTGAGCTTTGGCAGCCTGCCCGAGTGTATCCCCAAAGTTTAAAGAGATTCGGACGAGTTAAGCAAACAACTTAAAAAATGACCTGAGCGACACGTCATTTTCATTGCTTTTTTCAAATATTTTCGATTCATCTCAGATTCGAGAATTACACTGGCAGACTGCCCGAGTGTATCCCCAAAGTTTAATGAGATTCGGACGAGTTCGGCAAACCCCTTAAAAAGTGACCATAGCAACGAGACCTCATTTTCTTTGCTATGCTTAAAGTTTTTCGATTCAACCCCAATTCGAGAGCTGAGCTTTGGCAGACCGCCCAAGTGTATTACCAAAATTTAAAGAGATTCAGGCGAGCTCAGCAAACACGTTAAACAGTGACCATATCAACGAGACCTCATTTTCATCGCTATGTTTAAAGTTTTTCGATTCAACCCCAATTCGAGATTTGTGCTTTGGCAGACTTCCTGAGTGTATTCCCAAAGTTTAAGGAGATTCGGACGAGCTCAAAAAACACGTTAAACAGTGATCATAGCAACGAAACCTATTTTCATCGCTTTGCTTAGTTTTTCGATTCTTTCAAAATTCGAGAATTGAGCTTTGGCAGCCTGCCCGAGTGTATCCCCAAAGTTTAAGGAGATTAGGACGAGTTCGGCAAATCCCTTAAAAAGTGACCATAGCAACGAGACCTCATTTTCTTTGCTATGCTTAAAGTTTTTCGAATCATCCCAAATCCAAGGATTGAGTTTTAGAAGACTTCCTGAGTGTATTTTCATAGTTTGAAGAGATTCGGGCGAGTTTGGCTAACACGTTAAACAGCTACCATCGCAACGAGACCTCATTTTCATCGCTATTTTTAAAGTTTTTCGATTCATCCTAAATTTGAGAATTGAGCTTTGGCAGACTGCCCGAGTTTAATCCCAGTTTAAAGAGATTCGGACGAGTTCAAACAATTAAAAAGTGACCATAGCAACGAGACCTCATTTTCTTTGCTATGCTTAAAGTTTTTCGAATCATCCCAAATCCAAGGATTGAGTTTTAGAAGACTTCCTGAGTGTATTTTCATAGTTTGAAGAGATTCGGGCGAGTTTGGCTAACACGTTAAACAGCTACCATCGCAACGAGACCTCATTTTCATCGCTATTTTTAAAGTTTTTCGATTCATCCTAAATTTGAGAATTGAGCTTTGGCAGACTGCCCGAGTTTAATCCCAGTTTAAAGAGATTCGGACGAGTTAAGCAAACAACTTAAAAAGTGACCATAGCAACGAGACCTCATTTTCTTTGCTATGCTTAAAGTTTTTCGAATCATCCCAAATCCAAGGATTGAGTTTTAGAAGACTTCCTGAGTGTATTTTCATAGTTTGAAGAGATTCGGGCGAGTTTGGCTAACACGTTAAACAGCTACCATCGCAACGAGACCTCATTTTCATCGCTATTTTTAAAGTTTTTCGATTCATCCTAAATTTGAGAATTGAGCTTTGGCAGACTGCCCGAGTGTATCCCCAAAGTTTAAAGAGATTCGGACGAGTTAAGCAAACAACTTAAAAAATGACCTGAGCGACACGTCATTTTCATTGCTTTTTTCAAATATTTTCGATTCATCTCAGATTGGAGAAATAAACTTTGGCAGCCTGCCCGAGTGTATCCCCAATGTTTAATGAGATTCGGACGAGTTCGGCAAACCCCTTAAAAAGTGACCATAGCAACGAGACCTCATTTTCTTTGCTATGCTTAAAGTTTTTCGATTCAACCCCAATTCGAGAGCTGAGCTTTGGCAGATCGCCCAAGTGTATTACCAAAATTTAAAGACATTCAGGCGAGCTCAGCAAACACGTTAAACAGTGACCATATCAACGAGACCTCATTTTCATCGCTATGTTTAAAGTTTTTCGATTCAACCCCAATTCGAGATTTGTGCTTTGGCAGACTTCCTGAGTGTATTCCCAAAGTTTAAGGAGATTCGGACGAGCTCAAAAAACACGTTAAACAGTGATCATAGCAACGAAACCTATTTTCATCGCTTTGCTTAGTTTTTCGATTCTTTCAAAATTCGAGAATTGAGCTTTGGCAGCCTGCCCGAGTGTATCCCCAAAGTTTAAAGAGATTCGGACGAGTTAAGCAAACAACTTAAAAAATGACCTGAGCGACACGTCATTTTCATTGCTTTTTTCAAATATTTTCGATTCATCTCAGATTCGAGAATTACACTGGCAGACTGCCCGAGTGTATCCCCAAAGTTTAATGAGATTCGGACGAGTTCGGCAAACCCCTTAAAAAGTGACCATAGCAACGAGACCTCATTTTCTTTGCTATGCTTAAAGTTTTTCGATTCAACCCCAATTCGAGAGCTGAGCTTTGGCAGACCGCCCAAGTGTATTACCAAAATTTAAAGAGATTCAGGCGAGCTCAGCAAACACGTTAAACAGTGACCATATCAACGAGACCTCATTTTCATCGCTATGCTTAAAGTTTTTCGATTCAACCCCAATTCGAGATTTGTGCTTTGGCAGACTTCCTGAGTGTATTCCCAAAGTTTAAGGAGATTCGGACGAGCTCAAAAAACACGTTAAACAGTGATCATAGCAACGAAACCTATTTTCATCGCTTTGCTTAGTTTTTCGATTCTTTCAAAATTCGAGAATTGAGCTTTGGCAGCCTGCCCGAGTGTATCCCCAAAGTTTAAGGAGATTAGGACGAGTTCGGCAAATCCCTTAAAAAGTGACCATAGCAACGAGACCTCATTTTCTTTGCTATGCTTAAAGTTTTTCGAATCATCCCAAATCCAAGGATTGAGTTTTAGAAGACTTCCTGAGTGTATTTTCATAGTTTGAAGAGATTCGGGCGAGTTTGGCTAACACGTTAAACAGCTACCATCGCAACGAGACCTCATTTTCATCGCTATTTTTAAAGTTTTTCGATTCATCCTAAATTTGAGAATTGAGCTTTGGCAGACTGCCCGAGTTTAATCCCAGTTTAAAGAGATTCGGACGAGTTAAGCAAACAACTTAAAAAGTGACCATAGCAACGAGACCTCATTTTCTTTGCTATGCTTAAAGTTTTTCGAATCATCCCAAATCCAAGGATTGAGTTTTAGAAGACTTCCTGAGTGTATTTTCATAGTTTGAAGAGATTCGGGCGAGTTTGGCTAACACGTTAAACAGCTACCATCGCAACGAGACCTCATTTTCATCGCTATTTTTAAAGTTTTTCGATTCATCCTAAATTTGAGAATTGAGCTTTGGCAGACTGCCCGAGTTTATTCCCAAAGTTTAAAGAGATTCGGACGAGTTAAGCAAACAACTTAAAAAATGACCTGAGCGACACGTCATTTTCATTGCTTTTTGCAAATATTTTCGATTCATCTCAGATTCGAGAATTAAACTTTGGCAGACTGCCCGAGTGTATCCCCAAAGTTTAATGAGATTCGGACGAGTTCGGCAAACCCCTTAAAAAGTGACCATAGCAACGAGACCTCATTTTCTTTGCTATGCTTAGTTTTTCGATTCAACCCCAATTCGAGATTTGTGCTTTGGCAGACTTCCTGAGTGTATTCCCAAAGTTTAAGGAGATTCGGACGAGCTCAAAAAACACGTTAAACAGTGATCATAGCAACGAAACCTATTTTCATCGCTTTGCTTAGTTTTTCGATTCTTTCAAAATTCGAGAATTGAGCTTTGGCAGCCTGCCCGAGTGTATCCCCAAAGTTTAAGGAGATTAGGACGAGTTCGGCAAATCCCTTAAAAAGTGACCATAGCAACGAGACCTCATTTTCTTTGCTATGCTTAAAGTTTTTCGAATCATCCCAAATCCAAGGATTGAGTTTTAGAAGACTTCCTGAGTGTATTTTCATAGTTTGAAGAGATTCGGGCGAGTTTGGCTAACACGTTAAACAGCTACCATCGCAACGAGACCTCATTTTCATCGCTATTTTTAAAGTTTTTCGATTCATCCTAAATTTGAGAATTGAGCTTTGGCAGACTGCCCGAGTTTAATCCCAGTTTAAAGAGATTCGGACGAGTTAAGCAAACAACTTAAAAAGTGACCATAGCAACGAGACCTCATTTTCTTTGCTATGCTTAAAGTTTTTCGAATCATCCCAAATCCAAGGATTGAGTTTTAGAAGACTTCCTGAGTGTATTTTCATAGTTTGAAGAGATTCGGGCGAGTTTGGCTAACACGTTAAACAGCTACCATCGCAACGAGACCTCATTTTCATCGCTATTTTTAAAGTTTTTCGATTCATCCTAAATTTGAGAATTGAGCTTTGGCAGACTGCCCGAGTTTAATCCCAGTTTAAAGAGATTCGGACGAGTTAAGCAAACAACTTAAAAAGTGACCATAGCAACGAGACCTCATTTTCTTTGCTATGCTTAAAGTTTTTCGAATCATCCCAAATCCAAGGATTGAGTTTTAGAAGACTTCCTGAGTGTATTTTCATAGTTTGAAGAGATTCGGGCGAGTTTGGCTAACACGTTAAACAGCTACCATCGCAACGAGACCTCATTTTCATCGCTATTTTTAAAGTTTTTCGATTCATCCTAAATTTGAGAATTGAGCTTTGGCAGACTGCCCGAGTGTATCCCCAAAGTTTAAAGAGATTCGGACGAGTTAAGCAAACAACTTAAAAAATGACCTGAGCGACACGTCATTTTCATCGCTTTTTTCAAATATTTTCGATTCATCTCAGATTCGAGAAATAAACTTTGGCAGACTGCCCGAGTGTATCCCCAAAGTTTAATGAGATTCGGACGAGTTCGGCAAACCCCTTAAAAAGTGACCATAGCAACGAGACCTCATTTTCTTTGCTATGCTTAAAGTTTTTCGATTCAACCCCAATTCGAGAGCTGAGCTTTGGCAGACCGCCCAAGTGTATTACCAAAATTTAAAGACATTCAGGCGAGCTCAGCAAACACGTTAAACAGTGACCATATCAACGAGACCTCATTTTCATCGCTATGTTTAAAGTTTTTCGATTCAACCCCAATTCGAGATTTGTGCTTTGGCAGACTTCCTGAGTGTATTCCCAAAGTTTAAGGAGATTCGGACGAGCTCAAAAAACACGTTAAACAGTGATCATAGCAACGAAACCTATTTTCATCGCTTTGCTTAGTTTTTCGATTCTTTCAAAATTCGAGAATTGAGCTTTGGCAGCCTGCCCGAGTGTATCCCCAAAGTTTAAAGAGATTCGGACGAGTTAAGCAAACAACTTAAAAAATGACCTGAGCGACACGTCATTTTCATTGCTTTTTTCAAATATTTTCGATTCATCTCAGATTCGAGAATTACACTGGCAGACTGCCCGAGTGTATCCCCAAAGTTTAATGAGATTCGGACGAGTTCGGCAAACCCCTTAAAAAGTGACCATAGCAACGAGACCTCATTTTCTTTGCTATGCTTAAAGTTTTTCGATTCAACCCCAATTCGAGAGCTGAGCTTTGGCAGACCGCCCAAGTGTATTACCAAAATTTAAAGAGATTCAGGCGAGCTCAGCAAACACGTTAAACAGTGACCATATCAACGAGACCTCATTTTCATCGCTATGTTTAAAGTTTTTCGATTCAACCCCAATTCGAGATTTGTGCTTTGGCAGACTTCCTGAGTGTATTCCCAAAGTTTAAGGAGATTCGGACGAGCTCAAAAAACACGTTAAACAGTGATCATAGCAACGAAACCTATTTTCATCGCTTTGCTTAGTTTTTCGATTCTTTCAAAATTCGAGAATTGAGCTTTGGCAGCCTGCCCGAGTGTATCCCCAAAGTTTAAGGAGATTAGGACGAGTTCGGCAAATCCCTTAAAAAGTGACCATAGCAACGAGACCTCATTTTCTTTGCTATGCTTAAAGTTTTTCGAATCATCCCAAATCCAAGGATTGAGTTTTAGAAGACTTCCTGAGTGTATTTTCATAGTTTGAAGAGATTCGGGCGAGTTTGGCTAACACGTTAAACAGCTACCATCGCAACGAGACCTCATTTTCATCGCTATTTTTAAAGTTTTTCGATTCATCCTAAATTTGAGAATTGAGCTTTGGCAGACTGCCCGAGTTTAATCCCAGTTTAAAGAGATTCGGACGAGTTCAAACAATTAAAAAGTGACCATAGCAACGAGACCTCATTTTCTTTGCTATGCTTAAAGTTTTTCGAATCATCCCAAATCCAAGGATTGAGTTTTAGAAGACTTCCTGAGTGTATTTTCATAGTTTGAAGAGATTCGGGCGAGTTTGGCTAACACGTTAAACAGCTACCATCGCAACGAGACCTCATTTTCATCGCTATTTTTAAAGTTTTTCGATTCATCCTAAATTTGAGAATTGAGCTTTGGCAGACTGCCCGAGTTTAATCCCAGTTTAAAGAGATTCGGACGAGTTAAGCAAACAACTTAAAAAGTGACCATAGCAACGAGACCTCATTTTCTTTGCTATGCTTAAAGTTTTTCGAATCATCCCAAATCCAAGGATTGAGTTTTAGAAGACTTCCTGAGTGTATTTTCATAGTTTGAAGAGATTCGGGCGAGTTTGGCTAACACGTTAAACAGCTACCATCGCAACGAGACCTCATTTTCATCGCTATTTTTAAAGTTTTTCGATTCATCCTAAATTTGAGAATTGAGCTTTGGCAGACTGCCCGAGTGTATCCCCAAAGTTTAAAGAGATTCGGACGAGTTAAGCAAACAACTTAAAAAATGACCTGAGCGACACGTCATTTTCATTGCTTTTTTCAAATATTTTCGATTCATCTCAGATTGGAGAAATAAACTTTGGCAGCCTGCCCGAGTGTATCCCCAATGTTTAATGAGATTCGGACGAGTTCGGCAAACCCCTTAAAAAGTGACCATAGCAACGAGACCTCATTTTCTTTGCTATGCTTAAAGTTTTTCGATTCAACCCCAATTCGAGAGCTGAGCTTTGGCAGACCGCCCAAGTGTATTACCAAAATTTAAAGACATTCAGGCGAGCTCAGCAAACACGTTAAACAGTGACCATATCAACGAGACCTCATTTTCATCGCTATGTTTAAAGTTTTTCGATTCAACCCCAATTCGAGATTTGTGCTTTGGCAGACTTCCTGAGTGTATTCCCAAAGTTTAAGGAGATTCGGACGAGCTCAAAAAACACGTTAAACAGTGATCATAGCAACGAAACCTATTTTCATCGCTTTGCTTAGTTTTTCGATTCTTTCAAAATTCGAGAATTGAGCTTTGGCAGCCTGCCCGAGTGTATCCCCAAAGTTTAAAGAGATTCGGACGAGTTAAGCAAACAACTTAAAAAATGACCTGAGCGACACGTCATTTTCATTGCTTTTTTCAAATATTTTCGATTCATCTCAGATTCGAGAATTACACTGGCAGACTGCCCGAGTGTATCCCCAAAGTTTAATGAGATTCGGACGAGTTCGGCAAACCCCTTAAAAAGTGACCATAGCAACGAGACCTCATTTTCTTTGCTATGCTTAAAGTTTTTCGATTCAACCCCAATTCGAGAGCTGAGCTTTGGCAGACCGCCCAAGTGTATTACCAAAATTTAAAGAGATTCAGGCGAGCTCAGCAAACACGTTAAACAGTGACCATATCAACGAGACCTCATTTTCATCGCTATGCTTAAAGTTTTTCGATTCAACCCCAATTCGAGATTTGTGCTTTGGCAGACTTCCTGAGTGTATTCCCAAAGTTTAAGGAGATTCGGACGAGCTCAAAAAACACGTTAAACAGTGATCATAGCAACGAAACCTATTTTCATCGCTTTGCTTAGTTTTTCGATTCTTTCAAAATTCGAGAATTGAGCTTTGGCAGCCTGCCCGAGTGTATCCCCAAAGTTTAAGGAGATTAGGACGAGTTCGGCAAATCCCTTAAAAAGTGACCATAGCAACGAGACCTCATTTTCTTTGCTATGCTTAAAGTTTTTCGAATCATCCCAAATCCAAGGATTGAGTTTTAGAAGACTTCCTGAGTGTATTTTCATAGTTTGAAGAGATTCGGGCGAGTTTGGCTAACACGTTAAACAGCTACCATCGCAACGAGACCTCATTTTCATCGCTATTTTTAAAGTTTTTCGATTCATCCTAAATTTGAGAATTGAGCTTTGGCAGACTGCCCGAGTTTATTCCCAAAGTTTAAAGAGATTCGGACGAGTTAAGCAAACAACTTAAAAAATGACCTGAGCGACACGTCATTTTCATTGCTTTTTTCAAATATTTTCGATTCATCTCAGATTCGAGAATTAAACTTTGGCAGACTGCCCGAGTGTATCCCCAAAGTTTAATGAGATTCGGACGAGTTCGGCAAACCCCTTAAAAAGTGACCATAGCAACGAGACCTCATTTTCTTTGCTATGCTTAAAGTTTTTCGATTCAACCCCAATTCGAGAGTTGAGCTTTGGCAGACCGCCCAAGTGTATTACCAAAATTTAAAGAGATTCAGGCGAGCTCAGCAAACACGTTAAACAGTGACCATATCAACGAGACCTCATTTTCATCGCTATGTTTAAAGTTTTTCGATTCAACCCCAATTCGAGGTTTGTGCTTTGGCAGACTTCCTGAGTGTATTCCCAAAGTTTAAGGAGATTCGGACGAGCTCAAAAAACACGTTAAACAGTGATCATAGCAACGAAACCTATTTTCATCGCTTTGCTTAGTTTTTCGATTCTTTCAAAATTCGAGAATTGAGCTTTGGCAGCCTGCCCGAGTGTATCCCCAAAGTTTAAAGAGATTCGGACGAGTTAAGCAAACAACTTAAAAAATGACCTGAGCGACACGTCATTTTCATTGCTTTTTTCAAATATTTTCGATTCATCTCAGATTCGAGAATTAAACTTTGGCAGACTGCCCGAGTGTATCCCCAAAGTTTAATGAGATTCGGACGAGTTCGGCAAACCCCTTAAAAAGTGACCATAGCAACGAGACCTCATTTTCTTTGCTATGCTTAAAGTTTTTCGATTCAACCCCAATTCGAGAGCTGAGCTTTGGCAGACCGCCCAAGTGTATTGCCAAAATTTAAAGACATTCAGGCGAGCTCAGCAAACACGTTAAACAGTGACCATATCAACGAGACCTCATTTTCATCGCTGTTTAAAGTTTTTCGATTCAACCCCAATTCGAGATTTGTGCTTTGGCAGACTTCCTGAGTGTATTCCCAAAGTTTAAGGAGATTCGGACGAGCTCAAAAAACACGTTAAACAGTGATCATAGCAACGAAACCTATTTTCATCGCTTTGCTTAGTTTTTCGATTCTTTCAAAATTCGAGAATTGAGCTTTGGCAGCCTGCCCGAGTGTATCCCCAAAGTTTAAAGAGATTCGGACGAGTTAAGCAAACAACTTAAAAAATGACCTGAGCGACACGTCATTTTCATTGCTTTTTTCAAATATTTTCGATTCATCTCAGATTCGAGAATTACACTGGCAGACTGCCCGAGTGTATCCCCAAAGTT
The DNA here is from genome assembly GCA_947179485.1 of Allacma fusca. Taxonomy (NCBI): domain Eukaryota; kingdom Metazoa; phylum Arthropoda; class Collembola; order Symphypleona; family Sminthuridae; genus Allacma; species Allacma fusca. The sequence goes on from OX359245.1 coordinate 22,796,136, forward strand.
TAATGAGATTCGGACGAGTTCGGCAAACCCCTTAAAAAGTGACCATAGCAACGAGACCTCATTTTCTTTGCTATGCTTAAAGTTTTTCGATTCAACCCCAATTCGAGAGCTGAGCTTTGGCAGACCGCCCAAGTGTATTACCAAAATTTAAAGAGATTCAGGCGAGCTCAGCAAACACGTTAAACAGTGACCATATCAACGAGACCTCATTTTCATCGCTATGCTTAAAGTTTTTCGATTCAACCCCAATTCGAGATTTGTGCTTTGGCAGACTTCCTGAGTGTATTCCCAAAGTTTAAGGAGATTCGGACGAGCTCAAAAAACACGTTAAACAGTGATCATAGCAACGAAACCTATTTTCATCGCTTTGCTTAGTTTTTCGATTCTTTCAAAATTCGAGAATTGAGCTTTGGCAGCCTGCCCGAGTGTATCCCCAAAGTTTAAGGAGATTAGGACGAGTTCGGCAAATCCCTTAAAAAGTGACCATAGCAACGAGACCTCATTTTCTTTGCTATGCTTAAAGTTTTTCGAATCATCCCAAATCCAAGGATTGAGTTTTAGAAGACTTCCTGAGTGTATTTTCATAGTTTGAAGAGATTCGGGCGAGTTTGGCTAACACGTTAAACAGCTACCATCGCAACGAGACCTCATTTTCATCGCTATTTTTAAAGTTTTTCGATTCATCCTAAATTTGAGAATTGAGCTTTGGCAGACTGCCCGAGTTTATTCCCAAAGTTTAAAGAGATTCGGACGAGTTAAGCAAACAACTTAAAAAATGACCTGAGCGACACGTCATTTTCATTGCTTTTTGCAAATATTTTCGATTCATCTCAGATTCGAGAATTAAACTTTGGCAGACTGCCCGAGTGTATCCCCAAAGTTTAATGAGATTCGGACGAGTTCGGCAAACCCCTTAAAAAGTGACCATAGCAACGAGACCTCATTTTCTTTGCTATGCTTAAAGTTTTTCGATTCAACCCCAATTCGAGAGTTGAGCTTTGGCAGACCGCCCAAGTGTATTACCAAAATTTAAAGAGATTCAGGCGAGCTCAGCAAACACGTTAAACAGTGACCATATCAACGAGACCTCATTTTCATCGCTATGTTTAAAGTTTTTCGATTCAACCCCAATTCGAGATTTGTGCTTTGGCAGACTTCCTGAGTGTATTCCCAAAGTTTAAGGAGATTCGGACGAGCTCAAAAAACACGTTAAACAGTGATCATAGCAACGAAACCTATTTTCATCGCTTTGCTTAGTTTTTCGATTCTTTCAAAATTCGAGAATTGAGCTTTGGCAGCCTGCCCGAGTGTATCCCCAAAGTTTAAGGAGATTAGGACGAGTTCGGCAAATCCCTTAAAAAGTGACCATAGCAACGAGACCTCATTTTCTTTGCTATGCTTAAAGTTTTTCGAATCATCCCAAATCCAAGGATTGAGTTTTAGAAGACTTCCTGAGTGTATTTTCATAGTTTGAAGAGATTCGGGCGAGTTTGGCTAACACGTTAAACAGCTACCATCGCAACGAGACCTCATTTTCATCGCTATTTTTAAAGTTTTTCGATTCATCCTAAATTTGAGAATTGAGCTTTGGCAGACTGCCCGAGTTTAATCCCAGTTTAAAGAGATTCGGACGAGTTAAGCAAACAACTTAAAAAGTGACCATAGCAACGAGACCTCATTTTGTTTGCTATGCTTAAAGTTTTTCGAATCATCCCAAATCCAAGGATTGAGTTTTAGAAGACTTCCTGAGTGTATTTTCATAGTTTGAAGAGATTCGGGCGAGTTTGGCTAACACGTTAAACAGCTACCATCGCAACGAGACCTCATTTTCATCGCTATTTTTAAAGTTTTTCGATTCATCCTAAATTTGAGAATTGAGCTTTGGCAGACTGCCCGAGTTTATTCCCAAAGTTTAAAGAGATTCGGACGAGTTAAGCAAACAACTTAAAAAATGACCTGAGCGACACGTCATTTTCATTGCTTTTTGCAAATATTTTCGATTCATCTCAGATTCGAGAATTAAACTTTGGCAGACTGCCCGAGTGTATCCCCAAAGTTTAATGAGATTCGGACGAGTTCGGCAAACCCCTTAAAAAGTGACCATAGCAACGAGACCTCATTTTCTTTGCTATGCTTAAAGTTTTTCGATTCAACCCCAATTCGAGATTTGTGCTTTGGCAGACTTCCTGAGTGTATTACCAAAATTTAAAGACATTCAGGCGAGCTCAGCAAACACGTTAAACAGTGACCATATCAACGAGACCTCATTTTCATCGCTTTGCTTAGTTTTTCGATTCTTTCAAAATTCGAGAATTGAGCTTTGGCAGCCTGCCCGAGTGTATCCCCAAAGTTTAAGGAGATTAGGACGAGTTCGGCAAATCCCTTAAAAAGTGACCATAGCAACGAGACCTCATTTTCTTTGCTATGCTTAAAGTTTTTCGAATCATCCCAAATCCAAGGATTGAGTTTTAGAAGACTTCCTGAGTGTATTTTCATAGTTTGAAGAGATTCGGGCGAGTTTGGCTAACACGTTAAACAGCTACCATCGCAACGAGACCTCATTTTCATCGCTATTTTTAAAGTTTTTCGATTCATCCTAAATTTGAGAATTGAGCTTTGGCAGACTGCCCGAGTTTAATCCCAGTTTAAAGAGATTCGGACGAGTTAAGCAAACAACTTAAAAAGTGACCATAGCAACCAGACCTCATTTTCTTTGCTATGCTTAAAGTTTTTCGAATCATCCCAAATCCAAGGATTGAGTTTTAGAAGACTTCCTGAGTGTATTTTCATAGTTTGAAGAGATTCGGGCGAGTTTGGCTAACACGTTAAACAGCTACCATCGCAACGAGACCTCATTTTCATCGCTATTTTTAAAGTTTTTCGATTCATCCTAAATTTGAGAATTGAGCTTTGGCAGACTGCCCGAGTTTATTCCCAAAGTTTAAAGAGATTCGGACGAGTTAAGCAAACAACTTAAAAAATGACCTGAGCGACACGTCATTTTCATTGCTTTTTGCAAATATTTTCGATTCATCTCAGATTCGAGAATTAAACTTTGGCAGACTGCCCGAGTGTATCCCCAAAGTTTAATGAGATTCGGACGAGTTCGGCAAACCCCTTAAAAAGTGACCATAGCAACGAGACCTCATTTTCTTTGCTATGCTTAAAGTTTTTCGATTCAACCCCAATTCGAGATTTGTGCTTTGGCAGACTTCCTGAGTGTATTCCCAAAGTTTAAGGAGATTCGGACGAGCTCAAAAAACACGTTAAACAGTGATCATAGCAACGAAACCTATTTTCATCGCTTTGCTTAGTTTTTCGATTCTTTCAAAATTCGAGAATTGAGCTTTGGCAGCCTGCCCGAGTGTATCCCCAAAGTTTAAGGAGATTAGGACGAGTTCGGCAAATCCCTTAAAAAGTGACCATAGCAACGAGACCTCATTTTCTTTGCTATGCTTAAAGTTTTTCGAATCATCCCAAATCCAAGGATTGAGTTTTAGAAGACTTCCTGAGTGTATTTTCATAGTTTGAAGAGATTCGGGCGAGTTTGGCTAACACGTTAAACAGCTACCATCGCAACGAGACCTCATTTTCATCGCTATTTTTAAAGTTTTTCGATTCATCCTAAATTTGAGAATTGAGCTTTGGCAGACTGCCCGAGTTTATTCCCAAAGTTTAAAGAGATTCGGACGAGTTAAGCAAACAACTTAAAAAATGACCTGAGCGACACGTCATTTTCATTGCTTTTTTCAAATATTTTCGATTCATCTCAGATTCGAGAATTAAACTTTGGCAGACTGCCCGAGTGTATCCCCAAAGTTTAATGAGATTCGGACGAGTTCGGCAAACCCCTTAAAAAGTGACCATAGCAACGAGACCTCATTTTCTTTGCTATGCTTAAAGTTTTTCGATTCAACCCCAATTCGAGAGTTGAGCTTTGGCAGACCGCCCAAGTGTATTACCAAAATTTAAAGAGATTCAGGCGAGCTCAGCAAACACGTTAAACAGTGACCATATCAACGAATTCATTTTCATCGCTATGTTTAAAGTTTTTCGATTCAGCCCCAATTCGAGATTTGTGCTTTGGCAGACTTCCTGAGTGTATTCCCAAAGTTTAAGGAGATTCGGACGAGCTCAAAAAACACGTTAAACAGTGATCATAGCAACGAAACCTATTTTCATCGCTTTGCTTAGTTTTTCGATTCTTTCAAAATTCGAGAATTGAGCTTTGGCAGCCTGCCCGAGTGTATCCCCAAAGTTTAAGGAGATTAGGACGAGTTCGGCAAATCCCTTAAAAAGTGACCATAGCAACGAGACCTCATTTTCTTTGCTATGCTTAAAGTTTTTCGAATCATCCCAAATCCAAGGATTGAGTTTTAGAAGACTTCCTGAGTGTATTTTCATAGTTTGAAGAGATTCGGGCGAGTTTGGCTAACACGTTAAACAGCTACCATCGCAACGAGACCTCATTTTCATCGCTATTTTTAAAGTTTTTCGATTCATCCTAAATTTGAGAATTGAGCTTTGGCAGACTGCCCGAGTTTATTCCCAAAGTTTAAAGAGATTCGGACGAGTTAAGCAAACAACTTAAAAAATGACCTGAGCGACACGTCATTTTCATTGCTTTTTTCAAATATTTTCGATTCATCTCAGATTCGAGAATTAAACTTTGGCAGACTGCCCGAGTGTATCCCCAAAGTTTAATGAGATTCGGACGAGTTCGGCAAACCCCTTAAAAAGTGACCATAGCAACGAGACCTCATTTTCTTTGCTATGCTTAAAGTTTTTCGATTCAACCCCAATTCGAGAGTTGAGCTTTGGCAGACCGCCCAAGTGTATTACCAAAATTTAAAGAGATTCAGGCGAGCTCAGCAAACACGTTAAACAGTGACCATATCAACGAATTCATTTTCATCGCTATGTTTAAAGTTTTTCGATTCAGCCCCAATTCGAGATTTGTGCTTTGGCAGACTTCCTGAGTGTATTCCCAAAGTTTAAGGAGATTCGGACGAGCTCAAAAAACACGTTAAACAGTGATCATAGCAACGAAACCTATTTTCATCGCTTTGCTTAGTTTTTCGATTCTTTCAAAATTCGAGAATTGAGCTTTGGCAGCCTGCCCGAGTGTATCCCCAAAGTTTAAGGAGATTAGGACGAGTTCGGCAAATCCCTTAAAAAGTGACCATAGCAACGAGACCTCATTTTCTTTGCTATGCTTAAAGTTTTTCGAATCATCCCAAATCCAAGGATTGAGTTTTAGAAGACTTCCTGAGTGTATTTTCATAGTTTGAAGAGATTCGGGCGAGTTTGGCTAACACGTTAAACAGCTACCATCGCAACGAGACCTCATTTTCATCGCTATTTTTAAAGTTTTTCGATTCATCCTAAATTTGAGAATTGAGCTTTGGCAGACTGCCCGAGGTTAATCCCAGTTTAAAGAGATTCGGACGAGTTAAGCAAACAACTTAAAAAGTGACCATAGCAACGAGACCTCATTTTCTTTGCTATGCTTAAAGTTTTTCGAATCATCCCAAATCCAAGGATTGAGTTTTAGAAGACTTCCTGAGTGTATTTTCATAGTTTGAAGAGATTCGGGCGAGTTTGGCTAACACGTTAAACAGCTACCATCGCAACGAGACCTCATTTTCATCGCTATTTTTAAAGTTTTTCGATTCATCCTAAATTTGAGAATTGAGCTTTGGCAGACTGCCCGAGTTTATTCCCAAAGTTTAAAGAGATTCGGACGAGTTAAGCAAACAACTTAAAAAATGACCTGAGCGACACGTCATTTTCATTGCTTTTTGCAAATATTTTCGATTCATCTCAGATTCGAGAATTAAACTTTGGCAGACTGCCCGAGTGTATCCCCAAAGTTTAATGAGATTCGGACGAGTTCGGCAAACCCCTTAAAAAGTGACCATAGCAACGAGACCTCATTTTCTTTGCTATGCTTAAAGTTTTTCGAATCATCCCAAATCCAAGGATTGAGTTTTAGAAGACTTCCTGAGTGTATTTTCATAGTTTGAAGAGATTCGGGCGAGTTTGGCTAACACGTTAAACAGCTACCATCGCAACGAGACCTCATTTTCATCGCTATTTTTAAAGTTTTTCGATTCATCCTAAATTTGAGAATTGAGCTTTGGCAGACTGCCCGAGTTTAATCCCAGTTTAAAGAGATTCGGACGAGTTAAGCAAACAACTTAAAAAGTGACCATAGCAACGAGACCTCATTTTCTTTGCTATGCTTAAAGTTTTTCGAATCATCCCAAATCCAAGGATTGAGTTTTAGAAGACTTCCTGAGTGTATTTTCATAGTTTGAAGAGATTCGGGCGAGTTTGGCTAACACGTTAAACAGCTACCATCGCAACGAGACCTCATTTTCATCGCTATTTTTAAAGTTTTTCGATTCATCCTAAATTTGAGAATTGAGCTTTGGGAGACTGCCCGAGTTTATTCCCAAAGTTTAAAGAGATTCGGACGAGTTAAGCAAACAACTTAAAAAATGACCTGAGCGACACGTCATTTTCATTGCTTTTTGCAAATATTTTCGATTCATCTCAGATTCGAGAATTAAACTTTGGCAGACTGCCCGAGTGTATCCCCAAAGTTTAATGAGATTCGGACGAGTTCGGCAAACCCCTTAAAAAGTGACCATAGCAACGAGACCTCATTTTCTTTGCTATGCTTAAAGTTTTTCGATTCAACCCCAATTCGAGATTTGTGCTTTGGCAGACTTCCTGAGTGTATTCCCAAAGTTTAAGGAGATTCGGACGAGCTCAAAAAACACGTTAAACAGTGATCATAGCAACGAAACCTATTTTCATCGCTTTGCTTAGTTTTTCGATTCTTTCAAAATTCGAGAATTGAGCTTTGGCAGCCTGCCCGAGTGTATCCCCAAAGTTTAAGGAGATTAGGACGAGTTCGGCAAATCCCTTAAAAAGTGACCATAGCAACGAGACCTCATTTTCTTTGCTATGCTTAAAGTTTTTCGAATCATCCCAAATCCAAGGATTGAGTTTTAGAAGACTTCCTGAGTGTATTTTCATAGTTTGAAGAGATTCGGGCGAGTTTGGCTAACACGTTAAACAGCTACCATCGCAACGAGACCTCATTTTCATCGCTATTTTTAAAGTTTTTCGATTCATCCTAAATTTGAGAATTGAGCTTTGGCAGACTGCCCGAGTTTATTCCCAAAGTTTAAAGAGATTCGGACGAGTTAAGCAAACAACTTAAAAAATGACCTGAGCGACACGTCATTTTCATTGCTTTTTTCAAATATTTTCGATTCATCTCAGATTCGAGAATTAAACTTTGGCAGACTGCCCGAGTGTATCCCCAAAGTTAAATGAGATTCGGACGAGTTCGGCAAACCCCTTAAAAAGTGACCATAGCAACGAGACCTCATTTTCTTTGCTATGCTTAAAGTTTTTCGATTCAACCCCAATTCGAGAGTTGAGCTTTGGCAGACCGCCCAAGTGTATTACCAAAATTTAAAGAGATTCAGGCGAGCTCAGCAAACACGTTAAACAGTGACCATATCAACGAATTCATTTTCATCGCTATGTTTAAAGTTTTTCGATTCAACCCCAATTCGAGATTTGTGCTTTGGCAGACTTCCTGAGTGTATTCCCAAAGTTTAAGGAGATTCGGACGAGCTCAAAAAACACGTTAAACAGTGATCATAGCAACGAAACCTATTTTCATCGCTTTGCTTAGTTTTTCGATTCTTTCAAAATTCGAGAATTGAGCTTTAGCAGCCTGCCCGAGTGTATCCCCAAAGTTTAAGGAGATTAGGACGAGTTCGGCAAATCCCTTAAAAAGTGACCATAGCAACGAGACCTCATTTTCTTTGCTATGCTTAAAGTTTTTCGAATCATCCCAAATCCAAGGATTGAGTTTTAGAAGACTTCCTGAGTGTATTTTCATAGTTTGAAGAGATTCGGGCGAGTTTGGCTAACACGTTAAACAGCTACCATCGCAACGAGACCTCATTTTCATCGCTATTTTTAAAGTTTTTCGATTCATCCTAAATTTGAGAATTGAGCTTTGGCAGACTGCCCGAGTTTAATCCCAGTTTAAAGAGATTCGGACGAGTTAAGCAAACAATTAAAAAGTGACCATAGCAACGAGACCTCATTTTCTTTGCTATGCTTAAAGTTTTTCGAATCATCCCAAATCCAAGGATTGAGTTTTAGAAGACTTCCTGAGTGTATTTTCATAGTTTGAAGAGATTCGGGCGAGTTTGGCTAACACGTTAAACAGCTACCATCGCAACGAGACCTCATTTTCATCGCTATTTTTAAAGTTTTTCGATTCATCCTAAATTTGAGAATTGAGCTTTGGCAGACTGCCCGAGTTTATTCCCAAAGTTTAAAGAGATTCGGACGAGTTAAGCAAACAACTTAAAAAATGACCTGAGCGACACGTCATTTTCATTGCTTTTTGCAAATATTTTCGATTCATCTCAGATTCGAGAATTAAACTTTGGCAGACTGCCCGAGTGTATCCCCAAAGTTTAATGAGATTCGGACGAGTTCGGCAAACCCCTTAAAAAGTGACCATAGCAACGAGACCTCATTTTCTTTGCTATGCTTAAAGTTTTTCGATTCAACCCCAATTCGAGAATTGTGCTTTGGCAGACTTCCTGAGTGTATTCCCAAAGTTTAAGGAGATTCGGACGAGTTAAGCAAACCACTTAAAAAATGACGTGAGCGACACGTCATTTTCATTGCTTTTTTCAAATATTTTCGATTCATCTCAGATTCGAGAATTAAACTTTGGCAGACTGCCCGAGTGTATCCCCAAAGTTTAATGAGATTCGGACGAGTTCGGCAAACCCCTTAAAAAGTGACCATAGCAACGAGACCTCATTTTCTTTGCTATGCTTAAAGTTTTTCGATTCAACCCCAATTCGAGAGTTGAGCTTTGGCAGACCGCCCAAGTGTATTACCAAAATTTAAAGAGATTCAGGCGAGCTCAGCAAACACGTTAAACAGTGACCATGTCAACGAATTCATTTTCATCGCTATGTTTAAAGTTTTTCGATTCAACCCCAATTCGAGATTTGTGCTTTGGCAGACTTCCTGAGTGTATTCCCAAAGTTTAAGGAGATTCGGACGAGCTCAAAAAACACGTTAAACAGTGATCATAGCAACGAAACCTATTTTCATCGCTTTGCTTAGTTTTTCGATTCTTTCAAAATTCGAGAATTGAGCTTTGGCAGCCTGCCCGAGTGTATCCCCAAAGTTTAAGGAGATTAGGACGAGTTCGGCAAATCCCTTAAAAAGTGACCATAGCAACGAGACCTCATTTTCTTTGCTATGCTTAAAGTTTTTCGAATCATCCCAAATCCAAGGATTGAGTTTTAGAAGACTTCCTGAGTGTATTTTCATAGTTTGAAGAGATTCGGGCGAGTTTGGCTAACACGTTAAACAGCTACCATCGCAACGAGACCTCATTTTCATCGCTATTTTTAAAGTTTTTCGATTCATCCTAAATTTGAGAATTGAGCTTTGGCAGACTGCCCGAGTTTAATCCCAGTTTAAAGAGATTCGGACGAGTTAAGCAAACAACTTAAAAAGTGACCATAGCAACGAGACCTCATTTTCTTTGCTATGCTTAAAGTTTTTCGAATCATCCCAAATCCAAGGATTGAGTTTTAGAAGACTTCCTGAGTGTATTTTCATAGTTTGAAGAGATTCGGGCGAGTTTGGCTAACACGTTAAACAGCTACCATCGCAACGAGACCTCATTTTCATCGCTATTTTTAAAGTTTTTCGATTCATCCTAAATTTGAGAATTGAGCTTTGGCAGACTGCCCGAGTTTATTCCCAAAGTTTAAAGAGATTCGGACGAGTTAAGCAAACAACTTAAAAAATGACCTGAGCGACACGTCATTTTCATTGCTTTTTTCAAATATTTTCGATTCATCTCAGATTCGAGAATTAAACTTTGGCAGACTGCCCGAGTGTATCCCCAAAGTTTAATGAGATTCGGACGAGTTCGGCAAACCCCTTAAAAAGTGACCATAGCAACGAGACCTCATTTTCTTTGCTATGCTTAAAGTTTTTCGATTCAACCCCAATTCGAGATTTGTGCTTTGGCAGACTTCCTGAGTGTATTCCCAAAGTTTAAGGAGATTCGGACGAGTTAAGCAAACCACTTAAAAAATGACCTGAGCGACACGTCATTTTCATTGCTTTTTTCAAATATTTTCGATTCATCTCAGATTCGAGAATTAAACTTTGGCAGACTGCCCGAGTGTATCCCCAAAGTTTAATGAGATTCGGACGAGTTCGGCAAACCCCTTAAAAAGTGACCATAGCAACGAGACCTCATTTTCTTTGCTATGCTTAAAGTTTTTCGATTCAACCCCAATTCGAGAGTTGAGCTTTGGCAGACCGCCCAAGTGTATTACCAAAATTTAAAGAGATTCAGGCGAGCTCAGCAAACACGTTAAACAGTGACCATGTCAACGAATTCATTTTCATCGCTATGTTTAAAGTTTTTCGATTCAACCCCAATTCGAGATTTGTGCTTTGGCAGACTTCCTGAGTGTATTCCCAAAGTTTAAGGAGATTCGGACGAGCTCAAAAAACACGTTAAACAGTGATCATAGCAACGAAACCTATTTTCATCGCTTTGCTTAGTTTTTCGATTCTTTCAAAATTCGAGAATTGAGCTTTGGCAGCCTGCCCGAGTGTATCCCCAAAGTTTAAGGAGATTAGGACGAGTTCGGCAAATCCCTTAAAAAGTGACCATAGCAACGAGACCTCATTTTCTTTGCTATGCTTAAAGTTTTTCGAATCATCCCAAATCCAAGGATTGAGTTTTAGAAGACTTCCTGAGTGTATTTTCATAGTTTGAAGAGATTCGGGCGAGTTTGGCTAACACGTTAAACAGCTACCATCGCAACGAGACCTCATTTTCATCGCTATTTTTAAAGTTTTTCGATTCATCCTAAATTTGAGAATTGAGCTTTGGCAGACTGCCCGAGTTTAATCCCAGTTTAAAGAGATTCGGACGAGTTAAGCAAACAACTTAAAAAGTGACCATAGCAACGAGACCTCATTTTCTTTGCTATGCTTAAAGTTTTTCGAATCATCCCAAATCCAAGGATTGAGTTTTAGAAGACTTCCTGAGTGTATTTTCATAGTTTGAAGAGATTCGGGCGAGTTTGGCTAACACGTGAAACAGCTACCATCGCAACGAGACCTCATTTTCATCGCTATTTTTAAAGTTTTTCGATTCATCCTAAATTTGAGAATTGAGCTTTGGCAGACTGCCCGAGTTTATTCCCAAAGTTTAAAGAGATTCGGACGAGTTAAGCAAACAACTTAAAAAATGACCTGAGCGACACGTCATTTTCATTGCTTTTTGCAAATATTTTCGATTCATCTCAGATTCGAGAATTAAACTTTGGCAGACTGCCCGAGTGTATCCCCAAAGTTTAATGAGATTCGGACGAGTTCGGCAAACCCCTTAAAAAGTGACCATAGCAACGAGACCTCATTTTCTTTGCTATGCTTAAAGTTTTTCGATTCAACCCCAATTCGAGAATTGTGCTTTGGCAGACTTCCTGAGTGTATTCCCAAAGTTTAAGGAGATTCGGACGAGTTAAGCAAACCACTTAAAAAATGACGTGAGCGACACGTCATTTTCATTGCTTTTTTCAAATATTTTCGATTCATCTCAGATTCGAGAATTAAACTTTGGCAGACTGCCCGAGTGTATCCCCAAAGTTTAATGAGATTCGGACGAGTTCGGCAAACCCCTTAAAAAGTGACCATAGCAACGAGACCTCATTTTCTTTGCTATGCTTAAAGTTTTTCGATTCAACCCCAATTCGAGAGTTGAGCTTTGGCAGACCGCCCAAGTGTATTACCAAAATTTAAAGAGATTCAGGCGAGCTCAGCAAACACGTGAAACAGTGACCATATCAACGAATTCATTTTCATCGCTATGTTTAAAGTTTTTCGATTCAACCCCAATTCGAGATTTGTGCTTTGGCAGACTTCCTGAGTGTATTCCCAAAGTTTAAGGAGATTCGGACGAGCTCAAAAAACACGTTAAACAGTGATCATAGCAACGAAACCTATTTTCATCGCTTTGCTTAGTTTTTCGATTCTTTCAAAATTCGAGAATTGAGCTTTGGCAGCCTGCCCGAGTGTATCCCCAAAGTTTAAGGAGATTAGGACGAGTTCGGCAAATCCCTTAAAAAGTGACCATAGCAACGAGACCTCATTTTCTTTGCTATGCTTAAAGTTTTTCGAATCATCCCAAATCCAAGGATTGAGTTTTAGAAGACTTCCTGAGTGTATTTTCATAGTTTGAAGAGATTCGGGCGAGTTTGGCTAACACGTTAAACAGCTACCATCGCAACGAGACCTCATTTTCATCGCTATTTTTAAAGTTTTTCGATTCATCCTAAATTTGAGAATTGAGCTTTGGCAGACTGCCCGAGTTTAATCCCAGTTTAAAGAGATTCGGACGAGTTAAGCAAACAACTTAAAAAGTGACCATAGCAACGAGACCTCATTTTCTTTGCTATGCTTAAAGTTTTTCGAATCATCCCAAATCCAAGGATTGAGTTTTAGAAGACTTCCTGAGTGTATTTTCATAGTTTGAAGAGATTCGGGCGAGTTTGGCTAACACGTTAAACAGCTACCATCGCAACGAGACCTCATTTTCATCGCTATTTTTAAAGTTTTTCGATTCATCCTAAATTTGAGAATTGAGCTTTGGCAGACTGCCCGAGTTTATTCCCAAAGTTTAAAGAGATTCGGACGAGTTAAGCAAACAACTTAAAAAATGACCTGAGCGACACGTCATTTTCATTGCTTTTTTCAAATATTTTCGATTCATCTCAGATTCGAGAATTAAACTTTGGCAGACTGCCCGAGTGTATCCCCAAAGTTTAATGAGATTCGGACGAGTTCGGCAAACCCCTTAAAAAGTGACCATAGCAACGAGACCTCATTTTCTTTGCTATGCTTAAAGTTTTTCGATTCAACCCCAATTCGAGATTTGTGCTTTGGCAGACTTCCTGAGTGTATTCCCAAAGTTTAAGGAGATTCGGACGAGTTAAGCAAACCACTTAAAAAATGACCTGAGCGACACGTCATTTTCATTGCTTTTTTCAAATATTTTCGATTCATCTCAGATTCGAGAATTAAACTTTGGCAGACTGCCCGAGTGTATCCCCAAAGTTTAATGAGATTCGGACGAGTTCGGCAAACCCCTTAAAAAGTGACCATAGCAACGAGACCTCATTTTCTTTGCTATGCTTAAAGTTTTTCGATTCAACCCCAATTCGAGAGTTGAGCTTTGGCAGACCGCCCAAGTGTATTACCAAAATTTAAAGAGATTCAGGCGAGCTCAGCAAACACGTTAAACAGTGACCATGTCAACGAATTCATTTTCATCGCTATGTTTAAAGTTTTTCGATTCAACCCCAATTCGAGATTTGTGCTTTGGCAGACTTCCTGAGTGTATTCCCAAAGTTTAAGGAGATTCGGACGAGCTCAAAAAACACGTTAAACAGTGATCATAGCAACGAAACCTATTTTCATCGCTTTGCTTAGTTTTTCGATTCTTTCAAAATTCGAGAATTGAGCTTTGGCAGCCTGCCCGAGTGTATCCCCAAAGTTTAAGGAGATTAGGACGAGTTCGGCAAATCCCTTAAAAAGTGACCATAGCAACGAGACCTCATTTTCTTTGCTATGCTTAAAGTTTTTCGAATCATCCCAAATCCAAGGATTGAGTTTTAGAAGACTTCCTGAGTGTATTTTCATAGTTTGAAGAGATTCGGGCGAGTTTGGCTAACACGTTAAACAGCTACCATCGCAACGAGACCTCATTTTCATCGCTATTTTTAAAGTTTTTCGATTCATCCTAAATTTGAGAATTGAGCTTTGGCAGACTGCCCGAGTTTAATCCCAGTTTAAAGAGATTCGGACGAGTTAAGCAAACAACTTAAAAAGTGACCATAGCAACGAGACCTCATTTTCTTTGCTATGCTTAAAGTTTTTCGAATCATCCCAAATCCAAGGATTGAGTTTTAGAAGACTTCCTGAGTGTATTTTCATAGTTTGAAGAGATTCGGGCGAGTTTGGCTAACACGTGAAACAGCTACCATCGCAACGAGACCTCATTTTCATCGCTATTTTTAAAGTTTTTCGATTCATCCTAAATTTGAGAATTGAGCTTTGGCAGACTGCCCGAGTTTATTCCCAAAGTTTAAAGAGATTCGGACGAGTTAAGCAAACAACTTAAAAAATGACCTGAGCGACACGTCATTTTCATTGCTTTTTTCAAATATTTTCGATTCATCTCAGATTCGAGAATTAAACTTTGGCAGACTGCCCGAGTGTATCCCCAAAGTTTAATGAGATTCGGACGAGTTCGGCAAACCCCTTAAAAAGTGACCATAGCAACGAGACCTCATTTTCATCGCTATGCTTAAAGTTTTTCGATTCAACCCCAATTCGAGAGTTGAGCTTTGGCAGACCGCCCAAGTGTATTACCAAAATTTAAAGAGATTCAGGCGAGCTCAGCAAACACGTTAAACAGTGACCATATCAACGAATTCATTTTCATCGCTATGTTTAAAGTTTTTCGATTCAACCCCAATTCGAGATTTGTGCTTTGGCAGACTTCCTGAGTGTATTCCCAAAGTTTAAGGAGATTCGGACGAGCTCAAAAAACACGTTAAACAGTGTGATCATAGCAACGAAACCTATTTTCATCGCTTTGCTTAGTTTTTCGATTCTTTCAAAATTCGAGAATTGAGCTTTGGCAGCCTGCCCGAGTGTATCCCCAAAGTTTAAGGAGATTAGGACGAGTTCGGCAAATCCCTTAAAAAGTGACCATAGCAACGAGACCTCATTTTCTTTGCTATGCTTAAAGTTTTTCGAATCATCCCAAATCCAAGGATTGAGTTTAAGAAGACTTCCTGAGTGTATTTTCATAGTTTGAAGAGATTCGGGCGAGTTTGGCTAACACGTTAAACAGCTACCATCGCAACGAGACCTCATTTTCATCGCTATTTTTAAAGTTTTTCGATTCAACCCCAATTCGAGATTTGTGCTTTGGCAGACTTCCTGAGTGTATTCCCAAAGTTTAAGGAGATTCGGACGAGCTCAAAAAACACGTTAAACAGTGATCATAGCAACGAAACCTATTTTCATCGCTTTCCTTAGTTTTTCGATTCTTTCAAAATTCGAGAATTGAGCTTTGGCAGCCTGCCCGAGTGTATCCCCAAAGTTTAAGGAGATTAGGACGAGTTCGGCAAATCCCTTAAAAAGTGACCATAGCAACGAGACCTCATTTTCTTTGCTATGCTTAAAGTTTTTCGAATCATCCCAAATCCAAGGATTGAGTTTTAGAAGACTTCCTGAGTGTATTTTCATAGTTTGAAGAGATTCGGGCGAGTTTGGCTAACACGTTAAACAGCTACCATCGCAACGAGACCTCATTTTCATCGCTATTTTTAAAGTTTTTCGATTCATCCTAAATTTGAGAATTGAGCTTTGGCAGACTGCCCGAGTTTAATCCCAGTTTAAAGAGATTCGGACGAGTTAAGCAAACAACTTAAAAAGTGACCATAGCAACGAGACCTCATTTTCTTTGCTATGCTTAAAGTTTTTCGAATCATCCCAAATCCAAGGATTGAGTTTTAGAAGACTTCCTGAGTGTATTTTCATAGTTTGAAGAGATTCGGGCGAGTTTGGCTAACACGTGAAACAGCTACCATCGCAACGAGACCTCATTTTCATCGCTATTTTTAAAGTTTTTCGATTCATCCTAAATTTGAGAATTGAGCTTTGGCAGACTGCCCGAGTTTATTCCCAAAGTTTAAAGAGATTCGGACGAGTTAAGCAAACAACTTAAAAAATGACCTGAGCGACACGTCATTTTCATTGCTTTTTTCAAATATTTTCGATTCATCTCAGATTCGAGAATTAAACTTTGGCAGACTGCCCGAGTGTATCCCCAAAGTTTAATGAGATTCGGACGAGTTCGGCAAACCCCTTAAAAAGTGACCATAGCAACGAGACCTCATTTTCTTTGCTATGCTTAAAGTTTTTCGATTCAACCCCAATTCGAGAGTTGAGCTTTGGCAGACCGCCCAAGTGTATTACCAAAATTTAAAGAGATTCAGGCGAGCTCAGCAAACACGTTAAACAGTGACCATATCAACGAATTCATTTTCATCGCTATGTTTAAAGTTTTTCGATTCAACCCCAATTCGAGATTTGTGCTTTGGCAGACTTCCTGAGTGTATTCCCAAAGTTTAAGGAGATTCGGACGAGCTCAAAAAACACGTTAAACAGTGTGATCATAGCAACGAAACCTATTTTCATCGCTTTGCTTAGTTTTTCGATTCTTTCAAAATTCGAGAATTGAGCTTTGGCAGCCTGCCCGAGTGTATCCCCAAAGTTTAAGGAGATTAGGACGAGTTCGGCAAATCCCTTAAAAAGTGACCATAGCAACGAGACCTCATTTTCTTTGCTATGCTTAAAGTTTTTCGAATCATCCCAAATCCAAGGATTGAGTTTAAGAAGACTTCCTGAGTGTATTTTCATAGTTTGAAGAGATTCGGGCGAGTTTGGCTAACACGTTAAACAGCTACCATCGCAACGAGACCTCATTTTCATCGCTATTTTTAAAGTTTTTCGATTCAACCCCAATTCGAGATTTGTGCTTTGGCAGACTTCCTGAGTGTATTCCCAAAGTTTAAGGAGATTCGGACGAGCTCAAAAAACACGTTAAACAGTGATCATAGCAACGAAACCTATTTTCATCGCTTTCCTTAGTTTTTCGATTCTTTCAAAATTCGAGAATTGAGCTTTGGCAGCCTGCCCGAGTGTATCCCCAAAGTTTAAGGAGATTAGGACGAGTTCGGCAAATCCCTTAAAAAGTGACCATAGCAACGAGACCTCATTTTCTTTGCTATGCTTAAAGTTTTTCGAATCATCCCAAATCCAAGGATTGAGTTTTAGAAGACTTCCTGAGTGTATTTTCATAGTTTGAAGAGATTCGGGCGAGTTTGGCTAACACGTTAAACAGCTACCATCGCAACGAGACCTCATTTTCATCGCTATTTTTAAAGTTTTTCGATTCATCCTAAATTTGAGAATTGAGCTTCGGCAGACTGCCCGAGTTTAATCCCAGTTTAAAGAGATTCGGACGAGTTAAGCAAACAACTTAAAAAGTGACCATAGCAACGAGACCTCATTTTCTTTGCTATGCTTAAAGTTTTTCGAATCATCCCAAATCCAAGGATTGAGTTTTAGAAGACTTCCTGAGTGTATTTTCATAGTTTGAAGAGATTCGGGCGAGTTTGGCTAACACGTTAAACAGCTACCATCGCAACGAGACCTCATTTTCATCGCTATTTTTAAAGTTTTTCGATTCATCCTAAATTTGAGAATTGAGCTTTGGCAGACTGCCCGAGTTTAATCCCAGTTTAAAGAGATTCGGACGAGTTAAGCAAACAACTTAAAAAGTGACCATAGCAACGAGACCTCATTTTCTTTGCTATGCTTAAAGTTTTTCGAATCATCCCAAATCCAAGGATTGAGTTTAAGAAGACTTCCTGAGTGTATTTTCATAGTTTGAAGAGATTCGGGCGAGTTTGGCTAACACGTTAAACAGCTACCATCGCAACGAGACCTCATTTTCATCGCTATTTTTAAAGTTTTTCGATTCATCCTAAATTTGAGAATTGAGCTTTGGCAGACTGCCCGAGTTTAATCCCAGTTTAAAGAGATTCGGACGAGTTAAGCAAACAACTTAAAAAATGACCTGAGCGACACGTCATTTTCATTGCTTTTTTCAAATATTTTCGATTCATCTCAGATTCGAGAATTAAACTTTGGCAGACTGCCCGAGTGTATCCCCAAAGTTTAATGAGATTCGGACGAGTTCGGCAAACCCCTTAAAAAGTGACCATAGCAACGAGACCTCATTTTCTTTGCTATGCTTAAAGTTTTTCGATTCAACCCCAATTCGAGAGTTGAGCTTTGGCAGACCGCCCAAGTGTATTACCAAAATTTAAAGAGATTCAGGCGAGCTCAGCAAACACGTTAAACAGTGACCATATCAACGAATTCATTTTCATCGCTATGTTTAAAGTTTTTCGATTCAACCCCAATTCGAGATTTGTGCTTTGGCAGACTTCCTGAGTGTATTCCCAAAGTTTAAGGAGATTCGGACGAGCTCAAAAAACACGTTAAACAGTGTGATCATAGCAACGAAACCTATTTTCATCGCTTTGCTTAGTTTTTCGATTCTTTCAAAATTCGAGAATTGAGCTTTGGCAGCCTGCCCGAGTGTATCCCCAAAGTTTAAGGAGATTAGGACGAGTTCGGCAAATCCCTTAAAAAGTGACCATAGCAACGAGACCTCATTTTCTTTGCTATGCTTAAAGTTTTTCGAATCATCCCAAATCCAAGGATTGAGTTTAAGAAGACTTCCTGAGTGTATTTTCATAGTTTGAAGAGATTCGGGCGAGTTTGGCTAACACGTTAAACAGCTACCATCGCAACGAGACCTCATTTTCATCGCTATTTTTAAAGTTTTTCGATTCAACCCCAATTCGAGATTTGTGCTTTGGCAGACTTCCTGAGTGTATTCCCAAAGTTTAAGGAGATTCGGACGAGCTCAAAAAACACGTTAAACAGTGATCATAGCAACGAAACCTATTTTCATCGCTTTCCTTAGTTTTTCGATTCTTTCAAAATTCGAGAATTGAGCTTTGGCAGCCTGCCCGAGTGTATCCCCAAAGTTTAAGGAGATTAGGACGAGTTCGGCAAATCCCTTAAAAAGTGACCATAGCAACGAGACCTCATTTTCTTTGCTATGCTTAAAGTTTTTCGAATCATCCCAAATCCAAGGATTGAGTTTTAGAAGACTTCCTGAGTGTATTTTCATAGTTTGAAGAGATTCGGGCGAGTTTGGCTAACACGTTAAACAGCTACCATCGCAACGAGACCTCATTTTCATCGCTATTTTTAAAGTTTTTCGATTCATCCTAAATTTGAGAATTGAGCTTCGGCAGACTGCCCGAGTTTAATCCCAGTTTAAAGAGATTCGGACGAGTTAAGCAAACAACTTAAAAAGTGACCATAGCAACGAGACCTCATTTTCTTTGCTATGCTTAAAGTTTTTCGAATCATCCCAAATCCAAGGATTGAGTTTTAGAAGACTTCCTGAGTGTATTTTCATAGTTTGAAGAGATTCGGGCGAGTTTGGCTAACACGTTAAACAGCTACCATCGCAACGAGACCTCATTTTCATCGCTATTTTTAAAGTTTTTCGATTCATCCTAAATTTGAGAATTGAGCTTTGGCAGACTGCCCGAGTTTAATCCCAGTTTAAAGAGATTCGGACGAGTTAAGCAAACAACTTAAAAAGTGACCATAGCAACGAGACCTCATTTTCTTTGCTATGCTTAAAGTTTTTCGAATCATCCCAAATCCAAGGATTGAGTTTAAGAAGACTTCCTGAGTGTATTTTCATAGTTTGAAGAGATTCGGGCGAGTTTGGCTAACACGTTAAACAGCTACCATCGCAACGAGACCTCATTTTCATCGCTATTTTTAAAGTTTTTCGATTCATCCTAAATTTGAGAATTGAGCTTTGGCAGACTGCCCGAGTTTAATCCCAGTTTAAAGAGATTCGGACGAGTTAAGCAAACAACTTAAAAAATGACCTGAGCGACACGTCATTTTCATTGCTTTTTTCAAATATTTTCGATTCATCTCAGATTCGAGAATTAAACTTTGGCAGACTGCCCGAGTGTATCCCCAAAGTTTAATGAGATTCGGACGAGTTCGGCAAACCCCTTAAAAAGTGACCATAGCAACGAGACCTCATTTTCTTTGCTATGCTTAAAGTTTTTCGATTCAACCCCAATTCGAGAGTTGAGCTTTGGCAGACCGCCCAAGTGTATTACCAAAATTTAAAGAGATTCAGGCGAGCTCAGCAAACACGTTAAACAGTGACCATATCAACGAATTCATTTTCATCGCTATGTTTAAAGTTTTTCGATTCAACCCCAATTCGAGATTTGTGCTTTGGCAGACTTCCTGAGTGTATTCCCAAAGTTTAAGGAGATTCGGACGAGCTCAAAAAACACGTTAAACAGTGTGATCATAGCAACGAAACCTATTTTCATCGCTTTGCTTAGTTTTTCGATTCTTTCAAAATTCGAGAATTGAGCTTTGGCAGCCTGCCCGAGTGTATCCCCAAAGTTTAAGGAGATTAGGACGAGTTCGGCAAATCCCTTAAAAAGTGACCATAGCAACGAGACCTCATTTTCTTTGCTATGCTTAAAGTTTTTCGAATCATCCCAAATCCAAGGATTGAGTTTAAGAAGACTTCCTGAGTGTATTTTCATAGTTTGAAGAGATTCGGGCGAGTTTGGCTAACACGTTAAACAGCTACCATCGCAACGAGACCTCATTTTCATCGCTATTTTTAAAGTTTTTCGATTCAACCCCAATTCGAGATTTGTGCTTTGGCAGACTTCCTGAGTGTATTCCCAAAGTTTAAGGAGATTCGGACGAGCTCAAAAAACACGTTAAACAGTGATCATAGCAACGAAACCTATTTTCATCGCTTTCCTTAGTTTTTCGATTCTTTCAAAATTCGAGAATTGAGCTTTGGCAGCCTGCCCGAGTGTATCCCCAAAGTTTAAGGAGATTAGGACGAGTTCGGCAAATCCCTTAAAAAGTGACCATAGCAACGAGACCTCATTTTCTTTGCTATGCTTAAAGTTTTTCGAATCATCCCAAATCCAAGGATTGAGTTTTAGAAGACTTCCTGAGTGTATTTTCATAGTTTGAAGAGATTCGGGCGAGTTTGGCTAACACGTTAAACAGCTACCATCGCAACGAGACCTCATTTTCATCGCTATTTTTAAAGTTTTTCGATTCATCCTAAATTTGAGAATTGAGCTTCGGCAGACTGCCCGAGTTTAATCCCAGTTTAAAGAGATTCGGACGAGTTAAGCAAACAACTTAAAAAGTGACCATAGCAACGAGACCTCATTTTCTTTGCTATGCTTAAAGTTTTTCGAATCATCCCAAATCCAAGGATTGAGTTTTAGAAGACTTCCTGAGTGTATTTTCATAGTTTGAAGAGATTCGGGCGAGTTTGGCTAACACGTTAAACAGCTACCATCGCAACGAGACCTCATTTTCATCGCTATTTTTAAAGTTTTTCGATTCATCCTAAATTTGAGAATTGAGCTTTGGCAGACTGCCCGAGTTTATTCCCAAAGTTTAAAGAGATTCGGACGAGTTCGGCAAACCCCTTAAAAAGTGACCATAGCAACGAGACCTCATTTTCTTTGCTATGCTTAAAGTTTTTCGATTCAACCCCAATTCGAGAGTTGAGCTTTGGCAGACCGCCCAAGTGTATTACCAAAATTTAAAGAGATTCAGGCGAGCTCAGCAAACACGTTAAACAGTGACCATATCAACGAGACCTCATTTTCATCGCTATGTTTAAAGTTTTTCGATTCAACCCCAACTCGAGATTTGTGCTTTGGCAGACTTCCTGAGTGTATTCCCAAAGTTTAAGGAGATTCGGACGAGCTCAAAAAACACGTTAAACAGTGATAGCAACGAAACCTATTTTCATCGCTTTGCTTAGTTTTTCGATTCTTTCAAAATTCGAGAATTGAGCTTTGGCAGCCTGCCCGAGTGTATCCCCAAAGTTTAAAGAGATTCGGACGAGTTAAGCAAACAACTTAAAAAATGACCTGAGCGACACGTCATTTTCATTGCTTTTTTCAAATATTTTCGATTCATCTCAGATTCGAGAATTAAACTTTGGCAGACTGCCCGAGTGTATCCCCAAAGTTTAATGAGATTCGGACGAGTTCGGCAAACCCCTTAAAAAGTGACCATAGCAACGAGACCTCATTTTCTTTGCTATGCTTAAAGTTTTTCGATTCAACCCCAATTCGAGATTTGTGCTTTGGCAGACTTCCTGAGTGTATTCCCAAAGTTTAAGGAGATTCGGACGAGCTCAAAAAACACGTTAAACAGTGATCATAGCAACGAAACCTATTTTCATCGCTTTCCTTAGTTTTTCGATTCTTTCAAAATTCGAGAATTGAGCTTTGGCAGCCTGCCCGAGTGTATCCCCAAAGTTTAAGGAGATCAGGACGAGTTCGGCAAATCCCTTAAAAAGTGACCATAGCAACGAGACCTCATTTTCTTTGCTATGCTTAAAGTTTTTCGAATCATCCCAAATCCAAGGATTGAGTTTTAGAAGACTTCCTGAGTGTATTTTCATAGTTTGAAGAGATTCGGGCGAGTTTGGCTAACACGTTAAACAGCTACCATCGCAACGAGACCTCATTTTCATCGCTATTTTTAAAGTTTTTCGATTCAACCCCAATTCGAGATTTGTGCTTTGGCAGACTTCCTGAGTGTATTCCCAAAGTTTAAGGAGATTCGGACGAGCTCAAAAAACACGTTAAACAGTGATCATAGCAACGAAACCTATTTTCATCGCTTTCCTTAGTTTTTCGATTCTTTCAAAATTCGAGAATTGAGCTTTGGCAGCCTGCCCGAGTGTATCCCCAAAGTTTAAGGAGATTAGGACGAGTTCGGCAAATCCCTTAAAAAGTGACCATAGCAACGAGACCTCATTTTCTTTGCTATGCTTAAAGTTTTTCGAATCATCCCAAATCCAAGGATTGAGTTTTAGAAGACTTCCTGAGTGTATTTTCATAGTTTGAAGAGATTCGGGCGAGTTTGGCTAACACGTTAAACAGCTACCATCGCAACGAGACCTCATTTTCATCGCTATTTTTAAAGTTTTTCGATTCATCCTAAATTTGAGAATTGAGCTTCGGCAGACTGCCCGAGTTTAATCCCAGTTTAAAGAGATTCGGACGAGTTAAGCAAACAACTTAAAAAGTGACCATAGCAACGAGACCTCATTTTCTTTGCTATGCTTAAAGTTTTTCGAATCATCCCAAATCCAAGGATTGAGTTTTAGAAGACTTCCTGAGTGTATTTTCATAGTTTGAAGAGATTCGGGCGAGTTTGGCTAACACGTTAAACAGCTACCATCGCAACGAGACCTCATTTTCATCGCTATTTTTAAAGTTTTTCGATTCATCCTAAATTTGAGAATTGAGCTTTGGCAGACTGCCCGAGTTTAATCCCAGTTTAAAGAGATTCGGACGAGTTAAGCAAACAACTTAAAAAGTGACCATAGCAACGAGACCTCATTTTCTTTGCTATGCTTAAAGTTTTTCGAATCATCCCAAATCCAAGGATTGAGTTTAAGAAGACTTCCTGAGTGTATTTTCATAGTTTGAAGAGATTCGGGCGAGTTTGGCTAACACGTTAAACAGCTACCATCGCAACGAGACCTCATTTTCATCGCTATTTTTAAAGTTTTTCGATTCATCCTAAATTTGAGAATTGAGCTTTGGCAGACTGCCCGAGTTTAATCCCAGTTTAAAGAGATTCGGACGAGTTAAGCAAACAACTTAAAAAATGACCTGAGCGACACGTCATTTTCATTGCTTTTTTCAAATATTTTCGATTCATCTCAGATTCGAGAATTAAACTTTGGCAGACTGCCCGAGTGTATCCCCAAAGTTTAATGAGATTCGGACGAGTTCGGCAAACCCCTTAAAAAGTGACCATAGCAACGAGACCTCATTTTCTTTGCTATGCTTAAAGTTTTTCGATTCAACCCCAATTCGAGAGTTGAGCTTTGGCAGACCGCCCAAGTGTATTACCAAAATTTAAAGAGATTCAGGCGAGCTCAGCAAACACGTTAAACAGTGACCATATCAACGAATTCATTTTCATCGCTATGTTTAAAGTTTTTCGATTCAACCCCAATTCGAGATTTGTGCTTTGGCAGACTTCCTGAGTGTATTCCCAAAGTTTAAGGAGATTCGGACGAGCTCAAAAAACACGTTAAACAGTGTGATCATAGCAACGAAACCTATTTTCATCGCTTTGCTTAGTTTTTCGATTCTTTCAAAATTCGAGAATTGAGCTTTGGCAGCCTGCCCGAGTGTATCCCCAAAGTTTAAGGAGATTAGGACGAGTTCGGCAAATCCCTTAAAAAGTGACCATAGCAACGAGACCTCATTTTCTTTGCTATGCTTAAAGTTTTTCGAATCATCCCAAATCCAAGGATTGAGTTTAAGAAGACTTCCTGAGTGTATTTTCATAGTTTGAAGAGATTCGGGCGAGTTTGGCTAACACGTTAAACAGCTACCATCGCAACGAGACCTCATTTTCATCGCTATTTTTAAAGTTTTTCGATTCAACCCCAATTCGAGATTTGTGCTTTGGCAGACTTCCTGAGTGTATTCCCAAAGTTTAAGGAGATTCGGACGAGCTCAAAAAACACGTTAAACAGTGATCATAGCAACGAAACCTATTTTCATCGCTTTCCTTAGTTTTTCGATTCTTTCAAAATTCGAGAATTGAGCTTTGGCAGCCTGCCCGAGTGTATCCCCAAAGTTTAATGAGATTCGGACGAGTTCGGCAAACCCCTTAAAAAGTGACCATAGCAACGAGACCTCATTTTCTTTGCTATGCTTAAAGTTTTTCGATTCAACCCCAATTCGAGATTTGTGCTTTGGCAGACTTCCTGAGTGTATTCCCAAAGTTTAAGGAGATTCGGACGAGCTCAAAAAACACGTTAAACAGTGATCATAGCAACGAAACCTATTTTCATCGCTTTCCTTAGTTTTTCGATTCTTTCAAAATTCGAGAATTGAGCTTTGGCAGCCTGCCCGAGTGTATCCCCAAAGTTTAAGGAGATCAGGACGAGTTCGGCAAATCCCTTAAAAAGTGACCATAGCAACGAGACCTCATTTTCTTTGCTATGCTTAAAGTTTTTCGAATCATCCCAAATCCAAGGATTGAGTTTTAGAAGACTTCCTGAGTGTATTTTCATAGTTTGAAGAGATTCGGGCGAGTTTGGCTAACACGTTAAACAGCTACCATCGCAACGAGACCTCATTTTCATCGCTATTTTTAAAGTTTTTCGATTCATCCTAAATTTGAGAATTGAGCTTTGGCAGACTGCCCGAGTTTAATCCCAGTTTAAAGAGATTCGGACGAGTTAAGCAAACAACTTAAAAAGTGACCATAGCAACGAGACCTCATTTTCTTTGCTATGCTTAAAGTTTTTCGAATCATCCCAAATCCAAGGATTGAGTTTTAGAAGACTTCCTGAGTGTATTTTCATAGTTTGAAGAGATTCGGGCGAGTTTGGCTAACACGTTAAACAGCTACCATCGCAACGAGACCTCATTTTCATCGCTATTTTTAAAGTTTTTCGATTCATCCTAAATTTGAGAATTGAGCTTTGGCAGACTGCCCGAGTTTATTCCCAAAGTTTAAAGAGATTCGGACGAGTTAAGCAAACAACTTAAAAAATGACCTGAGCGACACGTCATTTTCATTGCTTTTTGCAAATATTTTCGATTCATCTCAGATTCGAGAATTAAACTTTGGCAGACTGCCCGAGTGTATCCCCAAAGTTTAATGAGATTCGGACGAGTTTGGCAAACCCCTTAAAAAGTGACCATAGCAACGAGACCTCATTTTCTTTGCTATGCTTAAAGTTTTTCGATTCAACCCCAATTCGAGAGTTGAGCTTTGGCAGACCGCCCAAGTGTATTACCACAATTTAAAGAGATTCAGGCGAGCTCAGCAAACACGTTAAACAGTGACCATATCAACGAGACCGCATTTTCATCGCTATGTTTAAAGTTTTTCGATTCAACCCCAATTCGAGATTTGTGCTTTGGCAGACTTCCTGAGTGTATTCCCAAAGTTTAAGGAGATTCGGACGAGCTCAAAAAACACGTTAAACAGTGATCATAGCAACGAAACCTATTTTCATCGCTTTGCTTAGTTTTTCGATTCTTTCAAAATTCGAGAATTGAGCTTTGGCAGCCTGCCCGAGTGTATCACCAAAGTTTAAGGAGATTAGGACGAGTTCGGCAAATCCCTTAAAAAGTGACCATAGCAACGAGACCTCATTTTCTTTGCTATGCTTAAAGTTTTTCGAATCATCCCAAATCCAAGGATTGAGTTTTAGAAGACTTCCTGAGTGTATTTTCATAGTTTGAAGAGATTCGGGCGAGTTTGGCTAACACGTTAAACAGCTACCATCGCAACGAGACCTCATTTTCATCGCTATTTTTAAAGTTTTTCGATTCATCCTAAATTTGAGAATTGAGCTTCGGCAGACTGCCCGAGTTTAATCCCAGTTTAAAGAGATTCGGACGAGTTAAGCAAACAACTTAAAAAGTGACCATAGCAACGAGACCTCATTTTCTTTGCTATGCTTAAAGTTTTTCGAATCATCCCAAATCCAAGGATTGAGTTTTAGAAGACTTCCTGAGTGTATTTTCATAGTTTGAAGAGATTCGGGCGAGTTTGGCTAACACGTTAAACAGCTACCATCGCAACGAGACCTCATTTTCATCGCTATTTTTAAAGTTTTTCGATTCATCCTAAATTTGAGAATTGAGCTTTGGTAGACTGCCCGAGTTTAATCCCAGTTTAAAGAGATTCGGACGAGTTAAGCAAACAACTTAAAAAGTGACCATAGCAACGAGACCTCATTTTCTTTGCTATGCTTAAAGTTTTTCGAATCATCCCAAATCCAAGGATTGAGTTTAAGAAGACTTCCTGAGTGTATTTTCATAGTTTGAAGAGATTCGGGCGAGTTTGGCTAACACGTTAAACAGCTACCATCGCAACGAGACCTCATTTTCATCGCTATTTTAAAAGTTTTTCGATTCATCCTAAATTTGAGAATTGAGCTTTGGCAGACTGCCCGAGTTTAATCCCAGTTTAAAGAGATTCGGACGAGTTAAGCAAACAACTTAAAAAGTGACCATAGCAACGAGACCTCATTTTCTTTGCTATGCTTAAAGTTTTTCGAATCATCCCAAATCCAAGGATTGAGTTTAAGAAGACTTCCTGAGTGTATTTTCATAGTTTGAAGAGATTCGGGCGAGTTTGGCTAACACGTTAAACAGCTACCATCGCAACGAGACCTCATTTTCATCGCTATTTTTAAAGTTTTTCGATTCATCCTAAATTTGAGAATTGAGCTTTGGCAGACTGCCCGAGTTTAATCCCAGTTTAAAGAGATTCGGACGAGTTAAGCAAACAACTTAAAAAGTGACCATAGCAACGAGACCTCATTTTCTTTGCTATGCTTAAAGTTTTTCGAATCATCCCAAATCCAAGGATTGAGTTTTAGAAGACTTCCTGAGTGTATTTTCATAGTTTGAAGAGATTCGGGCGAGTTTGGCTAACACGTTAAACAGCTACCATCGCAACGAGACCTCATTTTCATCGCTATTTTTAAAGTTTTTCGATTCATCCTAAATTTGAGAATTGAGCTTTGGCAGACTGCCCGAGTTTATTCCCAAAGTTTAAAGAGATTCGGACGAGTTAAGCAAACAACTTAAAAAATGACCTGAGCGACACGTCATTTTCATTGCTTTTTGCAAATATTTTCGATTCATCTCAGATTCGAGAATTAAACTTTGGCAGACTGCCCGAGTGTATCCCCAAAGTTTAATGAGATTCGGACGAGTTTGGCAAACCCCTTAAAAAGTGACCATAGCAACGAGACCTCATTTTCTTTGCTATGCTTAAAGTTTTTCGATTCAACCCCAATTCGAGAGTTGAGCTTTGGCAGACCGCCCAAGTGTATTACCAAAATTTAAAGAGATTCAGGCGAGCTCAGCAAACACGTTAAACAGTGACCATATCAACGAGACCGCATTTTCATCGCTATGTTTAAAGTTTTTCGATTCAACCCCAATTCGAGATTTGTGCTTTGGCAGACTTCCTGAGTGTATTCCCAAAGTTTAAGGAGATTCGGACGAGCTCAAAAAACACGTTAAACAGTGATCATAGCAACGAAACCTATTTTCATCGCTTTGCTTAGTTTTTCGATTCTTTCAAAATTCGAGAATTGAGCTTTGGCAGCCTGCCCGAGTGTATCACCAAAGTTTAAGGAGATTAGGACGAGTTCGGCAAATCCCTTAAAAAGTGACCATAGCAACGAGACCTCATTTTCTTTGCTATGCTTAAAGTTTTTCGAATCATCCCAAATCCAAGGATTGAGTTTTAGAAGACTTCCTGAGTGTATTTTCATAGTTTGAAGAGATTCGGGCGAGTTTGGCTAACACGTTAAACAGCTACCATCGCAACGAGACCTCATTTTCATCGCTATTTTTAAAGTTTTTCGATTCATCCTAAATTTGAGAATTGAGCTTTGGCAGACTGCCCGAGTTTAATCCCAGTTTAAAGAGATTCGGACGAGTTAAGCAAACAACTTAAAAAGTGACCATAGCAACGAGACCTCATTTTCTTTGCTATGCTTAAAGTTTTTCGAATCATCCCAAATCCAAGGATTGAGTTTAAGAAGACTTCCTGAGTGTATTTTCATAGTTTGAAGAGATTCGGGCGAGTTTGGCTAACACGTTAAACAGCTACCATCGCAACGAGACCTCATTTTCATCGCTATTTTTAAAGTTTTTCGATTCATCCTAAATTTGAGAATTGAGCTTTGGCAGACTGCCCGAGTTTAATCCCAGTTTAAAGAGATTCGGACGAGTTAAGCAAACAACTTAAAAAGTGACCATAGCAACGAGACCTCATTTTCTTTGCTATGCTTAAAGTTTTTCGAATCATCCCAAATCCAAGGATTGAGTTTAAGAAGACTTCCTGAGTGTATTTTCATAGTTTGAAGAGATTCGGGCGAGTTTGGCTAACACGTTAAACAGCTACCATCGCAACGAGACCTCATTTTCATCGCTATTTTTAAAGTTTTTCGATTCATCCTAAATTTGAGAATTGAGCTTTGGCAGACTGCCCGAGTTTATTCCCAAAGTTTAAAGAGATTCGGACGAGTTCGGCAAACCCCTTAAAAAGTGACCATAGCAACGAGACCTCATTTTCTTTGCTATGCTTAAAGTTTTTCGATTCAACCCCAATTCGAGAGTTGAGCTTTGGCAGACCGCCCAAGTGTATTACCAAAATTTAAAGAGATTCAGGCGAGCTCAGCAAACACGTTAAACAGTGACCATATCAACGAGACCTCATTTTCATCGCTATGTTTAAAGTTTTTCGATTCAACCCCAATTCGAGATTTGTGCTTTGGCAGACTTCCTGAGTGTATTCCCAAAGTTTAAGGAGATTCGGACGAGCTCAAAAAACACGTTAAACAGTGATAGCAACGAAACCTATTTTCATCGCTTTGCTTAGTTTTTCGATTCTTTCAAAATTCGAGAATTGAGCTTTGGCAGCCTGCCCGAGTGTATCCCCAAAGTTTAAAGAGATTCGGACGAGTTAAGCAAACAACTTAAAAAATGACCTGAGCGACACGTCATTTTCATTGCTTTTTTCAAATATTTTCGATTCATCTCAGATTCGAGAATTAAACTTTGGCAGACTGCCCGAGTGTATCCCCAAAGTTTAATGAGATTCGGACGAGTTCGGCAAACCCCTTAAAAAGTGACCATAGCAACGAGACCTCATTTTCTTTGCTATGCTTAAAGTTTTTCGATTCAACCCCAATTCGAGAGCTGAGCTTTGGCAGACCGCCCAAGTGTATTACCAAAATTTAAAGAGATTCAGGCGAGCTCAGCAAACACGTTAAACAGTGACCATATCAACGAGACCTCATTTTCATCGCTATGGTTAAAGTTTTTCGATTCAACCCCAATTCGAGATTTGTGCTTTGGCAGACTTCCTGAGTGTATTCCCAAAGTTTAAGGAGATTCGGACGAGCTCAAAAAACACGTTAAACAGTGATCATAGCAACGAAACCTATTTTCATCGCTTTGCTTAGTTTTTCGATTCTTTCAAAATTCGAGAATTGAGCTTTGGCAGCCTGCCCGAGTGTATCCCCAAAGTTTAAGGAGATTAGGACGAGTTCGGCAAATCCCTTAAAAAGTGACCATAGCAACGAGACCTCATTTTCTTTGCTATGCTTAAAGTTTTTCGAATCATCCCAAATCCAAGGATTGAGTTTTAGAAGACTTCCTGAGTGTATTTTCATAGTTTGAAGAGATTCGGGCGAGTTTGGCTAACACGTTAAACAGCTACCATCGCAACGAGACCTCATTTTCATCGCTATTTTTAAAGTTTTTCGATTCATCCTAAATTTGAGAATTGAGCTTTGGCAGACTGCCCGAGTTTAATCCCAGTTTAAAGAGATTCGGACGAGTTAAGCAAACAACTTAAAAAGTGACCATAGCAACGAGACCTCATTTTCTTTGCTATGCTTAAAGTTTTTCGAATCATCCCAAATCCAAGGATTGAGTTTAAGAAGACTTCCTGAGTGTATTTTCATAGTTTGAAGAGATTCGGGCGAGTTTGGCTAACACGTTAAACAGCTACCATCGCAACGAGACCTCATTTTCATCGCTATTTTTAAAGTTTTTCGATTCATCCTAAATTTGAGAATTGAGCTTTGGCAGACTGCCCGAGTTTATTCCCAAAGTTTAAAGAGATTCGGACGAGTTCGGCAAACCCCTTAAAAAGTGACCATAGCAACGAGACCTCATTTTCTTTGCTATGCTTAAAGTTTTTCGATTCAACCCGAATTCGAGAGTTGAGCTTTGGCAGACCGCCCAAGTGTATTACCAAAATTTAAAGAGATTCAGGCGAGCTCAGCAAACACGTTAAACAGTGACCATATCAACGAGACCTCATTTTCATCGCTATGTTTAAAGTTTTTCGATTCAACCCCAATTCGAGATTTGTGCTTTGGCAGACTTCCTGAGTGTATTCCCAAAGTTTAAGGAGATTTGGACGAGCTCAAAAAACACGTTAAACAGTGATAGCAACGAAACCTATTTTCATCGCTTTGCTTAGTTTTTCGATTCTTTCAAAATTCGAGAATTGAGCTTTGGCAGCCTGCCCGAGTGTATCCCCAAAGTTTAAAGAGATTCGGACGAGTTAAGCAAACAACTTAAAAAATGACCTGAGCGACACGTCATTTTCATTGCTTTTTTCAAATATTTTCGATTCATCTCAGATTCGAGAATTAAACTTTGGCAGACTGCCCGAGTGTATCCCCAAAGTTTAATGAGATTCGGACGAGTTCGGCAAACCCCTTAAAAAGTGACCATAGCAACGAGACCTCATTTTCTTTGCTATGCTTAAAGTTTTTCGATTCAACCCCAATTCGAGAGCTGAGCTTTGGCAGACCGCCCAAGTGTATTACCAAAATTTAAAGACATTCAGGCGAGCTCAGCAAACACGTTAAACAGTGACCATATCAACGAGACCTCATTTTCATCGCTATGTTTAAAGTTTTTCGAATCAACCCCAATTCGAGATTTGTGCTTTGGCAGACTTCCTGAGTGTATTCCCAAAGTTTAAGGAGATTCGGACGAGCTCAAAAAACACGTTAAACAGTGATCATAGCAACGAAACCTATTTTCATCGCTTTGCTTAGTTTTTCGATTCTTTCAAAATTCGAGAATTGAGCTTTGGCAGCCTGCCCGAGTGTATCCCCAAAGTTTAAAGAGATTCGGACGAGTTAAGCAAACAACTTAAAAAATGACCTGAGCGACACGTCATTTTCATTGCTTTTTTCAAATATTTTCGATTCATCTCAGATTCGAGAATTACACTGGCAGACTGCCCGAGTGTATCCCCAAAGTTTAATGAGATTCGGACGAGTTCGGCAAACCCCTTAAAAAGTGACCATAGCAACGAGACATTTTCTTTGCTATGCTTAAAGTTTTTCGATTCAACCCCAATTCGAGAGCTGAGCTTTGGCAGACCGCCCAAGTGTATTACCAAAATTTAAAGACATTCAGGCGAGCTCAGCAAACACGTTAAACAGTGACCATATCAACGAGACCTCATTTTCATCGCTATGTTTAAAGTTTTTCGATTCAACCCCAATTCGAGATTTGTGCTTTGGCAGACTTCCTGAGTGTATTCCCAAAGTTTAAGGAGATTCGGACGAGCTCAAAAAACACGTTAATCAGTGATCATAGCAACGAAACCTATTTTCATCGCTTTGCTTAGTTTTTCGATTCTTTCAAAATTCGAGAATTGAGCTTTGGCAGCCTGCCCGAGTGTATCCCCAAAGTTTAAGGAGATTCAGGCGAGTTCGGCAAACCCCTTAAAAAGTGACCATAGCAACGAGACCTCATTTTCTTTGCTATGCTTAAAGTTTTTCGAATCATCCCAAATCCAAGGAGTTTTAGAAGACTTCCTGAGTGTATTTTCATAGTTTGAAGAGATTCGGGCGAGTTTGGCTAACACGTTAAACAGCTACCATCGCAACGAGACCTCATTTTCATCGCTATTTTTAAAGTTTTTCGATTCATCTTAAATTTGAGAATTGAGCTTTGGCAGACTGCCCGAGTTTAATCCCAAAGTTTAAGGAGATTCGGACGAGTTAAGCAAACAACTTAAAAAGTGACCTGAGCGACACGCCATTTTCATTGCTTTTTTCAAATATTTTCGATTCATCTCAGATTCGAGAATTGAGCTTTGGCAGACTACCCGAGTGTATCCCCAAAATTTAAAGAGATTATTGCGAGCTCAGCAAACACGTTAAACGTTGACCATATCAACGAGACCTCATTTTCATCGCTATGTTTAAAAGTTTTCGAATCATCCCAAATCCAAGGATTGAGTTTTAGAAGACTTCCTGAGTGTATTTTCATAGTTTGAAGAGATTCGGGCGAGTTTGGCTCACGTTAAACAGCTACCATCGCAACGAGACCTCATTTTCATCGCTATTTTTAAAGTTTTTCGATTCATCTTAAATTTGAAAATTCAGCTTTGGCAGACTGCCCGAGTTTAATCCCAAAGTTTAAGGAGATTCGGACGAGTTAAGCAAACAACTTAAAAAGTGACCTGAGCGACACGCCATTTTCATTGCTTTTTTCAAATATTTTCGATTCATCTCAGATTCGAGAATTGAGCTTTGGCAGACTACCCGAGTGTATCCCCAAAATTTAAAGAGATTATTGCGAGCTCAGCAAACACGTTAAACATTGACCATATCAACGAGACCTCATTTTCATCGCTATGTTTAAAAGTTTTCGAATCATCCCAAATCCAAGGATTGAGTTTTACAAGACTTCCTGAGTGTATTTTTATAGTTTGAAGAGATTCGGGCGAGTTTGGCTAACACGTTAAACAGCTACCATCGCAACGAGACCTCATTTTCATCGCTATTTTTAAAGTTTTTCGATTCATCTTAAATTTGAGAATTGAGCTTTGGCAGACTGCCCGAGTTTAATCCCAAAGTTTAAAGACATTCGGACGAGTTTAGCAAACAACTTAAAAAGTGACCTAAGCAAAACGTCATTTTCTTTGCTTTTTCCGAAGATTTTCGATTCATCTCAGATTCGAGAATTGAGCTTTGGCAGACTTCCTGAGTGTATTCCCAAAGTTTAAGGAGATTCGGACGAGCTCAAAAAACACGTTAAACAGTGATCATAGCAACGAAACCTATTTTCATCGCTTTGCTTAGTTTTTCGATTCTTTCAAAATTCGAGAATTGAGCTTTGGCAGCCTGCCCGAGTGTATCCCCAGAGTTTAAGGAGATTAGGACGAGTTCGGCAAATCCCTTAAAAAGTGACCATAGCAACGAGACCTCATTTTCTTTACTATGCTTAGTTTTTCGAATCATTCCAAATCCAAGGATTGAGTTTTGAAGACTTCCTGAGTGTATTTTCATAGTTTGAAGAGATTCGGGCGAGTTTGGCTAACACGTTAAACAGCTACCATCGCAACGAGACCTCATTTTCATCGCTATTTTTAAGGTTTTCCGATTCATCTTAAATTTGAAAATTGAGCTTTGGCAGACTGCCCGAGTTTAATCCCAAAGTTTAAAGAGATTCGGACGAGTTAAGCAAACAACTTAAAAAGTGACCTGAGCGACACGCCATTTTCATTGCTTTTTTCAAATATTTTCGATTCATCTCAGATTCGAGAATTGAGCTTTGGCAGACTACCCGAGTGTATCCCCAAAATTTAAAGAGATTATTGCGAGCTCAGCAAACACGTTAAACATTGACCATATCAACGAGACCTCATTTTCATCGCTATGTTTAAAAGTTTTCGAATCATCCCAAATCCAAGGATTGAGTTTTACAAGACTTCCTGAGTGTATTTTTATAGTTTGAAGAGATTCGGGCGAGTTTGGCTAACACGTTAAACAGCTACCATCGCAACGAGACCTCATTTTCATCGCTATTTTTAAAGTTTTTCGATTCATCTTAAATTTAGAATTGAGCTTTGGCAGACTGCCCGAGTTTAATCCCAAAGTTTAAAGACATTCGGACGAGTTTAGCAAACAACTTAAAAAGTGACCTAAGCAAAACGTCATTTTCTTTGCTTTTTCCGAAGATTTTCGATTCATCTCAGATTCGAGAATTGAGCTTTGGCAGACTTCCTGAGTGTATTCCCAAAGTTTAAGGAGATTCGGACGAGCTCAAAAAACACGTTAAACAGTGATCATAGCAACGAAACCTATTTTCATCGCTTTGCTTAGTTTTTCGATTCTTTCAAAATTCGAGAATTGAGCTTTGGCAGCCTGCCCGAGTGTATCCCCAAAGTTTAAGGAGATTAGGACGAGTTCGGCAAATCCCTTAAAAAGTGACCATAGCAACGAGACCTCATTTTCTTTGCTATGCTTAAAGTTTTTCGAATCATCCCAAATCCAAGGATTGAGTTTTAGAAGACTTCCTGAGTGTATTTTCATAGTTTGAAGAGATTCGGGCGAGTTTGGCTAACACGTTAAACAGCTACCATCGCAACGAGACCTCATTTTCATCGCTATTTTTAAAGTTTTTCGATTCATCCTAAATTTGAGAATTGAGCTTTGGCAGACTGCCCGAGTTTATTCCCAAAGTTTAAAGAGATTCGGACGAGTTAAGCAAACAACTTAAAAAATGACCTGAGCGACACGTCATTTTCATTGCTTTTTTCAAATATTTTCGATTCATCTCAGATTCGAGAATTAAACTTTGGCAGACTGCCCGAGTGTATCCCCAAAGTTTAATGAGATTCGGACGAGTTCGGCAAACCCCTTAAAAAGTGACCATAGCAACGAGACCTCATTTTCTTTGCTATGCTTAAAGTTTTTCGATTCAACCCCAATTCGAGAGTTGAGCTTTGGCAGACCGCCCAAGTGTATTACCAAAATTTAAAGAGATTCAGGCGAGCTCAGCAAACACGTTAAACAGTGACCATATCAACGAGACCTCATTTTCATCGCTATGTTTAAAGTTTTTCGATTCAACCCCAATTCGAGATTTTGTGATGACAAATTAGTAATCCTACATTCTTTTTATGTTCTGTCTATGATCCATTATTGATTCTGTTGTTATAGTCTTAGTATGTCATTGATATAGGTATGCGTCATGTCTGTAATATCCCATTGTTGAAATGTCATTCCGCATGTATATTTATTGTATGACTCAAAGTAACTTGTCAAGTTTTAGCCTTATCAGGTATGACTAATGTAAGTTTCCTGGAAAAGGGCTTATAGTATTTATATGCATGAGTCACCGATATGAAGGCATTCCGCTGGACCCTTTTAGAATGCCTTTCACTTTTCCTACTCGGCTTTCCTGTATAAATACCGAGCCCTTTCCCATTCTCAATACACTTCGATTTCAACTGTTCTACTAGTAACTTGCTCCTGTAAATAAATACTTTTCAGCCTCTTTTGAAATAGAGCTTTTCATTGAGTTGATTAATTCATATTTCATCACATGGTAGCTAGAGCGTTAGGTGTTTTTACACAAGTTTTAATTTTGAATTTAGATTCACTTGGAAGTATTGAGGGTTATCTCAGGGAAACTTCAGGACAGTGATAAATTAATTTTGAAAACTTTTTGAGCAATTTGGAAATCAAGAGTCATGGCCAAATCAATGCGATTGGACGCGTCAGTATTGAAGCTCGGGCAGGCTTCCTTCTCAAGATGGGAGTTTCAGATCAACCTGGTGCTGGAATCCCATGAACTATTGGATATAGTGAACGGAACGGAGAGGTGCCCGAGGGATGCTGCGGATCAGCCAGCATGGAAGAAGAAGGATGTGGAGGCCCGGTACATAATCTCAGCCACACTGAACGACGAGAATATGGGCCACATCTACGCCTGCCGAACAGCAAAGGAGATGTTCGACAAGTTGAAGGAAGTCAACTCGGATTCAAGTACCCACAACAAGCAGTATACGCTGAGGAAATTTATGAATTTCCGAGTACAGCCGGATGAGTCACCTGTCAAGGCAATGCAGCAGGTCGAAGCCATTGCAAAATCCCTGGATGAGATGGGGATCAAGCCGTCTGACGAGATGATAATCGAGAAAATTGTCTCCAGCCTCCCGGACGAGTACAATGGATTTCAGATGGCCTGGGACACGCTGCCGGCAGATATGCAGACAAAGGCAAATCTACTGTCCTCCCTGAAGAAGCATGAGTTTAAACTCAACAGCAGGAGAGAAGAGGACGACGCGGACCGCAAAGAGGAAGGAGTCAAAGCATTCCGCTTTCAGAGCAAACGGCCAGATCGGAGGCGCCAGGATGGTGCAAAGGACCCCAAGGCCCACAGCAAGTGCTACAGCTGCGGAAAACTTGGACACTACAAACGGGACTGCCCGTCGCTCGACAAGGATGAGGACGAGGACAAGGCGTCATTTGTACGGGCTTTCAGCCTCAACGTATGCGAACCTGAGCTTCCCAAGATCTCTATTAGGACAGACATCTTCGAGGAACCAGCAGAGACGGACGAGGAAGCACGTGCAACCTCCCCGACTAGGAAGTCACCAGGCAAGGGAAAGCAGCTGCAGCCGTGGATCAGCGATTCAGGAGCAACCAGGCACATTTGCGGCGAACTCGGGTGGTTCTCAAGCTTCCAGCTGTACTCCGAACAGGATGCGCCAAACGTCAATTTCGGCAACATGACGTCATCTGTAGCTGCCGGGATAGGAACCGTCACCCTGGATGCGTTTATGGGAGGGAAATGGAGGCAATGCACAATCTCAGATGTGCTGTACATTCCAGGAGCTGCTAACCTGTTTTCAGAGGTTGTTATGGCCAGGAAAAATTACAGGATAATTCGGGACATGGATACAACAACCTTCTATCAGAATCGAACTCTAGCTGCCCTGGTTGCCTACCCAAACGACGATGGCTACGTTATGCAGTTCCGGGAAACACAACAATCACTGGATATCGAGCTACACAAGGAGAACAAACCGGGATTCTCGGATAGTAATCCCACGTACTACAAATCTGTTACACCGGTTCAACCGGGCGAAGTGGATCTAGAAGTTTCGGATGCTGAAACTGAATACTACGAGCCAACCAAGCAACACACTAAGGATGCCTTTGATGACGCTGAGATTGAGGGAAAGTGGATTCCCCGAGGAAGACGATTGAAAAGACGCCAAACAACACCCGAGACTGACTGTACCAGGTACAAAAGAAGACGGATCAATCAGCAATCTCAACGACATCAAATCAAGAAAAACAATGTTAGATTAAGGGAAAGTGTGATGACAAATTAGTAATCCTACATTCTTTTTATGTTCTGTCTATGATCCATTATTGATTCTGTTGTTATAGTCTTAGTATGTCATTGATATAGGTATGCGTCATGTCTGTAATATCCCATTGTTGAAATGTCATTCCGCATGTATATTTATTGTATGACTCAAAGTAACTTGTCAAGTTTTAGCCTTATCAGGTATGACTAATGTAAGTTTCCTGGAAAAGGGCTTATAGTATTTATATGCATGAGTCACCGATATGAAGGCATTCCGCTGGACCCTTTTAGAATGCCTTTCACTTTTCCTACTCGGCTTTCCTGTATAAATACCGAGCCCTTTCCCATTCTCAATACACTTCGATTTCAACTGTTCTACTAGTAACTTGCTCCTGTAAATAAATACTTTTCAGCCTCTTTTGAAATAGAGCTTTTCATTGAGTTGATTAATTCATATTTCATCACAGATTTGTGCTTTGGCAGACTTCCTGAGTGTATTCCCAAAGTTTAAGGAGATTCGGACGAGCTCAAAAAACACGTTAAACAGTGATCATAGCAACGAAACCTTTTTTCATCGCTTTGCTTAGTTTTTCGATTCTTTCAAAATTCGAGAATTGAGCTTTGGCAGCCTGCCCGAGTGTATCCCCAAAGTTTAAGGAGATTAGGACGAGTTCGGCAAATCCCTTAAAAAGTGACCATAGCAACGAGACCTCATTTTCTTTGCTATGCTTAAAGTTTTTCGAATCATCCCAAATCCAAGGATTGAGTTTTAGAAGACTTCCTGAGTGTATTTTCATAGTTTGAAGAGATTCGGGCGAGTTTGGCTAACACGTTAAACAGCTACCATCGCAACGAGACCTCATTTTCATCGCTATTTTTAAAGTTTTTCGATTCATCCTAAATTTGAGAATTGAGCTTTGGCAGACTGCCCGAGTTTAATCCCAGTTTAAAGAGATTCGGACGAGTTAAGCAAACAACTTAAAAAGTGACCATAGCAACGAGACCTCATTTTCTTTGCTATGCTTAAAGTTTTTCGAATCATCCCAAATCCAAGGATTGAGTTTTAGAAGACTTCCTGAGTGTATTTTCATAGTTTGAAGAGATTCGGGCGAGTTTGGCTAACACGTTAAACAGCTACCATCGCAACGAGACCTCATTTTCATCGCTATTTTTAAAGTTTTTCGATTCATCCTAAATTTGAGAATTGAGCTTTGGCAGACTGCCCGAGTTTATTCCCAAAGTTTAAAGAGATTCGGACGAGTTAAGCAAACAACTTAAAAAATGACCTGAGCGACACGTCATTTTCATTGCTTTTTGCAAATATTTTCGATTCATCTCAGATTCGAGAATTAAACTTTGGCAGACTGCCCGAGTGTATCCCCAAAGTTTAATGAGATTCGGACGAGTTCGGCAAACCCCTTAAAAAGTGACCATAGCAACGAGACCTCATTTTCTTTGCTATGCTTAAAGTTTTTCGATTCAACCCCAATTCGAGATTTGTGCTTTGGCAGACTTCCTGAGTGTATTACCAAAATTTAAAGACATTCAGGCGAGCTCAGCAAACACGTTAAACAGTGACCATATCAACGAGACCTCATTTTCATCGCTTTGCTTAGTTTTTCGATTCTTTCAAAATTCGAGAATTGAGCTTTGGCAGCCTGCCCGAGTGTATCCCCAAAGTTTAAGGAGATTAGGACGAGTTCGGCAAATCCCTTAAAAAGTGACCATAGCAACGAGACCTCATTTTCTTTGCTATGCTTAAAGTTTTTCGAATCATCCCAAATCCAAGGATTGAGTTTTAGAAGACTTCCTGAGTGTATTTTCATAGTTTGAAGAGATTCGGGCGAGTTTGGCTAACACGTTAAACAGCTACCATCGCAACGAGACCTCATTTTCATCGCTATTTTTAAAGTTTTTCGATTCATCCTAAATTTGAGAATTGAGCTTTGGCAGACTGCCCGAGTTTAATCCCAGTTTAAAGAGATTCGGACGAGTTAAGCAAACAACTTAAAAAGTGACCATAGCAACGAGACCTCATTTTCTTTGCTATGCTTAAAGTTTTTCGAATCATCCCAAATCCAAGGATTGAGTTTTAGAAGACTTCCTGAGTGTATTTTCATAGTTTGAAGAGATTCGGGCGAGTTTGGCTAACACGTTAAACAGCTACCATCGCAACGAGACCTCATTTTCATCGCTATTTTTAAAGTTTTTCGATTCATCCTAAATTTGAGAATTGAGCTTTGGCAGACTGCCCGAGTTTATTCCCAAAGTTTAAAGAGATTCGGACGAGTTAAGCAAACAACTTAAAAAATGACCTGAGCGACACGTCATTTTCATTGCTTT
Organism: Allacma fusca; assembly: GCA_947179485.1. Lineage (NCBI taxonomy): Eukaryota > Metazoa > Arthropoda > Collembola > Symphypleona > Sminthuridae > Allacma > Allacma fusca. The sequence goes on from OX359245.1 coordinate 22,836,047, forward strand.
TTGCAAATATTTTCGATTCATCTCAGATTCGAGAATTAAACTTTGGCAGACTGCCCGAGTGTATCCCCAAAGTTTAATGAGATTCGGACGAGTTCGGCAAACCCCTTAAAAAGTGACCATAGCAACGAGACCTCATTTTCTTTGCTATGCTTAAAGTTTTTCGATTCAACCCCAATTCGAGATTTGTGCTTTGACAGACTTCCTGAGTGTATTCCCAAAGTTTAAGGAGATTCGGACGAGCTCAAAAAACACGTTAAACAGTGATCATAGCAACGAAACCTATTTTCATCGCTTTGCTTAGTTTTTCGATTCTTTCAAAATTCGAGAATTGAGCTTTGGCAGCCTGCCCGAGTGTATCCCCAAAGTTTAAGGAGATTAGGACGAGTTCGGCAAATCCCTTAAAAAGTGACCATAGCAACGAGACCTCATTTTCTTTGCTATGCTTAAAGTTTTTCGAATCATCCCAAATCCAAGGATTGAGTTTTAGAAGACTTCCTGAGTGTATTTTCATAGTTTGAAGAGATTCGGGCGAGTTTGGCTAACACGTTAAACAGCTACCATCGCAACGAGACCTCATTTTCATCGCTATTTTTAAAGTTTTTCGATTCATCCTAAATTTGAGAATTGAGCTTTGGCAGACTGCCCGAGTTTATTCCCAAAGTTTAAAGAGATTCGGACGAGTTAAGCAAACAACTTAAAAAATGACCTGAGCGACACGTCATTTTCATTGCTTTTTTCAAATATTTTCGATTCATCTCAGATTCGAGAATTAAACTTTGGCAGACTGCCCGAGTGTATCCCCAAAGTTTAATGAGATTCGGACGAGTTCGGCAAACCCCTTAAAAAGTGACCATAGCAACGAGACCTCATTTTCTTTGCTATGCTTAAAGTTTTTCGATTCAACCCCAATTCGAGAGTTGAGCTTTGGCAGACCGCCCAAGTGTATTACCAAAATTTAAAGAGATTCAGGCGAGCTCAGCAAACACGTTAAACAGTGACCATATCAACGAATTCATTTTCATCGCTATGTTTAAAGTTTTTCGATTCAACCCCAATTCGAGATTTGTGCTTTGGCAGACTTCCTGAGTGTATTCCCAAAGTTTAAGGAGATTCGGACGAGCTCAAAAAACACGTTAAACAGTGATCATAGCAACGAAACCTATTTTCATCGCTTTGCTTAGTTTTTCGATTCTTTCAAAATTCGAGAATTGAGCTTTGGCAGCCTGCCCGAGTGTATCCCCAAAGTTTAAGGAGATTAGGACGAGTTCGGCAAATCCCTTAAAAAGTGACCATAGCAACGAGACCTCATTTTCTTTGCTATGCTTAAAGTTTTTCGAATCATCCCAAATCCAAGGATTGAGTTTTAGAAGACTTCCTGAGTGTATTTTCATAGTTTGAAGAGATTCGGGCGAGTTTGGCTAACACGTTAAACAGCTACCATCGCAACGAGACCTAATTTTCATCGCTATTTTTAAAGTTTTTCGATTCATCCTAAATTTGAGAATTGAGCTTTGGCAGACTGCCCGAGTTTAATCCCAGTTTAAAGAGATTCGGACGAGTTAAGCAAACAACTTAAAAAGTGACCATAGCAACGAGACCTCATTTTCTTTGCTATGCTTAAAGTTTTTCGAATCATCCCAAATCCAAGGATTGAGTTTTAGAAGACTTCCTGAGTGTATTTTCATAGTTTGAAGAGATTCGGGCGAGTTTGGCTAACACGTTAAACAGCTACCATCGCAACGAGACCTCATTTTCATCGCTATTTTTAAAGTTTTTCGATTCATCCTAAATTTGAGAATTGAGCTTTGGCAGACTGCCCGAGTTTAATCCCAGTTTAAAGAGATTCGGACGAGTTAAGCAAACAACTTAAAAAGTGACCATAGCAACGAGACCTCATTTTCTTTGCTATGCTTAAAGTTTTTCGAATCATCCCAAATCCAAGGACTGAGTTTTAGAAGACTTCCTGAGTGTATTTTCATAGTTTGAAGAGATTCGGGCGAGTTTGGCTAACACGTGAAACAGCTACCATCGCAACGAGACCTCATTTTCATCGCTATTTTTAAAGTTTTTCGATTCATCCTAAATTTGAGAATTGAGCTTTGGCAGACTGCCCGAGTTTATTCCCAAAGTTTAATGAGATTCGGACGAGTTAAGCAAACAACTTAAAAAATGACCTGAGCGACACGTCATTTTCATTGCTTTTTGCAAATATTTTCGATTCATCTCAGATTCGAGAATTAAACTTTGGCAGACTGCCCGAGTGTATCCCCAAAGTTTAATGAGATTCGGACGAGTTCGGCAAACCCCTTAAAAAGTGACCATAGCAACGAGACCTCATTTTCTTTGCTATGCTTAAAGTTTTTCGATTCAACCCCAATTCGAGATTTGTGCTTTGGCAGACTTCCTGAGTGTATTACCAAAATTTAAAGACATTCAGGCGAGCTCAGCAAACACTTTAAACAGTGACCATATCAACGAGACCTCATTTTCATCGCTTTGCTTAGTTTTTCGATTCTTTCAAAATTCGAGAATTGAGCTTTGGCAGCCTGCCCGAGTGTATCCCCAAAGTTTAAGGAGATTAGGACGAGTTCGGCATATCCCTTAAAAAGTGACCATAGCAACGAGACCTCATTTTCTTTGCTATGCTTAAAGTTTTTCGAATCATCCCAAATCCAAGGATTGAGTTTTAGAAGACTTCCTGAGTGTATTTTCATAGTTTGAAGAGATTCGGGCGAGTTTGGCTAACACGTTAAACAGCTACCATCGCAACGAGACCTCATTTTCATCGCTATTTTTAAAGTTTTTCGATTCATCCTAAATTTGAGAATTGAGCTTTGGCAGACTGCCCGAATTTAATCCCAGTTTAAAGAGATTCGGACGAGTTAAGCAAACAACTTAAAAAGTGACCATAGCAACGAGACCTCATTTTCTTTGCTATGCTTAAAGTTTTTCGAATCATCCCAAATCCAAGGATTGAGTTTTAGAAGACTTCCTGAGTGTATTTTCATAGTTTGAAGAGATTCGGGCGAGTTTGGCTAACACGTTAAACAGCTACCATCGCAACGAGACCTCATTTTCATCGCTATTTTTAGTTTTTCGATTCATCCTAAATTTGAGAATTGAGCTTTGGCAGACTGCCCGAGTTTATTCCCAAAGTTTAAAGAGATTCGGACGAGTTAAGCAAACAACTTAAAAAATGACCTGAGCGACACGTCATTTTCATTGCTTTTTGCAAATATTTTCGATTCATCTCAGATTCGAGAATTAAACTTTGGCAGACTGCCCGAGTGTATCCCCAAAGTTTAATGAGATTCGGACGAGTTCGGCAAACCCCTTAAAAAGTGACCATAGCAACGAGACCTCATTTTCTTTGCTATGCTTAAAGTTTTTCGATTCAACCCCAATTCGAGATTTGTGCTTTGGCAGACTTCCTGAGTGTATTCCCAAAGTTTAAGGAGATTCGGACGAGCTCAAAAAACACGTTAAACAGTGATCATAGCAACGAAACCTATTTTCATCGCTTTGCTTAGTTTTTCGATTCTTTCAAAATTCGAGAATTGAGCTTTGGCAGCCTGCCCGAGTGTATCCCCAAAGTTTAAGGAGATTAGGACGAGTTCGGCAAATCCCTTAAAAAGTGACCATAGCAACGAGACCTCATTTTCTTTGCTATGCTTAAAGTTTTTCGAATCATCCCAAATCCAAGGATTGAGTTTTAGAAGACTTCCTGAGTGTATTTTCATAGTTTGAAGAGATTCGGGCGAGTTTGGCTAACACGTTAAACAGCTACCATCGCAACGAGACCTCATTTTCATCGCTATTTTTAAAGTTTTTCGATTCATCCTAAATTTGAGAATTGAGCTTTGGCAGACTGCCCGAGTTTATTCCCAAAGTTTAAAGAGATTCGGACGAGTTAAGCAAACAACTTAAAAAATGACCTGAGCGACACGTCATTTTCATTGCTTTTTGCAAATATTTTCGATTCATCTCAGATTCGAGAATTAAACTTTGGCAGACTGCCCGAGTGTATCCCCAAAGTTTAATGAGATTCGGACGAGTTCGGCAAACCCCTTAAAAAGTGACCATAGCAACGAGACCTCATTTTCTTTGCTATGCTTAAAGTTTTTCGATTCAACCCCAATTCGAGATTTGTGCTTTGGCAGACTTCCTGAGTGTATTCCCAAAGTTTAAGGAGATTCGGACGAGCTCAAAAAACACGTTAAACAGTGATCATAGCAACGAAACCTATTTTCATCGCTTTGCCTAGTTTTTCGATTCTTTCAAAATTCGAGAATTGAGCTTTGGCAGCCTGCCCGAGTGTATCCCCAAAGTTTAAGGAGATTAGGACGAGTTCGGCAAATCCCTTAAAAAGTGACCATAGCAACGAGACCTCATTTTCTTTGCTATGCTTAAAGTTTTTCGAATCATCCCAAATCCAAGGATTGAGTTTTAGAAGACTTCCTGAGTGTATTTTCATAGTTTGAAGAGATTCGGGCGAGTTTAGCTAACACGTTAAACAGCTACCATCGCAACGAGACCTCATTTTCATCGCTATTTTTAAAGTTTTTCGACTCATCCTAAATTTGAGAATTGAGCTTTGGCAGACTGCCCGAGTTTATTCCCAAAGTTTAAAGAGATTCGGACGAGTTAAGCAAACAACTTAAAAAATGACCTGAGCGACACGTCATTTTCATTGCTTTTTTCAAATATTTTCGATTCATCTCAGATTCGAGAATTAAACTTTGGCAGACTGCCCGAGTGTATCCCCAAAGTTTAATGAGATTCGGACGAGTTCGGCAAACCCCTTAAAAAGTGACCATAGCAACGAGACCTCATTTTCTTTGCTATGCTTAAAGTTTTTCGATTCAACCCCAATTCGAGAGTTGAGCTTTGGCAGACCGCCCAAGTGTATTACCAAAATTTAAAGAGATTCAGGCGAGCTCAGCAAACACGTTAAACAGTGACCATATCAACGAATTCATTTTCATCGCTATGTTTAAAGTTTTTCGATTCAACCCCAATTCGAGATTTGTGCTTTGGCAGACTTCCTGAGTGTATTCCCAAAGTTTAAGGAGATTCGGACGAGCTCAAAAAACACGTTAAACAGTGATCATAGCAACGAAACCTATTTTCATCGCTTTGCTTAGTTTTTCGATTCTTTCAAAATTCGAGAATTGAGCTTTGGCAGCCTGCCCGAGTGTATCCCCAAAGTTTAAGGAGATTAGGACGAGTTCGGCAAATCCCTTAAAAAGTGACCATAGCAACGAGACCTCATTTTCTTTGCTATGCTTAAAGTTTTTCGAATCATCCCAAATCCAAGGATTGAGTTTTAGAAGACTTCCTGAGTGTATTTTCATAGTTTGAAGAGATTCGGGCGAGTTTGGCTAACACGTTAAACAGCTACCATCGCAACGAGACCTCATTTTCATCGCTATTTTTAAAGTTTTTCGATTCATCCTAAATTTGAGAATTGAGCTTTGGCAGACTGCCCGAGTTTAATCCCAGTTTAAAGAGATTCGGACGAGTTAAGCAAACAACTTAAAAAGTGACCATAGCAACGAGACCTCATTTTCTTTGCTATGCTTAAAGTTTTTCGAATCATCCCAAATCCAAGGATTGAGTTTTAGAAGACTTCCTGAGTGTATTTTCATAGTTTGAAGAGATTCGGGCGAGTTTGGCTAACACGTTAAACAGCTACCATCGCAACGAGACCTCATTTTCATCGCTATTTTTAAAGTTTTTCGATTCATCCTAAATTTGAGAATTGAGCTTTGGCAGACTGCCCGAGTTTATTCCCAAAGTTTAAAGAGATTCGGACGAGTTAAGCAAACAACTTAAAAAATGACCTGAGCGACACGTCATTTTCATTGCTTTTTGCAAATATTTTCGATTCATCTCAGATTCGAGAATTAAACTTTGGCAGACTGCCCGAGTGTATCCCCAAAGTTTAATGAGATTCGGACGAGTTCGGCAAACCCCTTAAAAAGTGACCATAGCAACGAGACCTCATTTTCTTTGCTATGCTTAAAGTTTTTCGAATCATCCCAAATCCAAGGATTGAGTTTTAGAAGACTTCCTGAGTGTATTTTCATAGTTTGAAGAGATTCGGGCGAGTTTGGCTAACACGTTAAACAGCTACCATCGCAACGAGACCTCATTTTCATCGCTATTTTTAAAGTTTTTCGATTCATCCTAAATTTGAGAATTGAGCTTTGGCAGACTGCCCGAGTTTAATCCCAGTTTAAAGAGATTCGGACGAGTTAAGCAAACAACTTAAAAAGTGACCATAGCAACGAGACCTCATTTTCTTTGCTATGCTTAAAGTTTTTCGAATCATCCCAAATCCAAGGATTGAGTTTTAGAAGACTTCCTGAGTGTATTTTCATAGTTTGAAGAGATTCGGGCGAGTTTGGCTAACACGTTAAACAGCTACCATCGCAACGAGACCTCATTTTCATCGCTATTTTTAAAGTTTTTCGATTCATCCTAAATTTGAGAATTGAGCTTTGGCAGACTGCCCGAGTTTATTCCCAAAGTTTAAAGAGATTCGGACGAGTTAAGCAAACAACTTAAAAAATGACCTGAGCGACACGTCATTTTCATTGCTTTTTTCAAATATTTTCGATTCATCTCAGATTCGAGAATTAAACTTTGGCAGACTGCCCGAGTGTATCCCCAAAGTTTAATGAGATTCGGACGAGTTCGGCAAACCCCTTAAAAAGTGACCATAGCAACGAGACCTCATTTTCTTTGCTATGCTTAAAGTTTTTCGATTCAACCCCAATTCGAGAGTTGAGCTTTGGCAGACCGCCCAAGTGTATTACCAAAATTTAAAGAGATTCAGGCGAGCTCAGCAAACACGTTAAACAGTGACCATATCAACGAATTCATTTTCATCGCTATGTTTAAAGTTTTTCGATTCAACCCCAATTCGAGATTTGTGCTTTGGCAGACTTCCTGAGTGTATTCCCAAAGTTTAAGGAGATTCGGACGAGCTCAAAAAACACGTTAAACAGTGATCATAGCAACGAAACCTATTTTCATCGCTTTGCTTAGTTTTTCGATTCTTTCAAAATTCGAGAATTGAGCTTTGGCAGCCTGCCCGAGTGTATCCCCAAAGTTTAAGGAGATTAGGACGAGTTCGGCAAATCCCTTAAAAAGTGACCATAGCAACGAGACCTCATTTTCTTTGCTATGCTTAAAGTTTTTCGAATCATCCCAAATCCAAGGATTGAGTTTTAGAAGACTTCCTGAGTGTATTTTCATAGTTTGAAGAGATTCGGGCGAGTTTGGCTAACACGTTAAACAGCTACCATCGCAACGAGACCTCATTTTCATCGCTATTTTTAAAGTTTTTCGATTCATCCTAAATTTGAGAATTGAGCTTTGGCAGACTGCCCGAGTTTAATCCCAGTTTAAAGAGATTCGGACGAGTTAAGCAAACAACTTAAAGTGACCATAGCAACGAGACCTCATTTTCTTTGCTATGCTTAAAGTTTTTCGAATCATCCCAAATCCAAGGATTGAGTTTTAGAAGACTTCCTGAGTGTATTTTCATAGTTTGAAGAGATTCGGGCGAGTTTGGCTAACACGTTAAACAGCTACCATCGCAACGAGACCTCATTTTCATCGCTATTTTTAAAGTTTTTCGATTCATCCTAAATTTGAGAATTGAGCTTTGGCAGACTGCCCGAGTTTATTCCCAAAGTTTAAAGAGATTCGGACGAGTTAAGCAAACAACTTAAAAAATGACCTGAGCGACACGTCATTTTCATTGCTTTTTGCAAATATTTTCGATTCATCTCAGATTCGAGAATTAAACTTTGGCAGACTGCCCGAGTGTATCCCCAAAGTTTAATGAGATTCGGACGAGTTCGGCAAACCCCTTAAAAAGTGACCATAGCAACGAGACCTCATTTTCTTTGCTATGCTTAAAGTTTTTCGATTCAACCCCAATTCGAGAGTTGAGCTTTGGCAGACCGCCCAAGTGTATTACCAAAATTTAAAGAGATTCAGGCGAGCTCAGCAAACACGTTAAACAGTGACCATATCAACGAATTCATTTTCATCGCTATGTTTAAAGTTTTTCGATTCAACCCCAATTCGAGATTTGTGCTTTGGCAGACTTCCTGAGTGTATTCCCAAAGTTTAAGGAGATTCGGACGAGCTCAAAAAACACGTTAAACAGTGATCATAGCAACGAAACCTATTTTCATCGCTTTGCTTAGTTTTTCGATTCTTTCAAAATTCGAGAATTGAGCTTTGGCAGCCTGCCCGAGTGTATCCCCAAAGTTTAAGGAGATTAGGACGAGTTCGGCAAATCCCTTAAAAAGTGACCATAGCAACGAGACCTCATTTTCTTTGCTATGCTTAAAGTTTTTCGAATCATCCCAAATCCAAGGATTGAGTTTTAGAAGACTTCCTGAGTGTATTTTCATAGTTTGAAGAGATTCGGGCGAGTTTGGCTAACACGTTAAACAGCTACCATCGCAACGAGACCTCATTTTCATCGCTATTTTTAAAGTTTTTCGATTCATCCTAAATTTGAGAATTGAGCTTTGGCAGACTGCCCGAGTTTAATCCCAGTTTAAAGAGATTCGGACGAGTTAAGCAAACAACTTAAAAAGTGACCATAGCAACGAGACCTCATTTTCTTTGCTATGCTTAAAGTTTTTCGAATCATCCCAAATCCAAGGATTGAGTTTTAGAAGACTTCCTGAGTGTATTTTCATAGTTTGAAGAGATTCGGGCGAGTTTGGCTAACACGTTAAACAGCTACCATCGCAACGAGACCTCATTTTCATCGCTATTTTTAAAGTTTTTCGATTCATCCTAAATTTGAGAATTGAGCTTTGGCAGACTGCCCGAGTTTATTCCCAAAGTTTAAAGAGATTCGGACGAGTTAAGCAAACAACTTAAAAAATGACCTGAGCGACACGTCATTTTCATTGCTTTTTTCAAATATTTTCGATTCATCTCAGATTCGAGAATTAAACTTTGGCAGACTGCCCGAGTGTATCCCCAAAGTTTAATGAGATTCGGACGAGTTCGGCAAACCCCTTAAAAAGTGACCATAGCAACGAGACCTCATTTTCTTTGCTATGCTTAAAGTTTTTCGATTCAACCCCAATTCGAGATTTGTGCTTTGGCAGACTTCCTGAGTGTATTCCCAAAGTTTAAGGAGATTCGGACGAGCTCAAAAAACACGTTAAACAGTGATCATAGCAACGAAACCTATTTTCATCGCTTTGCCTAGTTTTTCGATTCTTTCAAAATTCGAGAATTGAGCTTTGGCAGCCTGCCCGAGTGTATCCCCAAAGTTTAAGGAGATTAGGACGAGTTCGGCAAATCCCTTAAAAAGTGACCATAGCAACGAGACCTCATTTTCTTTGCTATGCTTAAAGTTTTTCGAATCATCCCAAATCCAAGGATTGAGTTTTAGAAGACTTCCTGAGTGTATTTTCATAGTTTGAAGAGATTCGGGCGAGTTTGGCTAACACGTTAAACAGCTACCATCGCAACGAGACCTCATTTTCATCGCTATTTTTAAAGTTTTTCGATTCATCCTAAATTTGAGAATTGAGCTTTGGCAGACTGCCCGAGTTTAATCCCAGTTTAAAGAGATTCGGACGAGTTAAGCAAACAACTTAAAAAGTGACCATAGCAACGAGACCTCATTTTCTTTGCTATGCTTAAAGTTTTTCGAATCATCCCAAATCCAAGGATTGAGTTTTAGAAGACTTCCTGAGTGTATTTTCATAGTTTGAAGAGATTCGGGCGAGTTTGGCTAACACGTTAAACAGCTACCATCGCAACGAGACCTCATTTTCATCGCTATTTTTAAAGTTTTTCGATTCATCCTAAATTTGAGAATTGAGCTTTGGCAGACTGCCCGAGTTTATTCCCAAAGTTTAAAGAGATTCGGACGAGTTAAGCAAACAACTTAAAAAATGACCTGAGCGACACGTCATTTTCATTGCTTTTTTCAAATATTTTCGATTCATCTCAGATTCGAGAATTAAACTTTGGCAGACTGCCCGAGTGTATCCCCAAAGTTTAATGAGATTCGGACGAGTTCGGCAAACCCCTTAAAAAGTGACCATAGCAACGAGACCTCATTTTCTTTGCTATGCTTAAAGTTTTTCGATTCAACCCCAATTCGAGAGTTGAGCTTTGGCAGACCGCCCAAGTGTATTACCAAAATTTAAAGAGATTCAGGCGAGCTCAGCAAACACGTTAAACAGTGACCATATCAACGAATTCATTTTCATCGCTATGTTTAAAGTTTTTCGATTCAACCCCAATTCGAGATTTGTGCTTTGGCAGACTTCCTGAGTGTATTCCCAAAGTTTAAGGAGATTCGGACGAGCTCAAAAAACACGTTAAACAGTGATCATAGCAACGAAACCTATTTTCATCGCTTTGCTTAGTTTTTCGATTCTTTCAAAATTCGAGAATTGAGCTTTGGCAGCCTGCCCGAGTGTATCCCCAAAGTTTAAGGAGATTAGGACGAGTTCGGCAAATCCCTTAAAAAGTGACCATAGCAACGAGACCTCATTTTCTTTGCTATGCTTAAAGTTTTTCGAATCATCCCAAATCCAAGGATTGAGTTTTAGAAGACTTCCTGAGTGTATTTTCATAGTTTGAAGAGATTCGGGCGAGTTTGGCTAACACGTTAAACAGCTACCATCGCAACGAGACCTCATTTTCATCGCTATTTTTAAAGTTTTTCGATTCATCCTAAATTTGAGAATTGAGCTTTGGCAGACTGCCCGAGTTTAATCCCAGTTTAAAGAGATTCGGACGAGTTAAGCAAACAACTTAAAAAGTGACCATAGCAACGAGACCTCATTTTCTTTGCTATGCTTAAAGTTTTTCGAATCATCCCAAATCCAAGGATTGAGTTTAAGAAGACTTCCTGAGTGTATTTTCATAGTTTGAAGAGATTCGGGCGAGTTTGGCTAACACGTTAAACAGCTACCATCGCAACGAGACCTCATTTTCATCGCTATTTTTAAAGTTTTTCGATTCATCCTAAATTTGAGAATTGAGCTTTGGCAGACTGCCCGAGTTTATTCCCAAAGTTTAAAGAGATTCGGACGAGTTCGGCAAACCCCTTAAAAAGTGACCATAGCAACGAGACCTCATTTTCTTTGCTATGCTTAAAGTTTTTCGATTCAACCCCAATTCGAGAGTTGAGCTTTGGCAGACCGCCCAAGTGTATTACCAAAATTTAAAGAGATTCAGGCGAGCTCAGCAAACACGTTAAACAGTGACCATATCAACGAGACCTCATTTTCATCGCTATGTTTAAAGTTTTTCGATTCAACCCCAATTCGAGATTTGTGCTTTGGCAGACTTCCTGAGTGTATTCCCAAAGTTTAAGGAGATTCGGACGAGCTCAAAAAACACGTTAAACAGTGATAGCAACGAAACCTATTTTCATCGCTTTGCTTAGTTTTTCGATTCTTTCAAAATTCGAGAATTGAGCTTTGGCAGCCTGCCCGAGTGTATCCCCAAAGTTTAAAGAGATTCGGACGAGTTAAGCAAACAACTTAAAAAATGACCTGAGCGACACGTCATTTTCATTGCTTTTTTCAAATATTTTCGATTCATCTCAGATTCGAGAATTAAACTTTGGCAGACTGCCCGAGTGTATCCCCAAAGTTTAATGAGATTCGGACGAGTTCGGCAAACCCCTTAAAAAGTGACCATAGCAACGAGACCTCATTTTCTTTGCTATGCTTAAAGTTTTTCGATTCAACCCCAATTCGAGAGCTGAGCTTTGGCAGACCGCCCAAGTGTATTACCAAAATTTAAAGACATTCAGGCGAGCTCAGCAAACACGTTAAACAGTGACCATATCAACGAGACCTCATTTTCATCGCTATGTTTAAAGTTTTTCGATTCAACCCCAATTCGAGATTTGTGCTTTGGCAGACTTCCTGAGTGTATTCCCAAAGTTTAAGGAGATTCGGACGAGCTCAAAAAACACGTTAAACAGTGATCATAGCAACGAAACCTATTTTCATCGCTTTGCTTAGTTTTTCGATTCTTTCAAAATTCGAGAATTGAGCTTTGGCAGCCTGCCCGAGTGTATCCCCAAAGTTTGAAGAGATTCGGGCGAGTTTGGCTAACACGTTAAACAGCTACCATCGCAACGAGACCTCATTTTCATCGCTATTTTTAAAGTTTTTCGATTCATCCTAAATTTGAGAATTGAGCTTTGGCAGACTGCCCGAGTTTAATCCCAGTTTAAAGAGATTCGGACGAGTTAAGCAAACAACTTAAAAAGTGACCATAGCAACGAGACCTCATTTTCTTTGCTATGCTTAAAGTTTTTCGAATCATCCCAAATCCAAGGATTGAGTTTTAGAAGACTTCCTGAGTGTATTTTCATAGTTTGAAGAGATTCGGGCGAGTTTGGCTAACACGTTAAACAGCTACCATCGCAACGAGACCTCATTTTCATCGCTATTTTTAAAGTTTTTCGATTCATCCTAAATTTGAGAATTGAGCTTTGGCAGACTGCCCGAGTTTATTCCCAAAGTTTAAAGAGATTCGGACGAGTTAAGCAAACAACTTAAAAAATGACCTGAGCGACACGTCATTTTCATTGCTTTTTTCAAATATTTTCGATTCATCTCAGATTCGAGAATTAAACTTTGGCAGACTGCCCGAGTGTATCCCCAAAGTTTAATGAGATTCGGACGAGTTCGGCAAACCCCTTAAAAAGTGACCATAGCAACGAGACCTCATTTTCTTTGCTATGCTTAAAGTTTTTCGATTCAACCCCAATTCGAGATTTGTGCTTTGGCAGACTTCCTGAGTGTATTCCCAAAGTTTAAGGAGATTCGGACGAGCTCAAAAAACACGTTAAACAGTGATCATAGCAACGAAACCTATTTTCATCGCTTTCCTTAGTTTTTCGATTCTTTCAAAATTCGAGAATTGAGCTTTGGCAGCCTGCCCGAGTGTATCCCCAAAGTTTAAGGAGATCAGGACGAGTTCGGCAAATCCCTTAAAAAGTGACCATAGCAACGAGACCTCATTTTCTTTGCTATGCTTAAAGTTTTTCGAATCATCCCAAATCCAAGGATTGAGTTTTAGAAGACTTCCTGAGTGTATTTTCATAGTTTGAAGAGATTCGGGCGAGTTTGGCTAACACGTTAAACAGCTACCATCGCAACGAGACCTCATTTTCATCGCTATTTTTAAAGTTTTTCGATTCATCTTAAATTTGAAAATTGAGCTTTGGCAGACTGCCCGAGTTTATTCCCAAAGTTTAAAGAGATTCGGACGAGTTAAGCAAACAACTTAAAAAGTGACCTGAGCGACACGCCATTTTCAATGCTTTTTTCAAATATTTTCGATTCATCTCAGATTCGAGAATTGAGCTTTGGCAGACTACCCGAGTGTATCCCCAAAATTTAAAGAGATTATTGCGAGCTCAGCAAACACGTTAAACATTGACCATATCAACGAGACCTCATTATCATCGCTGTTTAAAGTTTTTCGATTCAACCCCAATTCGAGATTTGAGCTTGGGCAGACTTCCTGAGTGTATTCCCAAAGTTTAAAGACATTCGGACGAGTTTAGCAAACAACTTAAAAAGTGACCTAAGCGAAACGTCATTTTCTTTGCTTTTTCCAAAGATTTTCGATTCATCTCAGATTCGAGAATTGAGCTTTGGCAGACTTCCTGAGTGTATTCCCAAAGTTTAAGGAGATTCATACGAGCTCAAAAAACACGTTAAACAGTGATCATAGCAACGAAACCTGTTTTCATCGCTTTGCTTAGTTTTTCGATTCTTTCAAAATTCGAGAATTGAGCTTTGGCAGCCTGCCCGAGTGTATCACCAAAGTTTAAGGAGATTAGGACGAGTTCGGCAAATCCCTTAAAAAGTGACCATAGCAACGAGACCTCATTTTCTTTGCTATGCTTAAAGTTTTTCGAATCATCCCAAATAAAAGGATTGAGTTTTAGAAGACTTCCTGAGTGTATTTTCATAGTTTGAAGAGATTCGGGCGAGTTTGGCTAACACGTTAAACAGCTACCATCGCAACGAGACCTCATTTTCATCGCTATTTTTAAAGTTTTTCGATTCATCCTAAATTTGAGAATTGAGCTTTGGCAGACTGCCCGAGTTTAATCCCAGTTTAAAGAGATTCGGACGAGTTAAGCAAACAACTTAAAAAGTGACCATAGCAACGAGACCTCATTTTCTTTGCTATGCTTAAAGTTTTTCGAATCATCCCAAATCCAAGGATTGAGTTTAAGAAGACTTCCTGAGTGTATTTTCATAGTTTGAAGAGATTCGGGCGAGTTTGGCTAACACGTTAAACAGCTACCATCGCAACGAGACCTCATTTTCATCGCTATTTTTAAAGTTTTTCGATTCATCCTAAATTTGAGAATTGAGCTTTGGCAGACTGCCCGAGTTTATTCCCAAAGTTTAAAGAGATTCGGACGAGTTCGGCAAACCCCTTAAAAAGTGACCATAGCAACGAGACCTCATTTTCTTTGCTATGCTTAAAGTTTTTCGATTCAACCCCAATTCGAGAGTTGAGCTTTGGCAGACCGCCCAAGTGTATTACCAAAATTTAAAGAGATTCAGGCGAGCTCAGCAAACACGTTAAACAGTGACCATATCAACGAGACCTCATTTTCATCGCTATGTTTAAAGTTTTTCGATTCAACCCCAATTCGAGATTTGTGCTTTGGCAGACTTCCTGAGTGTATTCCCAAAGTTTAAGGAGATTCGGACGAGCTCAAAAAACACGTTAAACAGTGATAGCAACGAAACCTATTTTCATCGCTTTGCTTAGTTTTTCGATTCTTTCAAAATTCGAGAATTGAGCTTTGGCAGCCTGCCCGAGTGTATCCCCAAAGTTTAAGGAGATCAGGACGAGTTCGGCAAATCCCTTAAAAAGTGACCATAGCAACGAGACCTCATTTTCTTTGCTATGCTTAAAGTTTTTCGAATCATCCCAAATCCAAGGATTGAGTTTTAGAAGACTTCCTGAGTGTATTTTCATAGTTTGAAGAGATTCGGGCGAGTTTGGCTAACACGTTAAACAGCTACCATCGCAACGAGACCTCATTTTCATCGCTATTTTTAAAGTTTTTCGATTCATCTTAAATTTGAAAATTGAGCTTTGGCAGACTGCCCGAGTTTATTCCCAAAGTTTAAAGAGATTCGGACGAGTTAAGCAAACAACTTAAAAAGTGACCTGAGCGACACGCCATTTTCAATGCTTTTTTCAAATATTTTCGATTCATCTCAGATTCGAGAATTGAGCTTTGGCAGACTACCCGAGTGTATCCCCAAAATTTAAAGAGATTATTGCGAGCTCAGCAAACACGTTAAACATTGACCATATCAACGAGACCTCATTATCATCGCTGTTTAAAGTTTTTCGATTCAACCCCAATTCGAGATTTGAGCTTGGGCAGACTTCCTGAGTGTATTCCCAAAGTTTAAAGACATTCGGACGAGTTTAGCAAACAACTTAAAAAGTGACCTAAGCGAAACGTCATTTTCTTTGCTTTTTCCAAAGATTTTCGATTCATCTCAGATTCGAGAATTGAGCTTTGGCAGACTTCCTGAGTGTATTCCCAAAGTTTAAGGAGATTCATACGAGCTCAAAAAACACGTTAAACAGTGATCATAGCAACGAAACCTGTTTTCATCGCTTTGCTTAGTTTTTCGATTCTTTCAAAATTCGAGAATTGAGCTTTGGCAGCCTGCCCGAGTGTATCACCAAAGTTTAAGGAGATTAGGACGAGTTCGGCAAATCCCTTAAAAAGTGACCATAGCAACGAGACCTCATTTTCTTTGCTATGCTTAAAGTTTTTCGAATCATCCCAAATAAAAGGATTGAGTTTTAGAAGACTTCCTGAGTGTATTTTCATAGTTTGAAGAGATTCGGGCGAGTTTGGCTAACACGTTAAACAGCTACCATCGCAACGAGACCTCATTTTCATCGCTATTTTTAAAGTTTTTCGATTCATCCTAAATTTGAGAATTGAGCTTTGGCAGACTGCCCGAGTTTAATCCCAGTTTAAAGAGATTCGGACGAGTTAAGCAAACAACTTAAAAAGTGACCATAGCAACGAGACCTCATTTTCTTTGCTATGCTTAAAGTTTTTCGAATCATCCCAAATCCAAGGATTGAGTTTAAGAAGACTTCCTGAGTGTATTTTCATAGTTTGAAGAGATTCGGGCGAGTTTGGCTAACACGTTAAACAGCTACCATCGCAACGAGACCTCATTTTCATCGCTATTTTTAAAGTTTTTCGATTCATCCTAAATTTGAGAATTGAGCTTTGGCAGACTGCCCGAGTTTATTCCCAAAGTTTAAAGAGATTCGGACGAGTTCGGCAAACCCCTTAAAAAGTGACCATAGCAACGAGACCTCATTTTCTTTGCTATGCTTAAAGTTTTTCGATTCAACCCCAATTCGAGAGTTGAGCTTTGGCAGACCGCCCAAGTGTATTACCAAAATTTAAAGAGATTCAGGCGAGCTCAGCAAACACGTTAAACAGTGACCATATCAACGAGACCTCATTTTCATCGCTATGTTTAAAGTTTTTCGATTCAACCCCAATTCGAGATTTGTGCTTTGGCAGACTTCCTGAGTGTATTCCCAAAGTTTAAGGAGATTCGGACGAGCTCAAAAAACACGTTAAACAGTGATAGCAACGAAACCTATTTTCATCGCTTTGCTTAGTTTTTCGATTCTTTCAAAATTCGAGAATTGAGCTTTGGCAGCCTGCCCGAGTGTATCCCCAAAGTTTAAAGAGATTCGGACGAGTTAAGCAAACAACTTAAAAAATGACCTGAGCGACACGTCATTTTCATTGCTTTTTTCAAATATTTTCGATTCATCTCAGATTCGAGAATTAAACTTTGGCAGACTGCCCGAGTGTATCCCCAAAGTTTAATGAGATTCGGACGAGTTCGGCAAACCCCTTAAAAAGTGACCATAGCAACGAGACCTCATTTTCTTTGCTATGCTTAAAGTTTTTCGATTCAACCCCAATTCGAGAGCTGAGCTTTGGCAGACCGCCCAAGTGTATTACCAAAATTTAAAGACATTCAGGCGAGCTCAGCAAACACGTTAAACAGTGACCATATCAACGAGACCTCATTTTCATCGCTATGTTTAAAGTTTTTCGATTCAACCCCAATTCGAGATTTGTGCTTTGGCAGACTTCCTGAGTGTATTCCCAAAGTTTAAGGAGATTCGGACGAGCTCAAAAAACACGTTAAACAGTGATCATAGCAACGAAACCTATTTTCATCGCTTTGCTTAGTTTTTCGATTCTTTCAAAATTCGAGAATTGAGCTTTGGCAGCCTGCCCGAGTGTATCCCCAAAGTTTGAAGAGATTCGGGCGAGTTTGGCTAACACGTTAAACAGCTACCATCGCAACGAGACCTCATTTTCATCGCTATTTTTAAAGTTTTTCGATTCATCCTAAATTTGAGAATTGAGCTTTGGCAGACTGCCCGAGTTTAATCCCAGTTTAAAGAGATTCGGACGAGTTAAGCAAACAACTTAAAAAGTGACCATAGCAACGAGACCTCATTTTCTTTGCTATGCTTAAAGTTTTTCGAATCATCCCAAATCCAAGGATTGAGTTTTAGAAGACTTCCTGAGTGTATTTTCATAGTTTGAAGAGATTCGGGCGAGTTTGGCTAACACGTTAAACAGCTACCATCGCAACGAGACCTCATTTTCATCGCTATTTTTAAAGTTTTTCGATTCATCCTAAATTTGAGAATTGAGCTTTGGCAGACTGCCCGAGTTTATTCCCAATGTTTAAAGAGATTCGGACGAGTTAAGCAAACAACTTAAAAAATGACCTGAGCGACACGTCATTTTCATTGCTTTTTTCAAATATTTTCGATTCATCTCAGATTCGAGAATTAAACTTTGGCAGACTGCCCGAGTGTATCCCCAAAGTTTAATGAGATTCGGACGAGTTCGGCAAACCCCTTAAAAAGTGACCATAGCAACGAGACCTCATTTTCTTTGCTATGCTTAAAGTTTTTCGATTCAACCCCAATTCGAGATTTGTGCTTTGGCAGACTTCCTGAGTGTATTCCCAAAGTTTAAGGAGATTCGGACGAGCTCAAAAAACACGTTAAACAGTGATCATAGCAACGAAACCTATTTTCATCGCTTTCCTTAGTTTTTCGATTCTTTCAAAATTCGAGAATTGAGCTTTGGCAGCCTGCCCGAGTGTATCCCCAAAGTTTAAGGAGATCAGGACGAGTTCGGCAAATCCCTTAAAAAGTGACCATAGCAACGAGACCTCATTTTCTTTGCTATGCTTAAAGTTTTTCGAATCATCCCAAATCCAAGGATTGAGTTTTAGAAGACTTCCTGAGTGTATTTTCATAGTTTGAAGAGATTCGGGCGAGTTTGGCTAACACGTTAAACAGCTACCATCGCAACGAGACCTCATTTTCATCGCTATTTTTAAAGTTTTTCGATTCATCTTAAATTTGAAAATTGAGCTTTGGCAGACTGCCCGAGTTTATTCCCAAAGTTTAAAGAGATTCGGACGAGTTAAGCAAACAACTTAAAAAGTGACCTGAGCGACACGCCATTTTCAATGCTTTTTTCAAATATTTTCGATTCATCTCAGATTCGAGAATTGAGCTTTGGCAGACTACCCGAGTGTATCCCCAAAATTTAAAGAGATTATTGCGAGCTCAGCAAACACGTTAAACATTGACCATATCAACGAGACCTCATTATCATCGCTGTTTAAAGTTTTTCGATTCAACCCCAATTCGAGATTTGAGCTTGGGCAGACTTCCTGAGTGTATTCCCAAAGTTTAAAGACATTCGGACGAGTTTAGCAAACAACTTAAAAAGTGACCTAAGCGAAACGTCATTTTCTTTGCTTTTTCCAAAGATTTTCGATTCATCTCAGATTCGAGAATTGAGCTTTGGCAGACTTCCTGAGTGTATTCCCAAAGTTTAAGGAGATTCATACGAGCTCAAAAAACACGTTAAACAGTGATCATAGCAACGAAACCTGTTTTCATCGCTTTGCTTAGTTTTTCGATTCTTTCAAAATTCGAGAATTGTGCTTTGGCAGCCTGCCCGAGTTTATCCCCAGAGTTTAAGGAGATTCGGACGAGTTCGGCAAATCCCTTAAAAAGTGACCATAGCAACGAGACCTCATTTTCTTTGCTATGCTTAGTTTTTCGAATCATTCCAAATCCAAGGATTGAGTTTTAGAAGACTTCCTGAGTGTATTTTCATAGTTTGAAGAGATTCGGGCGAGTTTGGCTAACACGTTAAACAGCTACCATCGCAACGAGACCTCATTTTCATCGCTATTTTTAAGGTTTTCCGATTCATCTTAAATTTGAAAATTGAGCTTTGGCAGACTGCCCGAGTTTAATCCCAAAGTTTAAAGAGATTCGGACGAGTTAAGCAAACAACTTAAAAAGTGACCTGAGCGACACGCCATTTTCATTGCTTTTTTCAAATATTTTCGATTCATCTCAGATTCGAGAATTGAGCTTTGGCAGACTACCCGAGTGTATCCCCAAAATTTAAAGAGATTATTGCGAGCTCAGCAAACACGTTAAACATTGACCATATCAACGAGACTTCATTATCATCGCCATGTTGAAAGTATTTCGATTCAACCCCAATTCGAGATTTGTGCTTTGGCAGACTTCCTGAGTGCATTCCCAAAGTTTAAGGAGATTCGGACGAGCTCAGCAAACACGTTAAACAGTGACCATAGCAACGAAACCTTTTTTCATCGCTTTGCTTAGTTTTTCGATTCTTTCAAAATTCGAGAATTGAGCTTTGGCAGCCTGCCCGAGTGTATCCCCAAAGTTTAAGGAGATTCGGACGAGTTCGGCAAACCCCTTAAAAAGTGACCATAGCAACGAGACCTCATTTTCTTTGCTATGCTTAAAGTTTTTCGAATCATCCCAAATCCAAGGATTGAGTTTTAGAAGACTTCCTGAGTGTATTTTCATAGTTAGAAGAGATTCGGGCGAGTTTGGCTAACACGTTAAACAGCTACCATCGCAACGAGACCTCATTTTCATCGCTATTTTTAAAGTTTTTCGATTCATCTTAAATTTGAGAATTGAGCTTTGGCAGACTGCCCGAGTTTAATACCAAAGTTTAAAGAGATTCGGACGAGTTAAGCAAACAACTTAAAAAGTGACCTGAGCGACACGCCATTTTCATTGCTTTTTTCAAATATTTTCGATTCATCTCAGATTCGAGAATTGAGCTTTGGCAGACTACCCGAGTGTATCCCCAAAATTTAAAGAGATTATTACGAGCTCAGCAAACTCGTTAAACGTTGACCACATCAACGAGACCTCATTATCATCGCTATGTTTAAAGTTTTTCGATTCAACCCCAATTCGAGATTTGAGCTTGGGCAGACTTCCTGAGTGTATTCCCAAAGTTTAAAGACATTCGGACGAGTTTAGCAAACAACTTAAAAAGTGACCTAAGCGAAACGTCATTTTCTTTTCTTTTTCCAAAGATTTTCGATTCATCTCAGATTCGAGAATTGAGCTTTGGCGGACCGCCCGAGTGTATTCCCAAAATTTAAAGAGATTCAGGCGAGCTCAGCCAACACGTTAAACAGTGACCATATCAACGAGACCTCATTTTCATCGCTGTTTAGTTTTTCGATTCAACCCCAATTCGAGATTTGTTCTTTGGCAGACTTCCTGAGTGTTTTCCCAAAGTTTAAGGAGATTCGGACGAGGTTAGCAAACACGTTAAACAGTGACCATAGCAACGAAACCTTTTTTCATCGCTTTGCTTAGTTTTTCGATTCTTTCAAAATTCGAGAATTGAGCTTTGGCAGCCTGCCCGAGTGTATCCCCAAAGTTTAAGGAGATTCGGACGAGTTCGGCAAACCCCTTAAAAAGTGACCATAGCAACGAGACCTCATTTTCTTTGCTATGCTTAAAGTTTTTCGAATCATCCCAAATCCAAGGATTGAGTTTTAGAAGACTTCCTGAGTGTATTTTCATAGTTAGAAGAGATTCGGGCGAGTTTGGCTAACACGTTAAACAGCTACCATCGCAACGAGACCTCATTTTCATCGCTATTTTTAAAGTTTTTCGATTCATCTTAAATTTGAGAATTGAGCTTTGGCAGACTGCCCGAGTTTAATACCAAAGTTTAAAGAGATTCGGACGAGTTAAGCAAACAACTTAAAAAGTGACCTGAGCGACACGCCATTTTCATTGCTTTTTTCAAATATTTTCGATTCATCTCAGATTCGAGAATTGAGCTTTGGCAGACTACCCGAGTGTATCCCCAAAATTTAAAGAGATTATTACGAGCTCAGCAAACTCGTTAAACGTTGACCATATCAACGAGACCTCATTATCATCGCTATGTTTAAAGTTTTTCGATTCAACCCCAATTCGAGATTTGAGCTTGGGCAGACTTCCTGAGTGTATTCCCAAAGTTTAAAGACATTCGGACGAGTTTAGCAAACAACTTAAAAAGTGACCTAAGCGAAACGTCATTTTCTTTTCTTTTTCCAAAGATTTTCGATTCATCTCAGATTCGAGAATTGAGCTTTGGCGGACCGCCCGAGTGTATTCCCAAAATTTAAAGAGATTCAGGCGAGCTCAGCCAACACGTTAAACAGTGACCATATCAACGAGACCTCATTTTCATCGCTGTTTAGTTTTTCGATTCAACCCCAATTCGAGATTTGTTCTTTGGCAGACTTCCTGAGTGTTTTCCCAAAGTTTAAGGAGATTCGGACGAGCTCAGCAAACACGTTAAACAGTGACCATAGCAACGAAACCTTTTTTCATCGCTTTGCTTAGTTTTTCGATTCTTTCAAAATTCGAGAATTGAGCTTTGGCAGCCTGCCCGAGTGCATCCCCAAAGTTTAAGGAGATTCAGGCGAGTTCGGCAAACCCCTTAAAAAGTGACCATAGCAACGAGACCTCATTTTCTTTGCTATGCTTAAAGTTTTTCGAATCATCCCAAATCCAAGGATTGAGTTTTAGAAGACTTCCTGAGTGTATTTTCATAGTTTGAAGAGATTCGGGCGAGTTTGGCTAACACGTTAAACAGCTACCATCGCAACGAGACCTCATTTTCATCGCTATTTTTAAAGTTTTTCGATTCATCTTAAATTTGAAAATTGAGCTTTGGCAGACTGCCCGAGTTTATTCCCAAAGTTTAAAGAGATTCGGACGAGTTAAGCAAACAACTTAAAAAGTGACCTGAGCGACACGCCATTTTCAATGCTTTTTTCAAATATTTTCGATTCATCTCAGATTCGAGAATTGAGCTTTGGCAGACTACCCGAGTGTATCCCCAAAATTTAAAGAGATTATTGCGAGCTCAGCAAACACGTTAAACATTGACCATATCAACGAGACCTCATTATCATCGCTGTTTAAAGTTTTTCGATTCAACCCCAATTCGAGATTTGAGCTTGGGCAGACTTCCTGAGTGTATTCCCAAAGTTTAAAGACATTCGGACGAGTTTAGCAAACAACTTAAAAAGTGACCTAAGCGAAACGTCATTTTCTTTGCTTTTTCCAAAGATTTTCGATTCATCTCAGATTCGAGAATTGAGCTTTGGCAGACTTCCTGAGTGTATTCCCAAAGTTTAAGGAGATTCATACGAGCTCAAAAAACACGTTAAACAGTGATCATAGCAACGAAACCTGTTTTCATCGCTTTGCTTAGTTTTTCGATTCTTTCAAAATTCGAGAATTGTGCTTTGGCAGCCTGCCCGAGTTTATCCCCAGAGTTTAAGGAGATTCGGACGAGTTCGGCAAATCCCTTAAAAAGTGACCATAGCAACGAGACCTCATTTTCTTTGCTATGCTTAGTTTTTCGAATCATTCCAAATCCAAGGATTGAGTTTTAGAAGACTTCCTGAGTGTATTTTCATAGTTTGAAGAGATTCGGGCGAGTTTGGCTAACACGTTAAACAGCTACCATCGCAACGAGACCTCATTTTCATCGCTATTTTTAAGGTTTTCCGATTCATCTTAAATTTGAAAATTGAGCTTTGGCAGACTGCCCGAGTTTAATCCCAAAGTTTAAAGAGATTCGGACGAGTTAAGCAAACAACTTAAAAAGTGACCTGAGCGACACGCCATTTTCATTGCTTTTTTCAAATATTTTCGATTCATCTCAGATTCGAGAATTGAGCTTTGGCAGACTACCCGAGTGTATCCCCAAAATTTAAAGAGATTATTGCGAGCTCAGCAAACACGTTAAACATTGACCATATCAACGAGACTTCATTATCATCGCCATGTTGAAAGTATTTCGATTCAACCCCAATTCGAGATTTGTGCTTTGGCAGACTTCCTGAGTGCATTCCCAAAGTTTAAGGAGATTCGGACGAGCTCAGCAAACACGTTAAACAGTGACCATAGCAACGAAACCTTTTTTCATCGCTTTGCTTAGTTTTTCGATTCTTTCAAAATTCGAGAATTGAGCTTTGGCAGCCTGCCCGAGTGTATCCCCAAAGTTTAAGGAGATTCGGACGAGTTCGGCAAACCCCTTAAAAAGTGACCATAGCAACGAGACCTCATTTTCTTTGCTATGCTTAAAGTTTTTCGAATCATCCCAAATCCAAGGATTGAGTTTTAGAAGACTTCCTGAGTGTATTTTCATAGTTAGAAGAGATTCGGGCGAGTTTGGCTAACACGTTAAACAGCTACCATCGCAACGAGACCTCATTTTCATCGCTATTTTTAAAGTTTTTCGATTCATCTTAAATTTGAGAATTGAGCTTTGGCAGACTGCCCGAGTTTAATACCAAAGTTTAAAGAGATTCGGACGAGTTAAGCAAACAACTTAAAAAGTGACCTGAGCGACACGCCATTTTCATTGCTTTTTTCAAATATTTTCGATTCATCTCAGATTCGAGAATTGAGCTTTGGCAGACTACCCGAGTGTATCCCCAAAATTTAAAGAGATTATTACGAGCTCAGCAAACTCGTTAAACGTTGACCATATCAACGAGACCTCATTATCATCGCTATGTTTAAAGTTTTTCGATTCAACCCCAATTCGAGATTTGAGCTTGGGCAGACTTCCTGAGTGTATTCCCAAAGTTTAAAGACATTCGGACGAGTTTAGCAAACAACTTAAAAAGTGACCTAAGCGAAACGTCATTTTCTTTTCTTTTTCCAAAGATTTTCGATTCATCTCAGATTCGAGAATTGAGCTTTGGCGGATCGCCCGAGTGTATTCCCAAAATTTAAAGAGATTCAGGCGAGCTCAGCCAACACGTTAAACAGTGACCATATCAACGAGACCTCATTTTCATCGCTGTTTAGTTTTTCGATTCAACCCCAATTCGAGATTTGTTCTTTGGCAGACTTCCTGAGTGTTTTCCCAAAGTTTAAGGAGATTCAAACGAGCTCAGCAAACACGTTAAACAGTGACCATAGTAACGAAACCTTTTTTCATCGCTTTGCTTAGTTTTTCGATTCTTTCAAAATTCGAGAATTGAGCTTTGGCAGCCTGCCCGAGTGTATCCCCAAAGTTTAAGGAGATTCAGGCGAGTTCGGCAAACCCCTTAAAAAGTGACCATAGCAACGAGACCTCATTTTCTTTGCTATGCTTAAAGTTTTTCGAATCATCCCAAATCCAAGGATTGAGTTTTAGAAGACTTCCTGAGTGTATTTTCATAGTTTGAAGAGATTCGGGCGAGTTTGGCTAACACGTTAAACAGCTACCATCGCAACGAGACCTCATTTTCATCGCTATTTTTAAAGTTTTTCGATTCATCTTAAATTTGAAAATTGAGCTTTGGCAGACTGCCCGAGTTTATTCCCAAAGTTTAAAGAGATTCGGACGAGTTAAGCAAACAACTTAAAAAGTGACCTGAGCGACACGCCATTTTCAATGCTTTTTTCAAATATTTTCGATTCATCTCAGATTCGAGAATTGAGCTTTGGCAGACTACCCGAGTGTATCCCCAAAATTTAAAGAGATTATTGCGAGCTCAGCAAACACGTTAAACATTGACCATATCAACGAGACCTCATTATCATCGCTGTTTAAAGTTTTTCGATTCAACCCCAATTCGAGATTTGAGCTTGGGCAGACTTCCTGCGTGTATTCCCAAAGTTTAAAGACATTCGGACGAGTTTAGCAAACAACTTAAAAAGTGACCTAAGCGAAACGTCATTTTCTTTGCTTTTTCCAAAGATTTTCGATTCATCTCAGATTCGAGAATTGAGCTTTGGCAGACTTCCTGAGTGTATTCCCAAAGTTTAAGGAGATTCATACGAGCTCAAAAAACACGTTAAACAGTGATAATAGCAACGAAACCTGTTTTCATCGCTTTGCTTAGTTTTTCGATTCTTTCAAAATTCGAGAATTGTGCTTTGGCAGCCTGCCCGAGTTTATCCCCAGAGTTTAAGGAGATTCGGACGAGTTCGGCAAATCCCTTAAAAAGTGACCATAGCAACGAGACCTCATTTTCTTTGCTATGCTTAGTTTTTCGAATCATTCCAAATCCAAGGATTGAGTTTTAGAAGACTTCCTGAGTGTATTTTCATAGTTTGAAGAGATTCGGGCGAGTTTGGCTAACACGTTAAACAGCTACCATCGCAACGAGACCTCATTTTCATCGCTATTTTTAAGGTTTTCCGATTCATCTTAAATTTGAAAATTGAGCTTTGGCAGACTGCCCGAGTTTAATCCCAAAGATTAAAGAGATTCGGACGAGTTAAGCAAACAACTTAAAAAGTGACCTGAGCGACACGCCATTTTCATTGCTTTTTTCAAATATTTTCGATTCATCTCAGATTCGAGAATTGAGCTTTGGCAGACTACCCGAGTGTATCCCCAAAATTTAAAGAGATTATTGCGAGCTCAGCAAACACGTTAAACATTGACCATATCAACGAGACTTCATTATCATCGCCATGTTGAAAGTATTTCGATTCAACCCCAATTCGAGATTTGTGCTTTGGCAGACTTCCTGAGTGCATTCCCAAAGTTTAAGGAGATTCGGACGAGCTCAGCAAACACGTTAAACAGTGACCATAGCAACGAAACCTTTTTTCATCGCTTTGCTTAGTTTTTCGATTCTTTCAAAATTCGAGAATTGAGCTTTGGCAGCCTGCCCGAGTGTATCCCCAAAGTTTAAGGAGATTCGGACGAGTTCGGCAAACCCCTTAAAAAGTGACCATAGCAACGAGACCTCATTTTCTTTGCTATGCTTAAAGTTTTTCGAATCATCCCAAATCCAAGGATTGAGTTTTAGAAGACTTCCTGAGTGTATTTTCATAGTTTGAAGAGATTCGGGCGAGTTTGGCTAACACGTTAAACAGCTACCATCGCAACGAGACCTCATTTTCATCGCTATTTTTAAAGTTTTTCGATTCATCTTAAATTTGAAAATTGAGCTTTGGCAGACTGCCCGAGTTTATTCCCAAAGTTTAAAGAGATTCGGACGAGTTAAGCAAACAACTTAAAAAGTGACCTGAGCGACACGCCATTTTCATTGCTTTTTTCAAATATTTTCGATTCATCTCAGATTCGAGAATTGAGCTTTGGCAGACTACCCGAGTGTATCCCCAAAATTTAAAGAGATTATTACGAGCTCAGCAAACTCGTTAAACGTTGACCATATCAACGAGACCTCATTATCATCGCTGTTTAAAGTTTTTCGATTCAACCCCAATTCGAGATTTGAGCTTGGGCAGACTTCCTGCGTGTATTCCCAAAGTTTAAAGACATTCGGACGAGTTTAGCAAACAACTTAAAAAGTGACCTAAGCGAAACGTCATTTTCTTTGCTTTTTCCAAAGATTTTCGATTCATCTCAGATTCGAGAATTGAGCTTTGGCAGACTTCCTGAGTGTATTCCCAAAGTTTAAGGAGATTCATACGAGCTCAAAAAACACGTTAAACAGTGATCATAGCAACGAAACCTGTTTTCATCGCTTTGCTTAGTTTTTCGATTCTTTCAAAATTCGAGAATTGTGCTTTGGCAGCCTGCCCGAGTTTATCCCCAGAGTTTAAGGAGATTCGGACGAGTTCGGCAAATCCCTTAAAAAGTGACCATAGCAACGAGACCTCATTTTCTTTGCTATGCTTAGTTTTTCGAATCATTCCAAATCCAAGGATTGAGTTTTAGAAGACTTCCTGAGTGTATTTTCATAGTTTGAAGAGATTCGGGCGAGTTTGGCTAACACGTTAAACAGCTACCATCGCAACGAGACCTCATTTTCATCGCTATTTTTAAGGTTTTCCGATTCATCTTAAATTTGAAAATTGAGCTTTGGCAGACTGCCCGAGTTTAATCCCAAAGTTTAAAGAGATTCGGACGAGTTAAGCAAACAACTTAAAAAGTGACCTGAGCGACACGCCATTTTCATTGCTTTTTTCAAATATTTTCGATTCATCTCAGATTCGAGAATTGAGCTTTGGCAGACTACCCGAGTGTATCCCCAAAATTTAAAGAGATTATTGCGAGCTCAGCAAACACGTTAAACATTGACCATATCAACGAGACTTCATTATCATCGCCATGTTGAAAGTATTTCGATTCAACCCCAATTCGAGATTTGTGCTTTGGCAGACTTCCTGAGTGCATTCCCAAAGTTTAAGGAGATTCGGACGAGCTCAGCAAACACGTTAAACAGTGACCATAGCAACGAAACCTTTTTTCATCGCTTTGCTTAGTTTTTCGATTCTTTCAAAATTCGAGAATTGAGCTTTGGCAGCCTGCCCGAGTGTATCCCCAAAGTTTAAGGAGATTCGGACGAGTTCGGCAAACCCCTTAAAAAGTGACCATAGCAACGAGACCTCATTTTCTTTGCTATGCTTAAAGTTTTTCGAATCATCCCAAATCCAAGGATTGAGTTTTAGAAGACTTCCTGAGTGTATTTTCATAGTTAGAAGAGATTCGGGCGAGTTTGGCTAACACGTTAAACAGCTACCATCGCAACGAGACCTCATTTTCATCGCTATTTTTAAAGTTTTTCGATTCATCTTAAATTTGAGAATTGAGCTTTGGCAGACTGCCCGAGTTTAATACCAAAGTTTAAAGAGATTCGGACGAGTTAAGCAAACAACTTAAAAAGTGACCTGAGCGACACGCCATTTTCATTGCTTTTTTCAAATATTTTCGATTCATCTCAGATTCGAGAATTGAGCTTTGGCAGACTACCCGAGTGTATCCCCAAAATTTAAAGAGATTATTACGAGCTCAGCAAACTCGTTAAACGTTGACCATATCAACGAGACCTCATTATCATCGCTATGTTTAAAGTTTTTCGATTCAACCCCAATTCGAGATTTGAGCTTGGGCAGACTTCCTGAGTGTATTCCCAAAGTTTAAAGACATTCGGACGAGTTTAGCAAACAACTTAAAAAGTGACCTAAGCGAAACGTCATTTTCTTTTCTTTTTCCAAAGATTTTCGATTCATCTCAGATTCGAGAATTGAGCTTTGGCGGACCGCCCGAGTGTATTCCCAAAATTTAAAGAGATTCAGGCGAGCTCAGCCAACACGTTAAACAGTGACCATATCAACGAGACCTCATTTTCATCGCTGTTTAGTTTTTCGATTCAACCCCAATTCGAGATTTGTTCTTTGGCAGACTTCCTGAGTGTTTTCCCAAAGTTTAAGGAGATTCGGACGAGCTCAGCAAACACGTTAAACAGTGACCATAGCAACGAAATCTTTTTTCATCGCTTTGCTTAGTTTTTCGATTCTTTCAAAATTCGAGAATTGAGCTTTGGCAGCCTGCCCGAGTGTATCCCCAAAGTTTAAGGAGATTCAGGCGAGTTCGGCAAACCCCTTAAAAAGTGACCATAGCAACGAGACCTCATTTTCTTTGCTATGCTTAAAGTTTTTCGAATCATCCCAAATCCAAGGATTGAGTTTTAGAAGACTTCCTGAGTGTATTTTCATAGTTTGAAGAGATTCGGGCGAGTTTGGCTAACACGTTAAACAGCTACCATCGCAACGAGACCTCATTTTCATCGCTATTTTTAAAGTTTTTCGATTCATCTTAAATTTGAGAATTGAGCTTTGGCAGACTGCCCGAGTTTAATACCAAAGTTTAAAGAGATTCGGACGAGTTAAGCAAACAACTTAAAAAGTGACCTGAGCGACACGCCATTTTCATTGCTTTTTTCAAATATTTTCGATTCATCTCAGATTCGAGAATTGAGCTTTGGCAGACTACCCGAGTGTATCCCCAAAATTTAAAGAGATTATTACGAGCTCAGCAAACTCGTTAAACGTTGACCATATCAACGAGACCTCATTATCATCGCTATGTTTAAAGTTTTTCGATTCAACCCCAATTCGAGATTTGAGCTTGGGCAGACTTCCTGAGTGTATTCCCAAAGTTTAAAGACATTCGGACGAGTTTAGCAAACAACTTAAAAAGTGACCTAAGCGAAACGTCATTTTCTTTTCTTTTTCCAAAGATTTTCGATTCATCTCAGATTCGAGAATTGAGCTTTGGCGGACCGCCCGAGTGTATTCCCAAAATTTAAAGAGATTCAGGCGAGCTCAGCCAACACGTTAAACAGTGACCATATCAACGAGACCTCATTTTCATCGCTGTTTAGTTTTTCGATTCAACCCCAATTCGAGATTTGTTCTTTGGCAGACTTCCTGAGTGTTTTCCCAAAGTTTAAGGAGATTCGGACGAGCTCAGCAAACACGTTAAACAGTGACCATAGCAACGAAATCTTTTTTCATCGCTTTGCTTAGTTTTTCGATTCTTTCAAAATTCGAGAATTGAGCTTTGGCAGCCTGCCCGAGTGTATCCCCAAAGTTAAAGGAGATTCAGGCGAGTTCGGCAAACCCCTTAAAAAGTGACCATAGCAACGAGACCTCATTTTCTTTGCTATGCTTAAAGTTTTTCGAATCATCCCAAATCCAAGGATTGAGTTTTAGAAGACTTCCTGAGTGTATTTTCATAGTTTGAAGAGATTCGGGCGAGTTTGGCTAACACGTTAAACAGCTACCATCGCAACGAGACCTCATTTTCATCGCTATTTTTAAAGTTTTTCGATTCATCTTAAATTTGAAAATTGAGCTTTGGCAGACTGCCCGAGTTTATTCCCAAAGTTTAAAGAGATTCGGACGAGTTAAGCAAACAACTTAAAAAGTGACCTGAGCGACACGCCATTTTCAATGCTTTTTTCAAATATTTTCGATTCATCTCAGATTCGAGAATTGAGCTTTGGCAGACTACCCGAGTGTATCCCCAAAATTTAAAGAGATTATTGCGAGCTCAGCAAACACGTTAAACATTGACCATATCAACGAGACCTCATTATCATCGCTGTTTAAAGTTTTTCGATTCAACCCCAATTCGAGATTTGAGCTTGGGCAGACTTCCTGAGTGTATTCCCAAAGTTTAAAGACATTCGGACGAGTTTAGCAAACAACTTAAAAAGTGACCTAAGCGAAACGTCATTTTCTTTGCTTTTTCCAAAGATTTTCGATTCATCTCAGATTCGAGAATTGAGCTTTGGCAGACTTCCTGAGTGTATTCCCAAAGTTTAAGGAGATTCATACGAGCTCAAAAAACACGTTAAACAGTGATCATAGCAACGAAACCTATTTTCATCGCTTTGCTTAGTTTTTCGATTCTTTCAAAATTCGAGAATTGAGCTTTGGCAGCCTGCCCGAGTGTATCCCCAGAGTTTAAGGAGATTCGGACGAGTTCGGCAAATCCCTTAAAAAGTGACCATAGCAACGAGACCTCATTTTCTTTGCTATGCTTAGTTTTTCGAATCATCCCAAATCCAAGGAATGAGTTTTAGAAGACTTCCTGAGTGTATTTTCATAGTTTGAAGAGATTCGGGCGAGTTTGGCTAACACGTTAAACAGCTTCCATCGCAACGAGACCTCATTTTCATCGCTATTTTTAAAGTTTTTCGATTCATCTTAAATTTGAAAATTGAGCTTTGGCAGACTGCCCGAGTTTAATCCCAAAGTTTAGAGATTCGGACGAGTTAAGCAAACAACTTAAAAAGTGACCTGAGCGACACGCCATTTTCATTGCTTTTTTCAAATATTTTCGATTCATCTCAGATTCGAGAATTGAGCTTTGGCAGACTACCCGAGTGTATCCCCAAAATTTAAAGAGATTATTGCGAGCTCAGCAAACACGTTAAATATTGACCATATCTCAGATTCGAAAATTGAGTTTTGGCAGACTTCCTGAGTGTATTCCCAAAGTTTAAAGACATTCGGACGAGTTTAGCAGACAACTTAAAAAGTGACCTAAGCGAAACGTCATTTTCTTTTCTTTTTCCAAAGATTTTCGATTCATCTCAGATTCGAGAATTGAGCTTTGGCGGACCGCCCGAGTGTATTCCCAAAATTTAAAGAGATTCAGGCGAGCTCAGCCAACACGTTAAACAGTGACCATATCAACGAGACCTCATTTTCATCGCTGTTTAGTTTTTCGATTCAACCCCAATTCGAGATTTGTTCTTTGGCAGACTTCCTGAGTGTTTTCCCAAAGTTTAAGGAGATTCGGACGAGCTCAGCAAACACGTTAAACAGTGACCATAGCAACGAAACCTTTTTTCATCGCTTTGCTTAGTTTTTCGATTCTTTCAAAATTCGAGAATTGAGCTTTGGCAGCCTGCCCGAGTGTATCCCCAAAGTTTAAGGAGATTCAGGCGAGTTCGGCAAACCCCTTAAAAAGTGACCATAGCAACGAGACCTCATTTTCTTTGCTATGCTTAAAGTTTTTCGAATCATCCCAAATCCAAGGATTGAGTTTTAGAAGACTTCCTGAGTGTATTTTCATAGTTTGAAGAGATTCGGGCGAGTTTGGCTAACACGTTAAACAGCTACCATCGCAACGAGACCTCATTTTCATCGCTATTTTTAAAGTTTTTCGATTCATCTTAAATTTGAAAATTGAGCTTTGGCAGACTGCCCGAGTTTATTCCCAAAGTTTAAAGAGATTCGGACGAGTTAAGCAAACAACTTAAAAAGTGACCTGAGCGACACGCCATTTTCATTGCTTTTTTCAAATATTTTCGATTCATCTCAGATTCGAGAATTGAGCTTTGGCAGACTACCCGAGTGTATCCCCAAAATTTAAAGAGATTATTGCGAGCTCAGCAAACACGTTAAATATTGACCATATCTCAGATTCGAAAATTGAGTTTTGGCAGACTTCCTGAGTGTATTCCCAAAGTTTAAAGACATTCGGACGAGTTTAGCAAACAACTTAAAAAGTGACCTAAGCGAAACGTCATTTTCTATTCTTTTTCCAAAGATTTTCGATTCATCTCAGTTTCGAGAATTGAGCTTTGGCGGACCGCCCGAGTGTATTCCCAAAATTTAAAGAGATTCAGGCGAGCTCAGCCAACACGTTAAACAGTGACCATATCAACGAGACCTCATTTTCATCGCTATGTTTAGTTTTTCGATTCAACCCCAATTCGAGATTTGTGCTTTGGCAGACTTCCTGAGTGTATTCCCAAAGTTTAAGGAGATTCGGACGAGCTCAAAAAACACGTTAAACAGTGATCATAGCAACGAAACCTATTTTCATCGCTTTGCTTAGTTTTTCGATTCTTTCAAAATTCGAGAATTGTGCTTTGGCAGCCTGCCCGAGTGTATCCCCAGAGTTTAAGGAGATTCGGACGAGTTCGGCAAATCCCTTAAAAAGTGACCATAGCAACGAGACCTCATTTTCTTTGCTATGCTTAGTTTTTCGAATCATTCCAAATCCAAGGATTGAGTTTTAGAAGACTTCCTGAGTGTATTTTCATAGTTTGAAGAGATTCGGGCGAGTTTGGCTAACACGTTAAACAGCTACCATCGCAACGAGACCTCATTTTCATCGCTATTTTTAAGGTTTTCCGATTCATCTTAAATTTGAAAATTGAGCTTTGGCAGACTGCCCGAGTTTAATCCCAAAGTTTAAAGAGATTCGGACGAGTTAAGCAAACAACTTAAAAAGTGACCTGAGCGACACGCCATTTTCATTGCTTTTTTCAAATATTTTCGATTCATCTCAGATTCGAGAATTGAGCTTTGGCAGACTACCCGAGTGTATCCCCAAAATTTAAAGAGATTATTGCGAGCTCAGCAAACACGTTAAATATTGACCATATCTCAGATTCGAAAATTGAGTTTTGGCAGACTTCCTGAGTGTATTCCCAAAGTTTAAAGACATTCGGACGAGTTTAGCAAACAACTTAAAAAGTGACCTAAGCGAAACGTCATTTTCAATTCTTTTTCCAAAGATTTTCGATTCATCTCAGATTCGAGAATTGAGCTTTGGCGGACCGCCCGAGTGTATTCCCAAAATTTAAAGAGATTCAGGCGAGCTCAGCCAACACGTTAAACAGTGACCATATCAACGAGACCTCATTTTCATCGCTATGTTTAGTTTTTCGATTCAACCCCAATTCGAGATTTGTGCTTTGGCAGACTTCCTAAATGTTTTCCCAAAGTTTAAGGAGATTCGGACGAGCTCAGCAAACACGTTAAACAGTGACCATAGCAACGAAACCTATTTTCATCGCTTTGCTTAGTTTTTCGATTCTTTCAAAATTCGAGAATTGAGCTTTGGCAGCCTGCCCGAGTGTATCCCCAGAGTTTAAGGAGATTCAGGCGAGTTCGGCAAACCCCTTAAAAAGTGACCATAGCAACGAGACCTCATTTTCTTTGCTATGCTTAGTTTTTCGAATCATCCCAAATCCAAGGATTGAGTTTTAGAAGACTTCCTGAGTGTATTTTCATAGTTAGAAGACATTCGGACGAGTTTAGCAAACAACTTAAAAAGTGACCTAAGCGAAACGTCATTTTCTATTCTTTTTCCAAAGATTTTCGATTCATCTCAGATTCGAGAATTGAGCTTTGGCGGACCGCCCGAGTGTATTCCCAAAATTTAAAGAGATTCAGGCGAGCTCAGCCAACACGTTAAACAGTGACCATATCAACGAGACCTCATTTTCATCGCTATGTTTAGTTTTTCGATTCAACCCCAATTCGAGATTTGTGCTTTGGCAGACTTCCTGAGTGTTTTCCCAAAGTTTAAGGAGATTCGGACGAGCTCAGCAAACACGTTAAACAGTGACCATAGCAACGAAACCTATTTTCATCGCTTTGCTTAGTTTTTCGATTCTTTCAAAATTCGAGAATTGAGCTTTGGCAGCCTGCCCGAGTGTATCCCCAGAGTTTAAGGAGATTCAAGCGAGTTCGGCAAACCCCTTAAAAAGTGACCATAGCAACGAGACCTCATTTTCTTTGCTATGCTTAGTTTTTCGAATCATCCCAAATCCAAGGAATGAGTTTTAGAAGACTTCCTGAGTGTATTTTCATAGTTTGAAGAGATTCGGGCGAGTTTGGCTAACACGTTAAACAGCTACCATCGCAACGAGACCTCATTTTCATCGCTATTTTTAAGGTTTTCCGATTCATCTTAAATTTGAAAATTGAGCTTTGGCAGACTGCCCGAGTTTAATCCCAAAGTTTAAAGAGATTCGGACGAGTTAAGCAAACAACTTAAAAAGTGACCTGAGCGACACGCCATTTTCATTGCTTTTTTCAAATATTTTCGATTCATCTCAGATTCGAGAATTGAGCTTTGGCAGACTACCCGAGTGTATCCCCAAAATTTAAAGAGATTATTGCGAGCTCAGCAAACACGTTAAATATTGACCATATCTCAGATTCGAAAATTGAGTTTTGGCAGACTTCCTGAGTGTATTCCCAAAGTTTAAAGACATTCGGACGAGTTTAGCAAACAACTTAAAAAGTGACCTAAGCGAAACGTCATTTTCAATTCTTTTTCCAAAGATTTTCGATTCATCTCAGATTCGAGAATTGAGCTTTGGCGGACCGCCCGAGTGTATTCCCAAAATTTAAAGAGATTCAGGCGAGCTCAGCCAACACGTTAAACAGTGACCATATCAACGAGACCTCATTTTCATCGCTATGTTTAGTTTTTCGATTCAACCCCAATTCGAGATTTGTGCTTTGGCAGACTTCCTAAATGTTTTCCCAAAGTTTAAGGAGATTCGGACGAGCTCAGCAAACACGTTAAACAGTGACCATAGCAACGAAACCTATTTTCATCGCTTTGCTTAGTTTTTCGATTCTTTCAAAATTCGAGAATTGAGCTTTGGCAGCCTGCCCGAGTGTATCCCCAGAGTTTAAGGAGATTCAGGCGAGTTCGGCAAACCCCTTAAAAAGTGACCATAGCAACGAGACCTCATTTTCTTTGCTATGCTTAGTTTTTCGAATCATCCCAAATCCAAGGATTGAGTTTTAGAAGACTTCCTGAGTGTATTTTCATAGTTAGAAGACATTCGGACGAGTTTAGCAAACAACTTAAAAAGTGACCTAAGCGAAACGTCATTTTCTATTCTTTTTCCAAAGATTTTCGATTCATCTCAGATTCGAGAATTGAGCTTTGGCGGACCGCCCGAGTGTATTCCCAAAATTTAAAGAGATTCAGGCGAGCTCAGCCAACACGTTAAACAGTGACCATATCAACGAGACCTCATTTTCATCGCTATGTTTAGTTTTTCGATTCAACCCCAATTCGAGATTTGTGCTTTGGCAGACTTCCTGAGTGTTTTCCCAAAGTTTAAGGAGATTCGGACGAGCTCAGCAAACACGTTAAACAGTGACCATAGCAACGAAACCTATTTTCATCGCTTTGCTTAGTTTTTCGATTCTTTCAAAATTCGAGAATTGAGCTTTGGCAGCCTGCCCGAGTGTATCCCCAGAGTTTAAGGAGATTCAGGCGAGTTCGGCAAACCCCTTAAAAAGTGACCATAGCAACGAGACCTCATTTTCTTTGCTATGCTTAGTTTTTCGAATCATCCCAAATCCAAGGATTGAGTTTTAGAAGACTTCCTGAGTGTATTTTCATAGTTTGAAGAGATTCGGGCGAGTTTGGCTAACACGTTAAACAGCTACCATCGCAACGAGACCTCATTTTCATCGCTATTTTTAAAGTTTTTCGATTCATCTTAAATTTGAAAATTGAGCTTTGGCAGACTGCCCGAGTTTATTCCCAAAGTTTAAAGAGATTCGGACGAGTTAAGCAAACAACTTAAAAAGTGACCTGAGCGACACGCCATTTTCATTGCTTTTTTCAAATATTTTCGATTCATCTCAGATTCGAGAATTGAGCTTTGGCAGACTACCCGAGTGTATCCCCAAAATTTAAAGAGATTATTGCGAGCTCAGCAAACACGTTAAATATTGACCATATCTCAGATTCGAAAATTGAGTTTTGGCAGACTTCCTGAGTGTATTCCCAAAGTTTAAAGACATTCGGACGAGTTTAGCAAACAACTTAAAAAGTGACCTAAGCGAAACGTCATTTTCTATTCTTTTTCCAAAGATTTTCGATTCATCTCAGTTTCGAGAATTGAGCTTTGGCGGACCGCCCGAGTGTATTCCCAAAATTTAAAGAGATTCAGGCGAGCTCAGCCAACACGTTAAACAGTGACCATATCAACGAGACCTCATTTTCATCGCTATGTTTAGTTTTTCGATTCAACCCCAATTCGAGATTTGTGCTTTGGCAGACTTCCTGAGTGTATTCCCAAAGTTTAAGGAGATTCGGACGAGCTCAAAAAACACGTTAAACAGTGATCATAGCAACGAAACCTATTTTCATCGCTTTGCTTAGTTTTTCGATTCTTTCAAAATTCGAGAATTGTGCTTTGGCAGCCTGCCCGAGTGTATCCCCAGAGTTTAAGGAGATTCGGACGAGTTCGGCAAATCCCTTAAAAAGTGACCATAGCAACGAGACCTCATTTTCTTTGCTATGCTTAGTTTTTCGAATCATTCCAAATCCAAGGATTGAGTTTTAGAAGACTTCCTGAGTGTATTTTCATAGTTTGAAGAGATTCGGGCGAGTTTGGCTAACACGTTAAACAGCTACCATCGCAACGAGACCTCATTTTCATCGCTATTTTTAAGGTTTTCCGATTCATCTTAAATTTGAAAATTGAGCTTTGGCAGACTGCCCGAGTTTAATCCCAAAGTTTAAAGAGATTCGGACGAGTAAAGCAAACAACTTAAAAAGTGACCTGAGCGACACGCCATTTTCATTGCTTTTTTCAAATATTTTCGATTCATCTCAGATTCGAGAATTGAGCTTTGGCAGACTACCCGAGTGTATCCCCAAAATTTAAAGAGATTATTGCGAGCTCAGCAAACACGTTAAATATTGACCATATCTCAGATTCGAAAATTGAGTTTTGGCAGACTTCCTGAGTGTATTCCCAAAGTTTAAAGACATTCGGACGAGTTTAGCAAACAACTTAAAAAGTGACCTAAGCGAAACGTCATTTTCAATTCTTTTTCCAAAGATTTTCGATTCATCTCAGATTCGAGAATTGAGCTTTGGCGGACCGCCCGAGTGTATTCCCAAAATTTAAAGAGATTCAGGCGAGCTCAGCCAACACGTTAAACAGTGACCATATCAACGAGACCTCATTTTCATCGCTATGTTTAGTTTTTCGATTCAACCCCAATTCGAGATTTGTGCTTTGGCAGACTTCCTAAATGTTTTCCCAAAGTTTAAGGAGATTCGGACGAGCTCAGCAAACACGTTAAACAGTGACCATAGCAACGAAACCTATTTTCATCGCTTTGCTTAGTTTTTCGATTCTTTCAAAATTCGAGAATTGAGCTTTGGCAGCCTGCCCGAGTGTATCCCCAGAGTTTAAGGAGATTCAGGCGAGTTCGGCAAACCCCTTAAAAAGTGACCATAGCAACGAGACCTCATTTTCTTTGCTATGCTTAGTTTTTCGAATCATCCCAAATCCAAGGATTGAGTTTTAGAAGACTTCCTGAGTGTATTTTCATAGTTAGAAGACATTCGGACGAGTTTAGCAAACAACTTAAAAAGTGACCTAAGCGAAACGTCATTTTCTATTCTTTTTCCAAAGATTTTCGATTCATCTCAGATTCGAGAATTGAGCTTTGGCGGACCGCCCGAGTGTATTCCCAAAATTTAAAGAGATTCAGGCGAGCTCAGCCAACACGTTAAACAGTGACCATATCAACGAGACCTCATTTTCATCGCTATGTTTAGTTTTTCGATTCAACCCCAATTCGAGATTTGTGCTTTGGCAGACTTCCTGAGTGTTTTCCCAAAGTTTAAGGAGATTCGGACGAGCTCAGCAAACACGTTAAACAGTGACCATAGCAACGAAACCTATTTTCATCGCTTTGCTTAGTTTTTCGATTCTTTCAAAATTCGAGAATTGAGCTTTGGCAGCCTGCCCGAGTGTATCCCCAGAGTTTAAGGAGATTCAGGCGAGTTCGGCAAACCCCTTAAAAAGTGACCATAGCAACGAGACCTCATTTTCTTTGCTATGCTTAGTTTTTCGAATCATCCCAAATCCAAGGATTGAGTTTTAGAAGACTTCCTGAGTGTATTTTCATAGTTAGAAGAGATTCGGGCGAGTTTGGCTAACACGTTAAACAGCTACCATCGCAACGAGACCTCATTTTCATCGCTATTTTTAAGGTTTTCCGATTCATCTTAAAT
Organism: Allacma fusca; assembly: GCA_947179485.1. NCBI lineage: Eukaryota > Metazoa > Arthropoda > Collembola > Symphypleona > Sminthuridae > Allacma > Allacma fusca. The sequence continues at coordinate 22,874,586 of OX359245.1, forward strand.
TTGAAAATTGAGCTTTGGCAGACTGCCCGAATTTAATCCCAAAGTTTAAAGAGATTCGGACGAGTTAAGCAAACAACTTAAAAAGTGACCTGAGCGACACCCCATTTTCATTGCTTTTTTCAAATATTTTCGATTCATCTCAGATTCGAGAATTGAGCTTTGGCAGACTACCCGAGTGTATCCCCAAAATTTAAAGAGATTATTGCGAGCTCAGCAAACACGTTAAACGTTGACCATATCAACGAGACCTCATTTTCATCGCTATGTTTAAAAGTTTTCGAATCATCCCAAATCCAAGGATTGAGTTTTAGAAGACTTCCTGAGTGTATTTTCATAGTTAGAAGAGATTCGGGCGAGTTTGGCTAACACGTTAAACAGCTACCATCGCAACGAGACCTCATTTTCATCGCTATTTTTAAAGTTTTTCGATTCATCTTAAATTTGAAAATTGAGCTTTGGCAGACTGCCCGAGTTTATTCCCAAAGTTTAAAGAGATTCGGACGAGTTAAGCAAACAACTTAAAAAGTGACCTGAGCGACACGCCATTTTCAATGCTTTTTTCAAATATTTTCGATTCATCTCAGATTCGAGAATTGAGCTTTGGCTGACTACCCGAGTGTATCCCCAAAATTTAAAGAGATTATTGCGAGCTCAGCAAACACGTTAAACATTGACCATATCAACGAGACCTCATTATCATCGCTGTTTAAAGTTTTTCGATTCAACCCCAATTCGAGATTTGAGCTTGGGCAGACTTCCTGAGTGTATTCCCAAAGTTAAAAGACATTCGGACGAGTTTAGCAAACAACTTAAAAAGTGACCTAAGCGAAACGTCATTTTCTTTGCTTTTTCCAAAGATTTTCGATTCATCTCAGATTCGAGAATTGAGCTTTGGCAGACTTCCTGAGTGTATTCCCAAAGTTTAAGGAGATTCGGACGAGCTCAAAAAACACGTTAAACAGTGATCATAGCAACGAAACCTATTTTCATCGCTTTGCTTAGTTTTTCGATTCTTTCAAAATTCGAGAATTGAGCTTTGGCAGCCTGCCCGAGTGTATCCCCAGAGTTTAAGGAGATTCGGACGAGTTCGGCAAATCCCTTAAAAAGTGACCATAGCAACGAGACCTCATTTTCTTTGCTATGCTTAGTTTTTCGAATCATCCCAAATCCAAGGATTGAGTTTTAGAAGACTTCCTGAGTGTATTTTCATAGTTTGAAGAGATTCGGGCGAGTTTGGCTAACACGTTAAACAGCTACCATCGCAACGAGACCTCATTTTCATCGCTATTTTTAAAGTTTTTCGATTCATCTTAAATTTGAAAATTGAGCTTTGGCAGACTGCCCGAGTTTAATCCCAAAGTTTAAAGAGATTCGGACGAGTTAAGCAAACAACTTAAAAAGTGACCTGAGCGACACGCCATTTTCATTGCTTTTTTCAAATATTTTCGATTCATCTCAGATTCGAGAATTGAGCTTTGGCAGACTACCCGAGTGTATCCCCAAAATTTAAAGAGATTATTGCGAGCTCAGCAAACACGTTAAATATTGACCATATCTCAGATTCGAAAATTGAGTTTTGGCAGACTTCCTGAGTGTATTCCCAAAGTTTAAAGACATTCGGACGAGTTTAGCAAACAACTTAAAAAGTGACCTAAGCGAAACGTCATTTTCTTTTCTTTTTCCAAAGATTTTCGATTCATCTCAGATTCGAGAATTGAGCTTTGGCGGACCGCCCGAGTGTATTCCCAAAATTTAAAGAGATTCAGGCGAGCTCAGCCAACACGTTAAACAGTGACCATATCAACGAGACCTCATTTTCATCGCTGTTTAGTTTTTCGATTCAACCCCAATTCGAGATTTGTGCTTTGGCAGACTTCCTGAGTGTTTTCCCAAAGTTTAAGGAGATTCGGACGAGCTCAGCAAACACGTTAAACAGTGACCATAGCAACGAAACCTTTTTTCATCGCTTTGCTTAGTTTTTCGATTCTTTCAAAATTCGAGAATTGAGCTTTGGCAGCCTGCCCGAGTGTATCCCCAAAGTTTAAGGAGATTCAGGCGAGTTCGGCAAACCCCTTAAAAAGTGACCATAGCAACGAGACCTCATTTTCTTTGCTATGCTTAAAGTTTTTCGAATCATCCCAAATCCAAGGATTGAGTTTTAGAAGACTTCCTGAGTGTATTTTCATAGTTAGAAGAGATTCGGGCGAGTTTGGCTAACACGTTAAACAGCTACCATCGCAACGAGACCTCATTTTCATCGCTATTTTTAAAGTTTTTCGATTCATCTTAAATTTGAAAATTGAGCTTTGGCAGACTGCCCGAGTTTATTCCCAAAGTTTAAAGAGATTCGGACGAGTTAAGCAAACAAAAAGTGACCTGAGCGACACGCCATTTTCAATGCTTTTTTCAAATATTTTCGATTCATCTCAGATTCGAGAATTGAGCTTTGGCAGACTACCCGAGTGTATCCCCAGAGTTTAAGGAGATTCAGGCGAGTTCGGCAAACCCCTTAAAAAGTGACCATAGCAACGAGACCTCATTTTCTTTGCTATGCTTAGTTTTTCGAATCATCCCAAATCCAAGGATTGAGTTTTAGAAGACTTCCTGAGTGTATTTTCATAGTTAGAAGAGATTCGGGCGAGTTTGGCTAACACGTTAAACAGCTACCATCGCAACGAGACCTCATTTTCATCGCTATTTTTAAGAATTTCCGATTCATCTTAAATTTGAAAATTGAGCTTTGGCAGACTGCCCGAATTTAATCCCAAAGTTTAAAGAGATTCGGACGAGTTAAGCAAACAACTTAAAAAGTGACCTGAGCGACACGCCATTTTCATTGCTTTTTTCAAATATTTTCGATTCATCTCAGATTCGAGAATTGAGCTTTTTTCAGACTACCCGAGTGTATCCCCAAAATTTAAAGAGATTATTGCGAGCTCAGCAAACACGTTAAACGTTGACCATATCAACGAGACCTCATTTTCATCGCTATGTTTAAAAGTTTTCGAATCATCCCAAATCCAAGGATTGAGTTTTAGAAGACTTCCTGAGTGTATTTTCATAGTTAGAAGAGATTCGGGCGAGTTTGGCTAACACGTTAAACAGCTACCATCGCAACGAGACCTCATTTTCATCGCTATTTCTAAAGTTTTTCGATTCATCTTAAATTTGAAAATTGAGCTTTGGCAGACTGCCCGAGTTTATTCCCAAAGTTTAAAGAGATTCGGACGAGTTAAGCAAACAACTTAAAAAGTGACCTGAGCGACACGCCATTTTCAATGCTTTTTTCAAATATTTTCGATTCATCTCAGATTCGAGAATTGAGCTTTGGCAGACTACCCGAGTGTATCCCCAAAATTTAAAGAGATTATTGCGAGCTCAGCAAACACGTTAAACATTGACCATATCAACGAGACCTCATTATCATCGCTGTTTAAAGTTTTTCGATTCAACCCCAATTCGAGATTTGAGCTTGGGCAGACTTCCTGAGTGTATTCCCAAAGTTTAAAGACATTCGGACGAGTTTAGCAAACAACTTAAAAAGTGACCTAAGCGAAACGTCATTTTCTTTGCTTTTTCCAAAGATTTTCGATTCATCTCAGATTCGAGAATTGAGCTTTGGCAGACTTCCTGAGTGTATTCCCAAAGTTTAAGGAGATTCGGACGAGCTCAAAAAACACGTTAAACAGTGATCATAGCAACGAAACCTATTTTCATCGCTTTGCTTAGTTTTTCGATTCTTTCAAAATTCGAGAATTGTGCTTTGGCAGCCTGCCCGAGTGTATCCCCAGAGTTTAAGGCGATTCGGACGAGTGCGGCAAATCCCTTAAAAAGTGACCATAGCAACGAGACCTCATTTTCTTTGCTATGCTTAGTTTTTCGAATCATTCCAAATCCAAGGATTGAGTTTTAGAAGACTTCCTGAGTGTATTTTCATAGTTTGAAGAGATTCGGGCGAGTTTGGCTAACACGTTAAACAGCTACCATCGCAACGAGACCTCATTTTCATCGCTATTTTTAAGGTTTTCCGATTCATCTTAAATTTGAAAATTGAGCTTTGGCAGACTGCCCGAGTTTAATCCCAAAGTTTAAAGAGATTCGGACGAGTTAAGCAAACAACTTAAAAAGTGTCCTGAGCGACACGCCATTTTCATTGCTTTTTTCAAATATTTTCGATTCATCTCAGATTCGAGAATTGAGCTTTGGCAGACTACCCGAGTGTATCCCCAGAGTTTAAGGAGATTCAGGCGAGTTCGGCAAACCCCTTAAAAAGTGACCATAGCAACGAGACCTCATTTTCTTTGCTATGCTTAGTTTTTCGAATCATCCCAAATCCAAGGATTGAGTTTTAGAAGACTTCCTGAGTGTATTTTCATAGTTAGAAGAGATTCGGGCGAGTTTGGCTAACACGTTAAACAGCTACCATCGCAACGAGACCTCATTTTCATCGCTATTTTTAAGAATTTCCGATTCATCTTAAATTTGAAAATTGAGCTTTGGCAGACTGCCCGAATTTAATCCCAAAGTTTAAAGAGATTCGGACGAGTTAAGCAAACAACTTAAAAAGTGACCTGAGCGACACGCCATTTTCATTGCTTTTTTCAAATATTTTCGATTCATCTCAGATTCGAGAATTGAGCTTTTTTCAGACTACCCGAGTGTATCCCCAAAATTTAAAGAGATTATTGCGAGCTCAGCAAACACGTTAAACGTTGACCATATCAACGAGACCTCATTTTCATCGCTATGTTTAAAAGTTTTCGAATCATCCCAAATCCAAGGATTGAGTTTTAGAAGACTTCCTGAGTGTATTTTCATAGTTAGAAGAGATTCGGGCGAGTTTGGCTAACACGTTAAACAGCTACCATCGCAACGAGACCTCATTTTCATCGCTATTTCTAAAGTTTTTCGATTCATCTTAAATTTGAAAATTGAGCTTTGGCAGACTGCCCGAGTTTATTCCCAAAGTTTAAAGAGATTCGGACGAGTTAAGCAAACAACTTAAAAAGTGACCTGAGCGACACGCCATTTTCAATGCTTTTTTCAAATATTTTCGATTCATCTCAGATTCGAGAATTGAGCTTTGGCAGACTACCCGAGTGTATCCCCAAAATTTAAAGAGATTATTGCGAGCTCAGCAAACACGTTAAACATTGACCATATCAACGAGACCTCATTATCATCGCTGTTTAAAGTTTTTCGATTCAACCCCAATTCGAGATTTGAGCTTGGGCAGACTTCCTGAGTGTATTCCCAAAGTTTAAAGACATTCGGACGAGTTTAGCAAACAACTTAAAAAGTGACCTAAGCGAAACGTCATTTTCTTTGCTTTTTCCAAAGATTTTCGATTCATCTCAGATTCGAGAATTGAGCTTTGGCAGACTTCCTGAGTGTATTCCCAAAGTTTAAGGAGATTCGGACGAGCTCAAAAAACACGTTAAACAGTGATCATAGCAACGAAACCTATTTTCATCGCTTTGCTTAGTTTTTCGATTCTTTCAAAATTCGAGAATTGAGCTTTGGCAGCCTGCCCGAGTGTATCCCCAGAGTTTAAGGAGATTCGGACGAGTTCGGCAAATCCCTTAAAAAGTGACCATAGCAACGAGACCTCATTTTCTTTGCTATGCTTAGTTTTTCAAATCATTCCAAATCCAAGGATTGAGTTTTAGAAGACTTCCTGAGTGTATTTTCATAGTTTGAAGAGATTCGGGCGAGTTTGGCTAACACGTTAAACAGCTACCATCGCAACGAGACCTCATTTTCATCGCTATTTTTAAGGTTTTCCGATTCATCTTAAATTTGAAAATTGAGCTTTGGCAGACTGCCCGAGTTTAATCCCAAAGTTTAAAGACATTCGGACGAGTTTAGCAAACAACTTAAAAAGTGACCTAAGCGAAACGTCATTTTCTTTGCTTTTTCCAAAGATTTTCGATTCATCTCAGATTCGAGAATTGAGCTTTGGCAGACTTCCTGAGTGTATTCCCAAAGTTTAAGGAGATTCAGACGAGCTCAAAAAACACGTTAAACAGTGATCATAGCAACGAAACCTATTTTCATCGCTTTGCTTAGTTTTTCGATTCTTTCAAAATTCGAGAATTGTGCTTTGGCAGCCTGCCCGAGTGTATCCCCAGAGTTTAAGGAGATTCGGACGAGTGCGGCAAATCCCTTAAAAAGTGACCATAGCAACGAGACCTCATTTTCTTTGCTATGCTTAGTTTTTCGAATCATTCCAAATCCAAGGATTGAGTTTTAGAAGACTTCCTGAGTGTATTTTCATAGTTTGAAGAGATTCGGGCGAGTTTGGCTAACACGTTAAACAGCTACCATCGCAACGAGACCTCATTTTCATCGCTATTTTTAAGGTTTTCCGATTCATCTTAAATTTGAAAATTGAGCTTTGGCAGACTGCCCGAGTTTAATCCCAAAGTTTAAAGAGATTCGGACGAGTTAAGCAAACAACTTAAAAAGTGACCTGAGCGACACGCCATTTTCATTGCTTTTTTCAAATATTTTCGATTCATCTCAGATTCGAGAATTGAGCTTTGGCAGACTACCCGAGTGTATCCCCAGAGTTTAAGGAGATTCAGGCGAGTTCGGCAAACCCCTTAAAAAGTGACCATAGCAACGAGACCTCATTTTCTTTGCTATGCTTAGTTTTTCGAATCATCCCAAATCCAAGGATTGAGTTTTAGAAGACTTCCTGAGTGTATTTTCATAGTTAGAAGAGATTCGGGCGAGTTTGGCTAACACGTTAAACAGCTACCATCGCAACGAGACCTCATTTTCATCGCTATTTTTAAGAATTTCCGATTCATCTTAAATTTGAAAATTGAGCTTTGGCAGACTGCCCGAATTTAATCCCAAAGTTTAAAGAGATTCGGACGAGTTAAGCAAACAACTTAAAAAGTGACCTGAGCGACACGCCATTTTCATTGCTTTTTTCAAATATTTTCGATTCATCTCAGATTCGAGAATTGAGCTTTTTTCAGACTACCCGAGTGTATCCCCAAAATTTAAAGAGATTATTGCGAGCTCAGCAAACACGTTAAACGTTGACCATATCAACGAGACCTCATTTTCATCGCTATGTTTAAAAGTTTTCGAATCATCCCAAATCCAAGGATTGAGTTTTAGAAGACTTCCTGAGTGTATTTTCATAGTTAGAAGAGATTCGGGCGAGTTTGGCTAACACGTTAAACAGCTACCATCGCAACGAGACCTCATTTTCATCGCTATTTCTAAAGTTTTTCGATTCATCTTAAATTTGAAAATTGAGCTTTGGCAGACTGCCCGAGTTTATTCCCAAAGTTTAAAGAGATTCGGACGAGTTAAGCAAACAACTTAAAAAGTGACCTGAGCGACACGCCATTTTCAATGCTTTTTTCAAATATTTTCGATTCATCTCAGATTCGAGAATTGAGCTTTGGCAGACTACCCGAGTGTATCCCCAAAATTTAAAGAGATTATTGCGAGCTCAGCAAACACGTTAAACATTGACCATATCAACGAGACCTCATTATCATCGCTGTTTAAAGTTTTTCGATTCAACCCCAATTCGAGATTTGAGCTTGGGCAGACTTCCTGAGTGTATTCCCAAAGTTTAAAGACATTCGGACGAGTTTAGCAAACAACTTAAAAAGTGACCTAAGCGAAACGTCATTTTCTTTTCTTTTTCCAAAGATTTTCGATTCATCTCAGATTCGAGAATTGAGCTTTGGCGGACCGCCCGAGTGTATTCCCAAAATTTAAAGAGATTCAGGCGAGCTCAGCCAACACGTTAAACAGTGACCATATCAACCAGACCTCATTTTCATCGCTGTTTAGTTTTTCGATGCAACCCCAATTCGAGATTTGTGCTTTGGCAGACTTCCTGAGTGTTTTCCCAAAGTTTAAGGAGATTCGGACGAGCTCAGCAAACACGTTAAACAGTGACCATAGCAACGAAACCTTTTTTCATCGCTTTGCTTAGTTTTTCGATTCTTTCAAAATTCGAGAATTGAGCTTTGGCAGCCTGCCCGAGTGTATCCCCAAAGTTTAAGGAGATTCAGGCGAGTTCGGCAAACCCCTTAAAAAGTGACCATAGCAACGAGACCTCATTTTCTTTGCTATGCTTAAAGTTTTTCGAATCATCGCAAATCCAAGGATTGAGTTTTAGAAGACTTCCTGAGTGTATTTTCATAGTTAGAAGAGATTCGGGCGAGTTTGGCTAACACGTTAAACAGCTACCATCGCAACGAGACCTCATTTTCATCGCTATTTTTAAAGTTTTTCGATTCATCTTAAATTTGAAAATTGAGCTTTGGCAGACTGCCCGAGATTATTCCCAAAGTTTAAAGAGATTCGGACGAGTTAAGCAAACAACTTAAAAAGTGACCTGAGCGACACGCCATTTTCAATGCTTTTTTCAAATATTTTCGATTCATCTCAGATTCGAGAATTGAGCTTTGGCAGACTACCCGAGTGTATCCCCAAAATTTAAAGAGATTATAGCGAGCTCAGCATACACGTTAAACATTGACCATATCAACGAGACCTCATTATCATCGCTGTTTAAAGTTTTTCGATTCAACCCCAATTCGAGATTTGAGCTTGGGCAGACTTCCTGAGTGTATTCCCAAAGTTTAAAGACATTCGGACGAGTTTAGCAAACAACTTAAAAAGTGACCTAAGCGAAACGTCATTTTCTTTGCTTTTTCCAAAGATTTTCGATTCATCTCAGATTCGAGAATTGAGCTTTGGCAGACTTCCTGAGTGTATTCCCAAAGTTTAAGGAGATTCGGACGAGCTCAAAAAACACGTTAAACAGTGATCATAGCAACGAAACCTATTTTCATCGCTTTGCTTAGTTTTTCGATTCTTTCAAAATTCGAGAATTGTGCTTTGGCAGCCTGCCCTAGTGTATCCCCAGAGTTTAAGGAGATTCGGACGAGTGCGGCAAATCCCTTAAAAAGTGACCATAGCAACGAGACCTCATTTTCTTTGCTATGCTTAGTTTTTCGAATCATTCCAAATCCAAGGATTGAGTTTTAGAAGACTTCCTGAGTGTATTTTCATAGTTTGAAGAGATTCGGGCGAGTTTGGCTAACACGTTAAACAGCTACCATCGCAACGAGACCTCATTTTCATCGCTATTTTTAAGGTTTTCCGATTCATCTTAAATTTGAAAATTGAGCTTTGGCAGACTGCCCGAGTTTAATCCCAAAGTTTAAAGAGATTCGGACGAGTTAAGCAAACAACTTAAAAAGTGACCTGAGCGACACGCCATTTTCATTGCTTTTTTCAAATATTTTCGATTCATCTCAGATTCGAGAATTGAGCTTTGGCAGACTACCCGAGTGTATCCCCAAAATTTAAAGAGATTATTGCGAGCTCAGCAAACACGTTAAATATTGACCATATCTCAGATTCGAAAATTGAGTTTTGGCAGACTTCCTGAGTGTATTCCCAAAGTTCAAAGACATTCGGACGAGTTTAGCAAACAACTTAAAAACTGACCTAAGCGAAACGTCATTTTCTATTCTTTTTCCAAAGATTTTCGATTCATCTCAGATTCGAGAATTGAGCTTTGGAGGACCGCCCGAGTGTATTCCCAAAATTTAAAGAGATTCAGGCGAGCTCAGCCAACACGTTAAACAGTGACCATAGCAACGAAACCTTTTTTCATCGCTTTGCTTAGTTTTTCGATTCTTTCAAAATTCGAGAATTGAGCTTTGGCAGCCTGCCCGAGTGTATCCCCAGAGTTTAAGGAGATTCAGGCGAGTTCGGCAAACCCCTTAAAAAGTGACCATAGCAACGAGACCTCATTTTCTTTGCTATGCTTAGTTTTTCGAATCATCCCAAATCCAAGGATTGAGTTTTAGAAGACTTCCTGAGTGTATTTTCATAGAAGAGATTCGGGCGAGTTTGGCTAACACGTTAAACAGCTACCATCGCAACGAGACCTCATTTTCATCGCTATTTTTAAAGTTTTTCGATTCATCTTAAATTTGAGAATTGAGCTTTGGCAGACTGCCCGAGTTTAATCCCAAAGTTTAAAGAGATTCGGACGAGTTAAGCAAACAACTTAAAAAGTGACCTGAGCGACACGCCATTTTCATTGCTTTTTTCAAATATTTTCGATTCAACCCCAATTCGAGATTTGTGCTTTGGCAGACTTCCTGAGTGTATTCCCAAAGTTTAAGGAGATTCGGACGAGTTCGGCAAACCCCTTAAAAAGTGACCATAGCAACGAGACCTCATTTTCTTTGCTATGCTTAAAGTTTTTCGAATCATCCCAAATCCAAGGATTGAGTTTTAGAAGACTTCCTGAGTGTATTTTCATAGTTAGAAGAGATTCGGGCGAGTTTGGCTAACACGTTAAACAGCTACCATCGCAACGAGACCTCATTTTCATCGCTATTTTTAAAGTTTTTCGATTCATCTTAAATTTGAGAATTGAGCTTTGGCAGACTGCCCGAGTTTAATCCCAAAGTTTAAAGAGATTCGGACGAGTTAAGCAAACAACTTAAAAAGTGACCATAGCAACGAGACCTCATTTTCTTTGCTATGCTTAAAGTTTTTCGAATCATCCCAAATCCAAGGATTGAGTTTTAGAAGACTTCCTGAGTGTATTTTCATAGTTTGAAGAGATTCGGGCGAGTTTGGCTAACACGTTAAACAGCTACCATCGCAACGAGACCTCATTTTCATCGCTATTTTTAAAGTTTTTCGATTCATCTTGAATTTGAAAATTGAGCTTTGGCAGACTGCCCGAGTTTAATCCCAAAGTTTAAAGAGATTCGGACGAGTTCAGCAAACAACTTAAAAAGTGACCTGAGCGACACGCCATTTTCATTGCTTTTTTCAAATATTTTCGATTCATCTCAGATTCGAGAATTGAGCTTTGGCAGACTACCCGAGTGTATCCCCAAAATTTAAAGAGATTATTGCGAGCTCAGCAAACACGTTAAACATTGACCATATCAACGAGACTTCATTATCATCGCTTTGCTTAGTTTTTCGATTCTTTCAAAATTCGAGAATTGAGCTTTGGCAGCCTGCCCGAGTGTATCCACAGAGTTTAAGGAGATTCAGGCGAGTTCGGCAAACCCCTTAAAAAGTGACCGTAGCAACGAGACCTCATTTTCTTTGCTATGCTTAGTTTTTCGAATCATCCCAAATCCAAGGATTGTGTTTTAGAAGACTTCCTGAGTGTATTTTCATAGTTAGAAGAGATTCGGGCGAGTTTGGCTAACACGTTAAACAGCTACCATCGCAACGAGACCTCATTTTCATCGCTATTTTTAGTTTTTCGATTCATCTTAAATTTGAGAATTGAGCTTTGGCAGACTGCCCGAGTTTAATCCCAAAGTTTAAAGAGATTCGGACGAGTTAAGCAAACAACTTAAAAAGTGACCTGAGCGACACGCCATTTTCATTGCTTTTTTCAAATATTTTCGATTCAACCCCAATTCGAGATTTGTGCTTTGGCAGACTTCCTGAGTGTATTCCCAAAGTTTAAGGAGATTCGGACGAGTTCGGCAAACCCCTTAAAAAGTGACCATAGCAACGAGACCTCATTTTCTTTGCTATGCTTAAAGTTTTTCGAATCATCCCAAATCCAAGGATTGAGTTTTAGAAGACTTCCTGAGTGTATTTTCATAGTTAGAAGAGATTCGGGCGAGTTTGGCTAACACGTTAAACAGCTACCATCGCAACGAGACCTCATTTTCATCGCTATTTTTAAAGTTTTTCGATTCATCTTAAATTTGAGAATTGAGCTTTGGCAGACTGCCCGAGTTTAATCCCAAAGTTTAAAGAGATTCGGACGAGTTAAGCAAACAACTTAAAAAGTGACCTGAGCGACACGCCATTTTCATTGCTTTTTTCAAATATTTTCGATTCATCTCAGATTCGAGAATTGAGCTTTGGCAGACTACCCGAGTGTATCCCCAAAATTTAAAGAGATTATTGCGAGCTCAGCAAACACGTTAAACATTGACCATATCAACGAGACTTCATTATCATCGCTTTGCTTAGTTTTTCGATTCTTTCAAAATTCGAGAATTGAGCTTTGGCAGCCTGCCCGAGTGTATCCCCAGAGTTTAAGGAGATTCAGGCGAGTTCGGCAAACCCCTTAAAAAGTGACCATAGCAACGAGACCTCATTTTCTTTGCTATGCTTAGTTTTTCAAATCATCCCAAATCCAAGGATTGAGTTTTAGAAGACTTCCTGAGTGTATTTTCATAGAAGAGATTCGGGCGAGTTTGGCTAACACGTTAAACAGCTACCATCGCAACGAGACCTCATTTTCATCGCTATTTTTAAAGTTTTTCGATTCATCTTAAATTTGAGAATTGAGCTTTGGCAGACTGCCCGAGTTTAATCCCAAAGTTTAAAGAGATTCGGACGAGTTAAGCAAACAACTTAAAAAGTGACCTGAGCGACACGCCATTTTCATTGCTTTTTTTAAATATTTTTGATTCATCTCAGATTCGAGAATTGAGCTTTGGCAGACTACCCGAGTGTATCCCCAAAATTTAAAGAGATTATTGCGAGCTCAGCAAACACGTTAAACATTGACCATATCAACGAGACTTCATTATCATCGCTATGTTTAAAGTTTTTCGATTCAACCCCAATTCGAGATTTGTGCTTTGGCAGACTTCCTGAGTGTATTCCCAAAGTTTAAGGAGATTCGGACGAGTTAAGCAAACAACTTAAAAAGTGACCATAGCAACGAGACCTCATTTTCTTTGCTATGCTTAAAGTTTTTCGAATCATCCCAAATCCAAGGATTGAGTTTTAGAAGACTTCCTGAGTGTATTTTCATAGTTTGAAGAGATTCGGGCGAGTTTGGCTAACACGTTAAACAGCTACCATCGCAACGAGACCTCATTTTCATCGCTATTTTTAAAGTTTTTCGATTCATCTTAAATTTGATAATTGAGCTTTGGCAGACTGCCCGAGTTTAATCCCAAAGTTTAAAGAGATTCGGACGAGTTAAGCAAACAACTTAAAAAGTGACCTGAGCGACACGCCATTTTCATTGCTTTTTTCAAATATTTTCGATTCATCTCAGATTCGAGAATTGAGCTTTGGCAGACTACCCGAGTGTATCCCCAAAATTTAAAGAGATTATTGCGAGCTCAGCAAACACGTTAAACATTGACCATATCAACGAGACTTCATTATCATCGCTTTGCTTAGTTTTTCGATTCTTTCAAAATTCGAGAATTGAGCTTTGGCAGCCTGCCCGAGTGTATCCCCAGAGTTTAAGGAGATTCAGGCGAGTTCGGCAAACCCCTTAAAAAGTGACCATAGCAACGAGACCTCATTTTCTTTGCTATGCTTAGTTTTTCAAATCATCCCAAATCCAAGGATTGAGTTTTAGAAGACTTCCTGAGTGTATTTTCATAGAAGAGATTCGGGCGAGTTTGGCTAACACGTTAAACAGCTACCATCGCAACGAGACCTCATTTTCATCGCTATTTTTAAAGTTTTTCGATTCATCTTAAATTTGAGAATTGAGCTTTGGCAGACTGGCCGAGTTTAATCCCAAAGTTTAAAGAGATTCGGACGAGTTAAGCAAACAACTTAAAAAGTGACCTGAGCGACACGCCATTTTCATTGCTTTTTTCAAATATTTTCGATTCAACCCCAATTCGAGATTTGTGCTTTGGCAGACTTCCTGAGTGTATTCCCAAAGTTTAAGGAGATTCGGACGAGTTCGGCAAACCCCTTAAAAAGTGACCATAGCAACGAGACCTCATTTTCTTTGCTATGCTTAAAGTTTTTCGAATCATCCCAAATCCAAGGATTGAGTTTTAGAAGACTTCCTGAGTGTATTTTCATAGTTAGAAGAGATTCGGGCGAGTTTGGCTAACACGTTAAACAGCTACCATCGCAACGAGACCTCATTTTCATCGCTATTTTTAAAGTTTTTCGATTCATCTTAAATTTGAGAATTGAGCTTTGGCAGACTGCCCGAGTTTAATCCCAAAGTTTAAAGAGATTCGGACGAGTTAAGCAAACAACTTAAAAAGTGACCTGAGCGACACGCCATTTTCATTGCTTTTTTCAAATATTTTCGATTCATCTCAGATTCGAGAATTGAGCTTTGGCAGACTACCCGAGTGTATCCCCAAAATTTAAAGAGATTATTGCGAGCTCAGCAAACACGTTAAACATTGACCATATCAACGAGACTTCATTATCATCGCTTTGCTTAGTTTTTCGATTCTTTCAAAATTCGAGAATTGAGCTTTGGCAGCCTGCCCGAGTGTATCCACAGAGTTTAAGGAGATTCAGGCGAGTTCGGCAAACCCCTTAAAAAGTGACCGTAGCAACGAGACCTCATTTTCTTTGCTATGCTTAGTTTTTCGAATCATCCCAAATCCAAGGATTGAGTTTTAGAAGACTTCCTGAGTGTATTTTCATAGAAGAGATTCGGGCGAGTTTGGCTAACACGTTAAACAGCTACCATCGCAACGAGACCTCATTTTCATCGCTATTTTTAGTTTTTCGATTCATCTTAAATTTGAGAATTGAGCTTTGGCAGACTGCCCGAGTTTAATCCCAAAGTTTAAAGAGATTCGGACGAGTTAAGCAAACAACTTAAAAAGTGACCTGAGCGACACGCCATTTTCATTGCTTTTTTCAAATATTTTCGATTCATCTCAGATTCGAGAATTGAGCTTTGGCAGACTACCCGAGTGTATCCCCAAAATTTAAAGAGATTATTGCGAGCTCAGCAAACACGTTAAACATTGACCATATCAACGAGACTTCATTATCATCGCTATGTTTAAAGTTTTTCGATTCAACCCCAATTCGAGATTTGTGCTTTGGCAGACTTCCTGAGTGTATTCCCAAAGTTTAAGGAGATTCGGACGAGCTCAGCAAACACGTTAAACAGTGACCATAGCAACGAAACCTTTTTTCATCGCTTTGCTTAGTTTTTCGATTCTTTCAAAATTCGAGAATTGAGCTTTGGCAGCCTGCCCGAGTGTATCCCCAAAGTTTAAGGAGATTCGGACGAGTTCGGCAAACCCCTTAAAAAGTGACCATAGCAACGAGACCTCATTTTCTTTGCTATGCTTAAAGTTTTTCGAATCATCCCAAATCCAAGGATTGAGTTTTAGAAGACTTCCTGAGTGTATTTTCATAGTTAGAAGAGATTCGGGCGAGTTTGGCTAACACGTTAAACAGCTACCATCGCAACGAGACCTCATTTTCATCGCTATTTTTAAAGTTTTTCGATTCATCTTAAATTTGAGAATTGAGCTTTGGCAGACTGCCCGAGTTTAATCCCAAAGTTTAAAGAGATTCGGACGAGTTAAGCAAACAACTTAAAAAGTGACCATAGCAACGAGACCTCATTTTCTTTGCTATGCTTAAAGTTTTTCGAATCATCCCAAATCCAAGGATTGAGTTTTAGAAGACTTCCTGAGTGTATTTTCATAGTTTGAAGAGATTCGGGCGAGTTTGGCTAACACGTTAAACAGCTACCATCGCAACGAGACCTCATTTTCATCGCTATTTTTAAAGTTTTTCGATTCATCTTAAATTTGAAAATTGAGCTTTGGCAGACTGCCCGAGTTTAATCCCAAAGTTTAAAGAGATTCGGACGAGTTAAGCAAACAACTTAAAAGGTGACCTGAGCGACACGCCATTTTCATTGCTTTTTTCAAATATTTTCGATTCATCTCAGATTCGAGAATTGAGCTTTGGCAGACTACCCGAGTGTATCCCCAAAATTTAAAGAGATTATTGCGAGCTCAGCAAACACGTTAAATATTGACCATATCTCAGATTCGAAAATTGAGTTTTGGCAGACTTCCTGAGTGTATTCCCAAAGTTTAAAGACATTCGGACGAGTTTAGCAAACAACTTAAAAAGTGACCTAAGCGAAACGTCATTTTCTATTCTTTTTCCAAAGATTTTCGATTCATCTCAGATTCGAGAATTGAGCTTTGGCGGACCGCCCGAGTGTATTCCCAAAATTTAAAGAGATTCAGGCGAGCTATGCCAACACGTTAAACAGTGACCATATCAACGAGACCTCATTTTCATCGCTTTGCTTAGTTTTTCGATTCTTTCAAAATTCGAGAATTGAGCTTTGGCAGCCTGCCCGAGTGTATCCCCAGAGTTTAAGGAGATTCAGGCGAGTTCGGCAAACCCCTTAAAAAGTGACCATAGCAACGAGACCTCATTTTCTTTTCTATGCTTAGTTTTTCGAATCATCCCAAATCCAAGGATTGAGTTTTAGAAGACTTCCTGAGTGTATTTTCATAGTTAGAAGAGATTCGGGCGAGTTTGGCTAACACGTTAAACAGCTACCATCGCAACGAGACCTCATTTTCATCGCTATTTTTAAAGTTTTTCGATTCATCTTAAATTTGAGAATTGAGCTTTGGCAGACTGCCCGAGTTTAATCCCAAAGTTTAAAGAGATTCGGACGAGTTAAGCAAACAACTTAAAAAGTGACCTGAGCAACACGCCATTTTCATTGCTTTTTTCAAATATTTTCGATTCATCTCAGATTCGAGAATTGAGCTTTAGCAGACTACCCGAGTGTATCCCCAAAATTTAAAGAGATTATTGCGAGCTCAGCAAACACGTTAAACATTGACCATATCAACGAGACTTCATTATCATCGCTATGTTTAAAGTTTTTCGATTCAACCCCAATTCGAGATTTGTGCTTTGGCAGACTTCCTGAGTGTATTCCCAAAGTTTAAGGAGATTCGGACGAGTTCGGCAAACCCCTTAAAAATTGACCATAGCAACGAGACCTCATTTTCTTTGCTATGCTTAAAGTTTTTCGAATCATCCCAAATCCAAGGATTGAGTTTTAGAAGACTTCCTGAGTGTATTTTCATAGTTAGAAGAGATTCGGGCGAGTTTGGCTAACACGTTAAACAGCTACCATCGCAACGAGACCTCATTTTCATCGCTATTTTTAAAGTTTTTCGATTCATCTTAAATTTGAGAATTGAGCTTTGGCAGACTGCCCGAGTTTAATCCCAAAGTTTAAAGAGATTCGGACGAGTTAAGCAAACAACTTAAAAAGTGACCATAGCAACGAGACCTCATTTTCTTTGCTATGCTTAAAGTTTTTCGAATCATCCCAAATCCAAGGATTGAGTTTTAGAAGACTTCCTGAGTGTATTTTCATAGTTTGAAGAGATTCGGGCGAGTTTGGCTAACACGTTAAACAGCTACCATCGCAACGAGACCTCATTTTCATCGCTATTTTTAAAGTTTTTCGATTCATCTTAAATTTGAAAATTGAGCTTTGGCAGACTGCCCGAGTTTAATCCCAAAGTTTAAAGAGATTCGGACGAGTTAAGCAAACAACTTAAAAGGTGACCTGAGCGACACGCCATTTTCATTGCTTTTTTCAAATATTTTCGATTCATCTCAGATTCGAGAATTGAGCTTTGGCAGACTACCCGAGTGTATCCCCAAAATTTAAAGAGATTATTGCGAGCTCAGCAAACACGTTAAATATTGACCATATCTCAGATTCGAAAATTGAGTTTTGGCAGACTTCCTGAGTGTATTCCCAAAGTTTAAAGACATTCGGACGAGTTTAGCAAACAACTTAAAAAGTGACCTAAGCGAAACGTCATTTTCTATTCTTTTTCCAAAGATTTTCGATTCATCTCAGATTCGAGAATTGAGCTTTGGCGGACCGCCCGAGTGTATTCCCAAAATTTAAAGAGATTCAGGCGAGCTATGCCAACACGTTAAACAGTGACCATATCAACGAGACCTCATTTTCATCGCTTTGCTTAGTTTTTCGATTCTTTCAAAATTCGAGAATTGAGCTTTGGCAGCCTGCCCGAGTGTATCCCCAGAGTTTAAGGAGATTCAGGCGAGTTCGGCAAACCCCTTAAAAAGTGACCATAGCAACGAGACCTCATTTTCTTTGCTATGCTTAGTTTTTCGAATCATCCCAAATCCAAGGATTGAGTTTTAGAAGACTTCCTGAGTGTATTTTCATAGTTAGAAGAGATTCGGGCGAGTTTGGCTAACACGTTAAACAGCTACCATCGCAACGAGACCTCATTTTCATCGCTATTTTTAAAGTTTTTCGATTCATCTTAAATTTGAGAATTGAGCTTTGGCAGACTGCCCGAGTTTAATCCCAAAGTTTAAAGAGATTCGGACGAGTTAAGCAAACAACTTAAAAAGTGACCTGAGCGACACGCCATTTTCATTGCTTTTTTCAAATATTTTCGATTCATCTCAGATTCGAGAATTGAGCTTTAGCAGACTACCCGAGTGTATCCCCAAAATTTAAAGAGATTATTGCGAGCTCAGCAAACACGTTAAACATTGACCATATCAACGAGACTTCATTATCATCGCTATGTTTAAAGTTTTTCGATTCAACCCCAATTCGAGATTTGTGCTTTGGCAGACTTCCTGAGTGTATTCCCAAAGTTTAAGGATATTCGGACGAGTTCGGCAAACCCCTTAAAAATTGACCATAGCAACGAGACCTCATTTTCTTTGCTATGCTTAAAGTTTTTCGAATCATCCCAAATCCAAGGATTGAGTTTTAGAAGACTTCCTGAGTGTATTTTCATAGTTAGAAGAGATTCGGGCGAGTTTGGCTAACACGTTAAACAGCTACCATCGCAACGAGACCTCATTTTCATCGCTATTTTTAAAGTTTTTCGATTCATCTTAAATTTGAGAATTGAGCTTTGGCAGACTGCCCGAGTTTAATCCCAAAGTTTAAAGAGATTCGGACGAGTTAAGCAAACAACTTAAAAAGTGACCATAGCAACGAGACCTCATTTTCTTTGCTATGCTTAAAGTTTTTCGAATCATCCCAAATCCAAGGATTGAGTTTTAGAAGACTTCCTGAGTGTATTTTCATAGTTTGAAGAGATTCGGGCGAGTTTGGCTAACACGTTAAACAGCTACCATCGCAACGAGACCTCATTTTCATCGCTATTTTTAAAGTTTTTCGATTCATCTTAAATTTGAGAATTGAGCTTTGGCAGACTGCCCGAGTTTAATCCCAAAGTTTAAAGAGATTCGGACGAGTTAAGCAAACAACTTAAAAAGTGACCTGAGCGACACGCCATTTTCATTGCTTTTTTCAAATATTTTCGATTCATCTCAGATTCGAGAATTGAGCTTTAGCAGACTACCCGAGTGTATCCCCAAAATTTAAAGAGATTATTGCGAGCTCAGCAAACACGTTAAACATTGACCATATCAACGAGACTTCATTATCATCGCTATGTTTAAAGTTTTTCGATTCAACCCCAATTCGAGATTTGTGCTTTGGCAGACTTCCTGAGTGTATTCCCAAAGTTTAAGGATATTCGGACGAGTTCGGCAAACCCCTTAAAAATTGACCATAGCAACGAGACCTCATTTTCTTTGCTATGCTTAAAGTTTTTCGAATCATCCCAAATCCAAGGATTGAGTTTTAGAAGACTTCCTGAGTGTATTTTCATAGTTAGAAGAGATTCGGGCGAGTTTGGCTAACACGTTAAACAGCTACCATCGCAACGAGACCTCATTTTCATCGCTATTTTTAAAGTTTTTCGATTCATCTTAAATTTGAGAATTGAGCTTTGGCAGACTGCCCGAGTTTAATCCCAAAGTTTAAAGAGATTCGGACGAGTTAAGTAAACAACTTAAAAAGTGACCATAGCAACGAGACCTCATTTTCTTTGCTATGCTTAAAGTTTTTCGAATCATCCCAAATCCAAGGATTGAGTTTTAGAAGACTTCCTGAGTGTATTTTTATAGTTTGAAGAGATTCGGGCGAGTTTGGCTAACACGTTAAACAGCTACCATCGCAACGAGACCTCATTTTCATCGCTATTTTTAAAGTTTTTCGATTCATCTTAAATTTGAGAATTGAGCTTTGGCAGACTGCCCGAGTTTAATCCCAAAGTTTAAAGAGATTCGGACGAGTTAAGCAAACAACTTAAAAAGTGACCTGAGCGACACGCCATTTTCATTGCTTTTTTCAAATATTTTCGATTCATCTCAGATTCGAGAATTGAGCTTTAGAAGACTGCCCGAGTGTATCCCCAAAATTTAAAGAGATTATTGCGAGCTCAGCAAACACGTTAAACATTGACCATATCAACGAGACTTCATTATCATCGCTATGTTTAAAGTTTTTCGATTCAACCCCAATTCGAGATTTGTGCTTTGGCAGACTTCCTGAGTGTATTCCCAAAGTTTAAGGAGATTCGGACGAGTTCGGCAAACCCCTTAAAAATTGACCATAGCAACGAGACCTCATTTTCTTTGCTATGCTTAAAGTTTTTCGAATCATCCCAAATCCAAGGATTGAGTTTTAGAAGACTTCCTGAGTGTATTTTCATAGTTAGAAGAGATTCGGGCGAGTTTGGCTAACACGTTAAACAGCTACCATCGCAACGAGACCTCATTTTCATCGCTTTTTTTAAAGTTTTTCGATTCATCTTAAATTTGAGAATTGAGCTTTGGCAGACTGCCCGAGTTTAATCCCAAAGTTTAAAGAGATTCGGACGAGTTAAGCAAACAACTTAAAAAGTGACCATAGCAACGAGACCTCATTTTCTTTGCTATGCTTAAAGTTTTTCGAATCATCCCAAATCCAAGGATTGAGTTTTAGAAGACTTCCTGAGTGTATTTTCATAGTTTGAAGAGATTCGGGCGAGTTTGGCTAACACGTTAAACAGCTACCATCGCAACGAGACCTCATTTTCATCGCTATTTTTAAAGTTTTTCGATTCATCTTAAATTTGAAAATTGAGCTTTGGCAGACTGCCCGAGTTTAATCCCAAAGTTTAAAGAGATTCGGACGAGTTAAGCAAACAACTTAAAAGGTGACCTGAGCGACACGCCATTTTCATTGCTTTTTTCAAATATTTTCGATTCATCTCAGATTCGAGAATTGAGCTTTGGCAGACTACCCGAGTGTATCCCCAAAATTTAAAGAGATTATTGCGAGCTCAGCAAACACGTTAAATATTGACCATATCTCAGATTCGAAAATTGAGTTTTGGCAGACTTCCTGAGTGTATTCCCAAAGTTTAAAGACATTCGGACGAGTTTAGCAAACAACTTAAAAAGTGACCTAAGCGAAACGTCATTTTCTATTCTTTTTCCAAAGATTTTCGATTCATCTCAGATTCGAGAATTGAGCTTTGGCGGACCGCCCGAGTGTATTCCCAAAATTTAAAGAGATTCAGGCGAGCTCAGCCAACACGTTAAACAGTGACCATATCAACGAGACCTCATTTTCATCGCTTTGCTTAGTTTTTCGATTCTTTCAAAATTCGAGAATTGAGCTTTGGCAGCCTGCCCGAGTGTATCCCCAGAGTTTAAGGAGATTCAGGCGAGTTCGGCAAACCCCTTAAAAAGTGACCATAGCAACGAGACCTCATTTTCTTTGCTATGCTTAGTTTTTCGAATCATCCCAAATCCAAGGATTGAGTTTTAGAAGACTTCCTGAGTGTATTTTCATAGTTAGAAGAGATTCGGGCGAGTTTGGCTAACACGTTAAACAGCTACCATCGCAACGAGACCTCATTTTCATCGCTATTTTTAAAGTTTTTCGATTCATCTTAAATTTGATAATTGAGCTTTGGCAGACTGCCCGAGTTTAATCCCAAAGTTTAAAGAGATTCGGACGAGTTAAGCAAACAACTTAAAAAGTGACCTGAGCGACACGCCATTTTCATTGCTTTTTTCAAATATTTTCGATTCATCTCAGATTCGAGAATTGAGCTTTGGCAGACTACCCGAGTGTATCCCCAAAATTTAAAGAGATTATTGCGAGCTCAGCAAACACGTTAAACATTGACCATATCAACGAGACTTCATTATCATCGCTATGTTTAAAGTTTTTCGATTCAACCCCAATTCGAGATTTGTGCTTTGGCAGACTTCCTGAGTGTATTCCCAAAGTTTAAGGAGATTCGGACGAGTTCGGCAAACACGTTAAACAGTGACCATAGCAACGAAACCTTTTTTCATCGCTTTGCTTAGTTTTTCGATTCTTTCAAAATTCGAGAATTGAGCTTTGGCAGCCTGCCCGAGTGTATCCCCAAAGTTTAAGGAGATTCGGACGAGTTCGGCAAACCTCTTAAAAAGTGACCATTGCAACGAGACCTCATTTTCTTTGCTATGCTTAAAGTTTTTCGAATCATCCCAAATCCAAGGATTGAGTTTTAGAAGACTTCCTGAGTGTATTTTCATAGTTAGAAGAGATTCGGGCGAGTTTGGCTAACACGTTAAACAGCTACCATCGCAACGAGACCTCATTTTCATCGCTATTTTTAAAGTTTTTCGATTCATCTTAAATTTGAGAATTGAGCTTTGGCAGACTGCCCGAGTTTAATCCCAAAGTTTAAAGAGATTCGGACGAGTTAAGCAAACAACTTAAAAAGTGACCATAGCAACGAGACCTCATTTTCTTTGCTATGCTTAAAGTTTTTCGAATCATCCCAAATCCAAGGATTGAGTTTTAGAAGACTTCCTGAGTGTATTTTCATAGTTTGAAGAGATTCGGGCGAGTTTGGCTAACACGTTAAACAGCTACCATCGCAACGAGACCTCATTTTCATCGCTATTTTTAGTTTTTCGATTCATCTTAAATTTGAAAATTGAGCTTTGGCAGACTGCCCGAGTTTAATCCCAAAGTTTAAAGAGATTCGGACGGGTTAAGCAAACAACTTAAAAGGTGACCTGAGCGACACGCCATTTTCATTGCTTTTTTCAAATATTTTCGATTCATCTCAGATTCGAGAATTGAGCTTTGGCAGACTACCCGAGTTTATCCCCAAAATTTAAAGAGATTATTGCGAGCTCAGCAAACACGTTAAATATTGACCATATCTCAGATTCGAAAATTGAGTTTTGGCAGACTTCCTGAGTGTATTCCCAAAGTTTAAAGACATTCGGACGAGTTTAGCAAACAACTTAAAAAGTGACCTAAGCGAAACGTCATTTTCTATTCTTTTTCCAAAGATTTTCGATTCATCTCAGATTCGAGAATTGAGCTTTGGCGGACCGCCCGAGTGTATTCCCAAAATTTAAAGAGATTCAGGCGAGCTCAGCCAACACGTTAAACAGTGACCATATCAACGAGACCTCATTTTCATCGCTTTGCTTAGTTTTTCGATTCTTTCAAAATTCGAGAATTGAGCTTTGGCAGCCTGCCCGAGTGTATCCCCAGAGTTTAAGGAGATTCAGGCGAGTTCGGCAAACCCCTTAAAAAGTGACCATAGCAACGAGACCTCATTTTCTTTGCTATGCTTAGTTTTTCGAATCATCCCAAATCCAAGGATTGAGTTTTAGAAGACTTCCTGAGTGTATTTTCATAGTTAGAAGAGATTCGGGCGAGTTTGGCTAACACGTTAAACAGCTACCATCGCAACGAGACCTCATTTTCATCGCTATTTTTAAAGTTTTTCGATTCATCTTAAATTTGATAATTGAGCTTTGGCAGACTGCCCGAGTTTAATCCCAAAGTTTAAAGAGATTCGGACGAGTTAAGCAAACAACTTAAAAAGTGACCTGAGCGACACGCCATTTTCATTGCTTTTTTCAAATATTTTCGATTCATCTCAGATTCGAGAATTGAGCTTTGGCAGACTACCCGAGTGTATCCCCAAAATTTAAAGAGATTATTGCGAGCTCAGCAAACACGTTAAACATTGACCATATCAACGAGACTTCATTATCATCGCTATGTTTAAAGTTTTTCGATTCAACCCCAATTCGAGATTTGTGCTTTGGCAGACTTCCTGAGTGTATTCCCAAAGTTTAAGGAGATTCGGACGAGTTCGGCAAACCCCTTAAAAAGTGACCATAGCAACGAGACCTCATTTTCTTTGCTATGCTTAAAGTTTTTCGAATCATCCCAAATCCAAGGATTGAGTTTTAGAAGACTTCCTGAGTGTATTTTCATAGTTAGAAGAGATTCGGGCGAGTTTGGCTAACACGTTAAACAGCTACCATCGCAACGAGACCTCATTTTCATCGCTATTTTTAAAGTTTTTCGATTCATCTTAAATTTGAGAATTGAGCTTTGGCAGACTGCCCGAGTTTAATCCCAAAGTTTAAAGAGATTCGGACGAGTTAAGCAAACAACTTATAAAGTGACCTGAGCGACACGCCATTTTCATTGCTTTTTTCAAATATTTTCGATTCATCTCAGATTCGAGAATTGAGCTTTGGCAGACTACCCGAGTGTATCCCCAAAATTTAAAGAGATTATTGCGAGCTCAGCAAACACGTTAAACATTGACCATATCAACGAGACTTCATTATCATCGCTATGTTTAAAGTTTTTCGATTCAACCCCAATTCGAGATTTGTGCTTTGGCAGCCTGCCCGAGTGTATCCCCAAAGTTTAAGGAGGCTCGGACGAGTTCGGCAAACCCCTTAAAAAGTGTTCATAGCAACGAGACCTCATTTTCTTTGCTATGCTTAAAGTTTTTCGAATCATCCCAAATCCAAGGATTGAGTTTTAGAAGACTTCCTGAGTGTATTTTCATAGTTAGAAGAGATTCGGGCGAGTTTGGCTAACACGTTAAACAGCTACCATCGCAACGAGACCTCATTTTCATCGCTATTTTTAAAGTTTTTCGATTCATCTTAAATTTGAGAATTGAGCTTTGGCAGACTGCCCGAGTTTAATCCCAAAGTTTAAAGAGATTCGGACGAGTTAAGCAAACAACTTAAAAAGTGACCATAGCAACGAGACCTCATTTTCTTTGCTATGCTTAAAGTTTTTCGAATCATCCCAAATCCAAGGATTGAGTTTTAGAAGACTTCCTGAGTGTATTTTCATAGTTTGAAGAGATTCGGGCGAGTTTGGCTAACACGTTAAACAGCTACCATCGCAACGAGACCTCATTTTCATCGCTATTTTTAAAGTTTTTCGATTCATCTTAAATTTGAAAATTGAGCTTTGGCAGACTGCCCGAGTTTAATCCCAAAGTTTAAAGAGATTCGGACGTGTTAAACAAACAACTTAAAAAGTGACCTGAGCGACACGCCATTTTCATTGCTTTTTTCAAATATTTTCGATTCATCTCAGATTCGAGAATTGAGCTTTGGCAGACTTCCTGAGTGTATTCCCAAAGTTTAAGGAGATTCGGACGAGCTCAAAAAACACGTTAAACAGTGATCATAGCAACGAAACCTTTTTTCATCGCTTTGCTTAGTTTTTCGATTCTTTAAAAATTCGAGAATTGAGCTTTGGCAGCCTGCCCGAGTGTATCCCCAAAGTTTAAGGAGATTCGGACGAGTTCGGCAAATCCCTTAAAAAGTGACCATAGCAACGAGACCTCATTTTCTTTGCTATGCTTAAAGTTTTTCGATTCAACCCCAATTCGAGAGTTGAGCTTTGGCAGACCGCCCAAGTGTATTACCAAAATTTAAAGAGATTATTGCGAGCTCAGCAAACACGTTAAATATTGACCATATCAACGAGACCTCATTATCATCGCTATGTTTAAAAGTTTTCGAATCATCCCAAATCCAAGGATTGAGTTTTAGAAGACTTCCTGAGTGTATTTTCATAGTTTGAAGAGATTCGGGCGAGTTTGGCTAACACGTTAAACAGCTACCATCGCAACGAGACCTCATTTTCATCGCTATTTTTAAAGTTTTTCGATTCATCTTAAATTTGAGAATTGAGCTTTGGCAGACTGTCCGAGTTTATTCTTAAAGTTTAAAGAGATTCACACGAGTTAAGCAAACAACCTAAAAAGTGACCATAGCAACGAGACCTCATTTTCATCGCTATGTTTAAAGTTTTTCGATTCAACCCAATTCGAGAATTGAGCTTTGGCAGCAAGCAAACAACTTCAAAAGTGACCTGAACGACACGTCATTTTCATTGCTTTTTCCAAAGATATTCGATTCATCTCAGATTCGAGAATTGAGCTTTGGAAGACTGCTCGAGTATATTTCTAAAGTTTAAAGAGATTCGGGTGAGTTTGGCTAACACGTTTAACAGCTACCATCGGAACGGGACTACATTTTAATCGCTATTTTTAAAGTCTTTCGATTCATCTTATATGCGACAATTGAACTTTGGCAGACTGTCCGAGTGTATTCCTCAACATTAAAGAGATTCGGGCGAGTTTGGCTAACACGTTAAACAGCTACTATCGCAACGAGACCTCATTTTATTAGCTATTTTTAGTTTTTTGATTCATTTTAAATGCGAGAATTGAGCTTTGGCAGACTGTCCGAGTTTATTCCCAAAGTTTAAAGAGATTCACACGAGTTAAGCAAACAACCTAAAAAGTGACCATAGCAACGAGACCTCATTTTCATCGCTATGTTTAGTTTTTTGATTCATCCCAAATTCGAGAATTGAACTTTAAGGCTGCCCGAGTGTATTCTTGTAAGTTCATTTTCATCACTATGTTTAGTTGTTCGATTCATTATAAATTCGAGAATTGAGCTTTGGCAGACTGCCCGAGTGTATTTCCAAAGTTTAAAGAGATTCGGACGAGCTCAACAAACACGTTAAACAGTGACCATGGCAACGAGACTTTACTTTTATCGCTTTGTTTAGTTTTTCGATTCATCATAAATTCGAGATTTGTGCTTTGGCAGACTTCCTGAGTGTATTCCCAAAGTTTAAGGAGATTCGGACGAGCTCAAAAAACACGTTAAACAGTGATCATAGCAACGAAACCATTTTTCATCGCTTTGCTTAGTTTTTCGATTCTTTAAAAATTCGAGAATTGAGCTTTGGCAGCCTGCCCGAGTGTATCCCCAAAGTTTAAGGAGATTCGGACGAGTTCGGCAAATCCCTTAAAAAGTGACCATAGCAACGAGACCTCATTTTCTTTGCTATGCTTAAAGTTTTTCGATTCAACCCCAATTCGAGAGTTGAGCTTTGGCAGACCGCCCAAGTGTATTACCAAAATATAAAGAAATTCAGGCGAGCTCAGCAAACACGTTAAACAGTGACCATATCAACGAGACCTCATTTTCATCGCTATGTTTAAAGTTTTTCGATTCAACCCCAAATCGAGATTTGTGCTTTGGCAGACTTCCTGAGTGTATCCCCAAAGTTTAAGGAGATTCGGACGAGTTCGGCAAACCCCTTAAAAAGTGTTCATAGCAACGAGACCTCATTTTCTTTGCTATGCTTAAAGTTTTTCGAATCATCCCAAATCCAAGCATTGAGTTTTAGAAGACTTCCTGAGTGTATTTTCATAGTTTGAAGAGATTCGGGCGAGTTTGGCTAACACGTTAAACCGCTAGCATCGCAACGAGACCTCATTTTCATCGCTATTTTTAAAGTTTTTCGAGTCATCTTAAATTTGAAAATTGAGCTTTGGCAGACTGCCCGAGTTTAATCCCAAAGTTTAAAGAGATTCGGACGAGTTAAGCAAACAACTTAAAAAGTGACCTGAGCGACACGCCATTTTCATTGCTTTTTTCAAATATTTTCGATTCATCTCAGATTCGAGAATTGAGCTTTGGCAGACTTCCTGAGTGTATTCCCAAAGTTTAAGGAGATTCGGACGAGCTCAAAAAACACGTTAAACAGTGATCATAGCAACGAAACCTTTTTTCATCGCTTTGCTTAGTTTTTCGATTCTTTAAAAATTCGAGAATTGAGCTTTGGCAGCCTGCCCGAGTGTATCCCCAAAGTTTAAGGAGATTCGGACGAGTTCGGCAAATCCCTTAAAAAGTGACCATAGCAACGAGACCTCATTTTCTTTGCTATGCTTAAAGTTTTTCGATTCAACCCCAATTCGAGAGTTGAGCTTTGGCAGACCGCCCAAGTGTATTACCAAAATTTAAAGAGATTATTGCGAGCTCAGCAAACACGTTAAATATTGACCATATCAACGAGACCTCATTATCATCGCTATGTTTAAAAGTTTTCGAATCATCCCAAATCCAAGGATTGAGTTTTAGAAGACTTCCTGAGTGTATTTTCATAGTTTGAAGAGATTCGGGCGAGTTTGGCTAACACGTTAAACAGCTACCATCGCAACGAGACCTCATTTTCATCGCTATTTTTAAAGTTTTTCGATTCATCTTAAATTTGAGAATTGAGCTTTGGCAGACTGTCCGAGTTTATTCCCAAAGTTTAAAGAGATTCACACGAGTTAAGCAAACAACCTAAAAAGTGACCATAGCAACGAGACCTCATTTTCATCGCTATGTTTAAAGTTTTTCGATTCAACCCAATTCGAGAATTGAGCTTTGGCAGCAAGCAAACAACTTCAAAAGTGACCTGAACGACACGTCATTTTCATTGCTTTTTCCAAAGATATTCGATTCATCTCAGATTCGAGAATTGAGCTTTGGAAGACTGCTCGAGTATATTTCTAAAGTTTAAAGAGATTCGGGTGAGTTTGGCTAACACGTTTAACAGCTACCATCGGAACGGGACTACATTTTAATCGCTATTTTTAAAGTCTTTCGATTCATCTTATATGCGACAATTGAACTTTGGCAGACTGTCCGAGTGTATTCCTCAACATTAAAGAGATTCGGGCGAGTTTGGCTAACACGTTAAACAGCTACTATCGCAACGAGACCTCATTTTATTAGCTATTTTTAGTTTTTTGATTCATTTTAAATGCGAGAATTAAACTTTGGCAGACTGTCCGAGTTTATTCCCAAAGTTTAAAGAGATTCACACGAGTTAAGCAAACAACCTAAAAAGTGACCATAGCAACGAGACCTCATTTTCATCGCTATGTTTAGTTTTTTGATTCATCCCAAATTCGAGAATTGAACTTTAAGGCTGCCCGAGTGTATTCTTGTAAGTTCATTTTCATCACTATGTTTAGTTGTTCGATTCATTATAAATTCGAGAATTGAGCTTTGGCAGACTGCCCGAGTGTATTTCCAAAGTTTAAAGAGATTCGGACGAGCTCAACAAACACGTTAAACAGTGACCATGGCAACGAGACTTTACTTTTATCGCTTTGTTTAGTTTTTCGATTCATCATAAATTCGAGATTTGTGCTTTGGCAGACTTCCTGAGTGTATTCCCAAAGTTTATGGAGATTCGGACGAGCTCAAAAAACACGTTAAACAGTGATCATAGCAACGAAACCATTTTTCATCGCTTTGCTTAGTTTTTCGATTCTTTAAAAATTCGAGAATTGAGCTTTGGCAGCCTGCCCGAGTGTATCCCCAAAGTTTAAGGAGATTCGGACGAGTTCGGCAAATCCCTTAAAAAGTGACCATAGCAACGAGACCTCATTTTCTTTGCTATGCTTAAAGTTTTTCGATTCAACCCCAATTCGAGAGTTGAGCTTTGGCAGACCGCCCAAGTGTATTACCAAAATATAAAGAGATTCAGGCGAGCTCAGCAAACACGTTAAACAGTGACCATATCAACGAGACCTCATTTTCATCGCTATGTTTAAAGTTTTTCGATTCAACCCCAAATCGAGATTTGTGCTTTGGCAGACTTCCTGAGTGTATCCCCAAAGTTTAAGGAGATTCGGACGAGTTCGGCAAACCCCTTAAAAAGTGTTCATAGCAACGAGACCTCATTTTCTTTGCTATGCTTAAAGTTTTTCGATTCAACCCCAATTCGAGAGTTGAGCTTTGGCAGACCGCCCAAGTGTATTACCAAAATATAAAGAGATTCAGGCGAGCTCAGCAAACACGTTAAACAGTGACCATATCAACGAGACCTCATTTTCATCGCTATGTTTAAAGTTTTTCGATTCAACCCCAAATCGAGATTTGTGCTTTGGCAGACTTCCTGAGTGTATCCCCAAAGTTTAAGGAGATTCGGACGAGTTCGGCAAACCCCTTAAAAAGTGTTCATAGCAACGAGACCTCATTTTCTTTGCTATGCTTAAAGTTTTTCGAATCATCCCAAATCCAAGGATTGAGTTTTAGAAGACTTCCTGAGTGTATTTTCATAGTTTGAAGAGATTCGGGCGAGTTTGGCTAACACGTTAAACAGCTACCATCGCAACGAGACCTCATTTTCATCGCTATTTTTAAAGTTTTTCGATTCATCTTAAATTTGAGAATTGAGGTTTGGCAGACTGCCCGAGTTTAATCCCAAAGTTTAAAGAGATTCGGACGTTAAGCAAACAACTTAAAAAGTGACCTGAACGACACGTCATTTTCATTGCTTTTTCCAAAGATATTCGATTCATCTCAGATTCGAGAATTGAGCTTTGGAAGAATGCTCGAATATATTTCTAAAGTTTAAAGAGATTCGGGTGAGTTTGGCTAACACGTTTAACAGCTACCATCGGAACGGGACTACATTTTAATCGCTATTTTTAAAGTCTTTCGATTCATCTTATATGCGACAATTGAACTTTGGCAGACTGTCCGAGTGTATTCCTCAACATTAAAGAGATTCGGGCGAGTTTGGCTAACACGTTAAACAGCTACTATCGCAACGAGACCTCATTTTATTAGCTATTTTTAGTTTTTTGATTCATTTTAAATGCGAGAATTGAGCTTTGGCAGACTGTCCGAGTTTATTCCCAAAGTTTAAAGAGATTCACACGAGTTAAGCAAACAACCTAAAAAGTGACCATAGCAACGAGACCTCATTTTCATCGCTATGTTTAGTTTTTTGATTCATCCCAAATTCGAGAATTGAACTTTAAGGCTGCCCGAGTGTATTCTTGTAATTTCATTTTCATCACTATGTTTAGTTGTTCGATTCATTATAAATTCGAGAATTGAGCTTTGGCAGACAGCCCGAGTGTATTTCCAAAGTTTAAAGAGATTCGGACGAGCTCAACAAACACGTTAAACAGTGACCATGGCAACGAGACTTTACTTTTATCGCTTTGTTTAGTTTTTCGATTCATCATAAATTCGAGATTTGTGCTTTGGCAGACTTCCTGAGTGTATTCCCAAAGTTTAAGGAGATTCGGACGAGCTCAAAAAACACGTTAAACAGTGATCATAGCAACGAAACCATTTTTCATCGCTTTGCTTAGTTTTTCGATTCTTTAAAAATTCGAGAATTGAGCTTTGGCAGCCTGCCCGAGTGTATCCCCAAAGTTTAAGGAGATTCGGACGAGTTCGGCAAATCCCTTAAAAAGTGACCATAGCAACGAGACCTCATTTTCTTTGCTATGCTTAAAGTTTTTCGATTCAACCCCAATTCGAGAGTTGAGCTTTGGCAGACCGCCCAAGTGTATTACCAAAATATAAAGAGATTCAGGCGAGCTCAGCAAACACGTTAAACAGTGACCATATCAACGAGACCTCATTTTCATCGCTATGTTTAAAGTTTTTCGATTCAACCCCAAATCGAGATTTGTGCTTTGGCAGACTTCCTGAGTGTATCCCCAAAGTTTAAGGAGATTCGGACGAGTTCGGCAAACCCCTTAAAAAGTGTTCATAGCAACGAGACCTCATTTTCTTTGCTATGCTTAAAGTTTTTCGATTCAACCCCAATTCGAGAGTTGAGCTTTGGCAGACCGCCCAAGTGTATTACCAAAATATAAAGAGATTCAGGCGAGCTCAGCAAACACGTTAAACAGTGACCATATCAACGAGACCTCATTTTCATCGCTATGTTTAAAGTTTTTCGATTCAACCCCAAATCGAGATTTGTGCTTTGGCAGACTTCCTGAGTGTATCCCCAAAGTTTAAGGAGATTCGGACGAGTTCGGCAAACCCCTTAAAAAGTGTTCATAGCAACGAGACCTCATTTTCTTTGCTATGCTTAAAGTTTTTCGAATCATCCCAAATCCAAGGATTGAGTTTTAGAAGACTTCCTGAGTGTATTTTCATAGTTTGAAGAGATTCGGGCGAGTTTGGCTAACACGTTAAACAGCTACCATCGCAACGAGACCTCATTTTCATCGCTATTTTTAAAGTTTTTCGATTCATCTTAAATTTGAGAATTGAGGTTTGGCAGACTGCCCGAGTTTAATCCCAAAGTTTAAAGAGATTCGGACGTTAAGCAAACAACTTAAAAAGTGACCTGAACGACACGTCATTTTCATTGCTTTTTCCAAAGATATTCGATTCACCTCAGATTCGAGAATTGAGCTTTGGAAGAATGCTCGAATATATTTCTAAAGTTTAAAGAGATTCGGGTGAGTTTGGCTAACACGTTTAACAGCTACCATCGGAACGGGACTACATTTTAATCGCTATTTTTAAAGTCTTTCGATTCATCTTATATGCGACAATTGAACTTTGGCAGACTGTCCGAGTGTATTCCTCAACATTAAAGAGATTCGGGCGAGTTTGGCTAACACGTTAAACAGCTACTATCGCAACGAGACCTCATTTTATTAGCTATTTTTAGTTTTTTGATTCATTTTAAATGCGAGAATTGAGCTTTGGCAGACTGTCCGAGTTTATTCCCAAAGTTTAAAGAGATTCACACGAGTTAAGCAAACAACCTAAAAAGTGACCATAGCAACGAGACCTCATTTTCATCGCTATGTTTAGTTTTTTGATTCATCCCAAATTCGAGAATTGAACTTTAAGGCTGCCCGAGTGTATTCTTGTAATTTCATTTTCATCACTATGTTTAGTTGTTCGATTCATTATAAATTCGAGAATTGAGCTTTGGCAGACTGCCCGAGTGTATTTCCAAAGTTTAAAGAGATTCGGACGAGCTCAACAAACACGTTAAACAGTGACCATGGCAACGAGACTTTACTTTTATCGCTTTGTTTAGTTTTTCGATTCATCATAAATTCGAGATTTGTGCTTTGGCAGACTTCCTGAGTGTATTCCCAAAGTTTAAGGAGATTCGGACGAGCTCAAAAAACACGTTAAACAGTGATCATAGCAACGAAACCATTTTTCATCGCTTTGCTTAGTTTTTCGATTCTTTAAAAATTCGAGAATTGAGCTTTGGCAGCCTGCCCGAGTGTATCCCCAAAGTTTAAGGAGATTCGGACGAGTTCGGCAAATCCCTTAAAAAGTGACCATAGCAACGAGACCTCATTTTCTTTGCTATGCTTAAAGTTTTTCGATTCAACCCCAATTCGAGAGTTGAGCTTTGGCAGACCGCCCAAGTGTATTACCAAAATATAAAGAGATTCAGGCGAGCTCAGCAAACACGTTAAACAGTGACCATATCAACGAGACCTCATTTTCATCGCTATGTTTAAAGTTTTTCGATTCAACCCCAAATCGAGATTTGTGCTTTGGCAGACTTCCTGAGTGTATCCCCAAAGTTTAAGGAGATTCGGACGAGTTCGGCAAACCCCTTAAAAAGTGTTCATAGCAACGAGACCTCATTTTCTTTGCTATGCTTAAAGTTTTTCGATTCAACCCCAATTCGAGAGTTGAGCTTTGGCAGACCGCCCAAGTGTATTACCAAAATATAAAGAGATTCAGGCGAGCTCAGCAAACACGTTAAACAGTGACCATATCAACGAGACCTCATTTTCATCGCTATGTTTAAAGTTTTTCGATTCAACCCCAAATCGAGATTTGTGCTTTGGCAGACTTCCTGAGTGTATCCCCAAAGTTTAAGGAGATTCGGACGAGTTCGGCAAACCCCTTAAAAAGTGTTCATAGCAACGAGACCTCATTTTCTTTGCTATGCTTAAAGTTTTTCGAATCATCCCAAATCCAAGGATTGAGTTTTAGAAGACTTCCTGAGTGTATTTTCATAGTTTGAAGAGATTCGGGCGAGTTTGGCTAACACGTTAAACAGCTACCATCGCAACGAGACCTCATTTTCATCGCTATTTTTAAAGTTTTTCGATTCATCTTAAATTTGAGAATTGAGGTTTGGCAGACTGCCCGAGTTTAATCCCAAAGTTTAAAGAGATTCGGACGTTAAGCAAACAACTTAAAAAGTGACCTGAACGACACGTCATTTTCATTGCTTTTTCCAAAGATATTCGATTCATCTCAGATTCGAGAATTGAGCTTTGGAAGACTGCTCGAGTATATTTCTAAAGTTTAAAGAGATTCGGGTGAGTTTGGCTAACACGTTTAACAGCTACCATCGGAACGGGACTACATTTTAATCGCTATTTTTAGTCTTTCGATTCATCTTATATGCGACAATTGAACTTTGGCAGACTGTCCGAGTGTATTCCTCAACATTAAAGAGAATCGGGCGAGTTTGGCTAACACGTTAAACAGCTACTATCGCAACGAGACCTCATTTTATTAGCTATTTTTAGTTTTTTGATTCATTTTAAATGCGAGAATTGAGCTTTGGCAGACTGTCCGAGTTTATTCCCAAAGTTTAAAGAGATTCACACGAGTTAAGCAAACAACCTAAAAAGTGACCATAGCAACGAGACCTCATTTTCATCGCTATTTTTAAAGTTTTTCGATTCATCTTAAATTTGAAAATTGAGCTTTGGCAGACTGCCCGAGTTTAATCCCAAAGTTTAAAGAGATTCGGACGAGTTAAGCAAACAACTTAAAAAGTGACCTGAGCGACACGCCATTTTCATTGCTTTTTTCAAATATTTTCGATTCATCTCAGATTCGAGAATTGAGCTTTGGCAGACTTCCTGAGTGTATTCCCAAAGTTTAAGGAGATTCGGACGAGCTCAAAAAACACGTTAAACAGTGATCATAGCAACGAAACCATTTTTCATCGCTTTGCTTAGTTTTTCGATTCTTTAAAAATTCGAGAATTGAGCTTTGGCAGCCTGCCCGAGTGTATCCCCAAAGTTTAAGGAGATTCGGACGAGTTCGGCAAATCCCTTAAAAAGTGACCATAGCAACGAGACCTCATTTTCTTTGCTATGCTTAAAGTTTTTCGATTCAACCCCAATTCGAGAGTTGAGCTTTGGCAGACCGCCCAAGTGTATTACCAAAATATAAAGAGATTCAGGCGAGCTCAGCAAACACGTTAAATATTGACCATATCAACGAGACCTCATTATCATCGCTATGTTTAAAAGTTTTCGAATCATCCCAAATCCAAGGATTGAGTTTTAGAAGACTTCCTGAGTGTATTTTCATAGTTTGAAGAGATTCGGGCGAGTTTGGCTAACACGTTAAACAGCTACCATCGCAACGAGACCTCATTTTCATCGCTATTTTTAAAGTTTTTCGATTCATCTTAAATTTGAGAATTGAGCTTTGGCAGACTGTCCGAGTTTATTCCCAAAGTTTAAAGAGATTCACACGAGTTAAGCAAACAACCTAAAAAGTGACCATAGCAACGAGACCTCATTTTCATCGCTATGTTTAAAGTTTTTCGATTCAACCCAATTCGAGAATTGAGCTTTGGCAGCAAGCAAACAACTTCAAAAGTGACCTGAACGACACGTCATTTTCATTGCTTTTTCCAAAGATATTCGATTCATCTCAGATTCGAGAATTGAGCTTTGGAAGACTGCTCGAGTATATTTCTAAAGTTTAAAGAGATTCGGGTGAGTTTGGCTAACACGTTTAACAGCTACCATCGGAACGGGACTACATTTTAATCGCTATTTTTAAAGTCTTTCGATTCATCTTATATGCGACAATTGAACTTTGGCAGACTGTCCGAGTGTATTCCTCAACATTAAAGAGATTCGGGCGAGTTTGGCTAACACGTTAAACAGCTACTATCGCAACGAGACCTCATTTTATTAGCTATTTTTAGTTTTTTGATTCATTTTAAATGCGAGAATTAAACTTTGGCAGACTGTCCGAGTTTATTCCCAAAGTTTAAAGAGATTCACACGAGTTAAGCAAACAACCTAAAAAGTGACCATAGCAACGAGACCTCATTTTCATCGCTATGTTTAGTTTTTTGATTCATCCCAAATTCGAGAATTGAACTTTAAGGCTGCCCGAGTGTATTCTTGTAAGTTCATTTTCATCACTATGTTTAGTTGTTCGATTCATTATAAATTCGAGAATTGAGCTTTGGCAGACTGCCCGAGTGTATTTCCAAAGTTTAAAGAGATTCGGACGAGCTCAACAAACACGTTAAACAGTGACCATGGCAACGAGACTTTACTTTTATCGCTTTGTTTAGTTTTTCGATTCATCATAAATTCGAGATTTGTGCTTTGGCAGACTTCCTGAGTGTATTCCCAAAGTTTATGGAGATTCGGACGAGCTCAAAAAACACGTTAAACAGTGATCATAGCAACGAAACCATTTTTCATCGCTTTGCTTAGTTTTTCGATTCTTTAAAAATTCGAGAATTGAGCTTTGGCAGCCTGCCCGAGTGTATCCCCAAAGTTTAAGGAGATTCGGACGAGTTCGGCAAATCCCTTAAAAAGTGACCATAGCAACGAGACCTCATTTTCTTTGCTATGCTTAAAGTTTTTCGATTCAACCCCAATTCGAGAGTTGAGCTTTGGCAGACCGCCCAAGTGTATTACCAAAATATAAAGAGATTCAGGCGAGCTCAGCAAACACGTTAAACAGTGACCATATCAACGAGACCTCATTTTCATCGCTATGTTTAAAGTTTTTCGATTCAACCCCAAATCGAGATTTGTGCTTTGGCAGACTTCCTGAGTGTATCCCCAAAGTTTAAGGAGATTCGGACGAGTTCGGCAAACCCCTTAAAAAGTGTTCATAGCAACGAGACCTCATTTTCTTTGCTATGCTTAAAGTTTTTCGATTCAACCCCAATTCGAGAGTTGAGCTTTGGCAGACCGCCCAAGTGTATTACCAAAATATAAAGAGATTCAGGCGAGCTCAGCAAACACGTTAAACAGTGACCATATCAACGAGACCTCATTTTCATCGCTATGTTTAAAGTTTTTCGATTCAACCCCAAATCGAGATTTGTGCTTTGGCAGACTTCCTGAGTGTATCCCCAAAGTTTAAGGAGATTCGGACGAGTTCGGCAAACCCCTTAAAAAGTGTTCATAGCAACGAGACCTCATTTTCTTTGCTATGCTTAAAGTTTTTCGAATCATCCCAAATCCAAGGATTGAGTTTTAGAAGACTTCCTGAGTGTATTTTCATAGTTTGAAGAGATTCGGGCGAGTTTGGCTAACACGTTAAACAGCTACCATCGCAACGAGACCTCATTTTCATCGCTATTTTTAAAGTTTTTCGATTCATCTTAAATTTGAGAATTGAGGTTTGGCAGACTGCCCGAGTTTAATCCCAAAGTTTAAAGAGATTCGGACGTTAAGCAAACAACTTAAAAAGTGACCTGAACGACACGTCATTTTCATTGCTTTTTCCAAAGATATTCGATTCATCTCAGATTCGAGAATTGAGCTTTGGAAGAATGCTCGAATATATTTCTAAAGTTTAAAGAGATTCGGGTGAGTTTGGCTAACACGTTTAACAGCTACCATCGGAACGGGACTACATTTTAATCGCTATTTTTAAAGTCTTTCGATTCATCTTATATGCGACAATTGAACTTTGGCAGACTGTCCGAGTGTATTCCTCAACATTAAAGAGATTCGGGCGAGTTTGGCTAACACGTTAAACAGCTACTATCGCAACGAGACCTCATTTTATTAGCTATTTTTAGTTTTTTGATTCATTTTAAATGCGAGAATTGAGCTTTGGCAGACTGTCCGAGTTTATTCCCAAAGTTTAAAGAGATTCACACGAGTTAAGCAAACAACCTAAAAAGTGACCATAGCAACGAGACCTCATTTTCATCGCTATGTTTAGTTTTTTGATTCATCCCAAATTCGAGAATTGAACTTTAAGGCTGCCCGAGTGTATTCTTGTAATTTCATTTTCATCACTATGTTTAGTTGTTCGATTCATTATAAATTCGAGAATTGAGCTTTGGCAGACAGCCCGAGTGTATTTCCAAAGTTTAAAGAGATTCGGACGAGCTCAACAAACACGTTAAACAGTGACCATGGCAACGAGACTTTACTTTTATCGCTTTGTTTAGTTTTTCGATTCATCATAAATTCGAGATTTGTGCTTTGGCAGACTTCCTGAGTGTATTCCCAAAGTTTAAGGAGATTCGGACGAGCTCAAAAAACACGTTAAACAGTGATCATAGCAACGAAACCATTTTTCATCGCTTTGCTTAGTTTTTCGATTCTTTAAAAATTCGAGAATTGAGCTTTGGCAGCCTGCCCGAGTGTATCCCCAAAGTTTAAGGAGATTCGGACGAGTTCGGCAAATCCCTTAAAAAGTGACCATAGCAACGAGACCTCATTTTCTTTGCTATGCTTAAAGTTTTTCGATTCAACCCCAATTCGAGAGTTGAGCTTTGGCAGACCGCCCAAGTGTATTACCAAAATATAAAGAGATTCAGGCGAGCTCAGCAAACACGTTAAACAGTGACCATATCAACGAGACCTCATTTTCATCGCTATGTTTAAAGTTTTTCGATTCAACCCCAAATCGAGATTTGTGCTTTGGCAGACTTCCTGAGTGTATCCCCAAAGTTTAAGGAGATTCGGACGAGTTCGGCAAACCCCTTAAAAAGTGTTCATAGCAACGAGACCTCATTTTCTTTGCTATGCTTAAAGTTTTTCGATTCAACCCCAATTCGAGAGTTGAGCTTTGGCAGACCGCCCAAGTGTATTACCAAAATATAAAGAGATTCAGGCGAGCTCAGCAAACACGTTAAACAGTGACCATATCAACGAGACCTCATTTTCATCGCTATGTTTAAAGTTTTTCGATTCAACCCCAAATCGAGATTTGTGCTTTGGCAGACTTCCTGAGTGTATCCCCAAAGTTTAAGGAGATTCGGACGAGTTCGGCAAACCCCTTAAAAAGTGTTCATAGCAACGAGACCTCATTTTCTTTGCTATGCTTAAAGTTTTTCGATTCAACCCCAATTCGAGAGTTGAGCTTTGGCAGACCGCCCAAGTGTATTACCAAAATATAAAGAGATTCAGGCGAGCTCAGCAAACACGTTAAACAGTGACCATATCAACGAGACCTCATTTTCATCGCTATGTTTAAAGTTTTTCGATTCAACCCCAAATCGAGATTTGTGCTTTGGCAGACTTCCTGAGTGTATCCCCAAAGTTTAAGGAGATTCGGACGAGTTCGGCAAACCCCTTAAAAAGTGTTCATAGCAACGAGACCTCATTTTCTTTGCTATGCTTAAAGTTTTTCGATTCAACCCCAATTCGAGAGTTGAGCTTTGGCAGACCGCCCAAGTGTATTACCAAAATATAAAGAGATTCAGGCGAGCTCAGCAAACACGTTAAACAGTGACCATATCAACGAGACCTCATTTTCATCGCTATGTTTAAAGTTTTTCGATTCAACCCCAAATCGAGATTTGTGCTTTGGCAGACTTCCTGAGTGTATCCCCAAAGTTTAAGGAGATTCGGACGAGTTCGGCAAACCCCTTAAAAAGTGTTCATAGCAACGAGACCTCATTTTCTTTGCTATGCTTAAAGTTTTTCGAATCATCCCAAATCCAAGGATTGAGTTTTAGAAGACTTCCTGAGTGTATTTTCATAGTTTGAAGAGATTCGGGCGAGTTTGGCTAACACGTTAAACAGCTACCATCGCAACGAGACCTCATTTTCATCGCTATTTTTAAAGTTTTTCGATTCATCTTAAATTTGAGAATTGAGGTTTGGCAGACTGCCCGAGTTTAATCCCAAAGTTTAAAGAGATTCGGACGTTAAGCAAACAACTTAAAAAGTGACCTGAACGACACGTCATTTTCATTGCTTTTTCCAAAGATATTCGATTCATCTCAGATTCGAGAATTGAGCTTTGGAAGAATGCTCGAATATATTTCTAAAGTTTAAAGAGATTCGGGTGAGTTTGGCTAACACGTTTAACAGCTACCATCGGAACGGGACTACATTTTAATCGCTATTTTTAAAGTCTTTCGATTCATCTTATATGCGACAATTGAACTTTGGCAGACTGTCCGAGTGTATTCCTCAACATTAAAGAGATTCGGGCGAGTTTGGCTAACACGTTAAACAGCTACTATCGCAACGAGACCTCATTTTATTAGCTATTTTTAGTTTTTTGATTCATTTTAAATGCGAGAATTGAGCTTTGGCAGACTGTCCGAGTTTATTCCCAAAGTTTAAAGAGATTCACACGAGTTAAGCAAACAACCTAAAAAGTGACCATAGCAACGAGACCTCATTTTCATCGCTATGTTTAGTTTTTTGATTCATCCCAAATTCGAGAATTGAACTTTAAGGCTGCCCGAGTGTATTCTTGTAAGTTCATTTTCATCACTATGTTTAGTTGTTCGATTCATTATAAATTCGAGAATTGAGCTTTGGCGGACTGCCCGAGTGTATTTCCAAAGTTTAAAGAGATTCGGACGAGCTCAACAAACAAGTTAAACAGTGACCATGGCAACGAGACTTTACTTTTATCGCTTTGTTTAGTTTTTCGATTCATCATAAATTCGAGATTTGTGCTTTGGCAGACTTCCTGAGTGTATTCCCAAAGTTTAAGGAGATTCGGACGAGCTCAAAAAACACGTTAAACAGTGATCATAGCAACGAAACCATTTTTCATCGCTTTGCTTAGTTTTTCGATTCTTTAAAAATTCGAGAATTGAGCTTTGGCAGCCTGCCCGAGTGTATCCCCAAAGTTTAAGGAGATTCGGACGAGTTCGGCAAATCCCTTAAAAAGTGACCATAGCAACGAGACCTCATTTTCTTTGCTATGCTTAAAGTTTTTCGATTCAACCCCAATTCGAGAGTTGAGCTTTGGCAGACCGCCCAAGTGTATTACCAAAATATAAAGAGATTCAGGCGAGCTCAGCAAACACGTTAAACAGTGACCATATCAACGAGACCTCATTTTCATCGCTATGTTTAAAGTTTTTCGATTCAACCCCAAATCGAGATTTGTGCTTTGGCAGACTTCCTGAGTGTATCCCCAAAGTTTAAGGAGATTCGGACGAGTTCGGCAAACCCCTTAAAAAGTGTTCATAGCAACGAGACCTCATTTTCTTTGCTATGCTTAAAGTTTTTCGATTCAACCCCAATTCGAGAGTTGAGCTTTGGCAGACCGCCCAAGTGTATTACCAAAATATAAAGAGATTCAGGCGAGCTCAGCAAACACGTTAAACAGTGACCATATCAACGAGACCTCATTTTCATCGCTATGTTTAAAGTTTTTCGATTCAACCCCAAATCGAGATTTGTGCTTTGGCAGACTTCCTGAGTGTATCCCCAAAGTTTAAGGAGATTCGGACGAGTTCGGCAAACCCCTTAAAAAGTGTTCATAGCAACGAGACCTCATTTTCTTTGCTATGCTTAAAGTTTTTCGAATCATCCCAAATCCAAGGATTGAGTTTTAGAAGACTTCCTGAGTGTATTTTCATAGTTTGAAGAGATTCGGGCGAGTTTGGCTAACACGTTAAACAGCTACCATCGGAACGGGACTACATTTTAATCGCTAATTTTAAAGTCTTTCGATTCATCTTATATGCGACAATTGAACTTTGGCAGACTGTCCGAGTGTATTCCTCAACATTAAAGAGATTCGGGCGAGTTTGGCTAACACGTTAAACAGCTACTATCGCAACGAGACCTCATTTTATTAGCTATTTTTAGTTTTTTGATTCATTTTAAATGCGAGAATTGAGCTTTGGCAGACTGTCCGAGTTTATTCCCAAAGTTTAAAGAGATTCACACGAGTTAAGCAAACAACCTAAAAAGTGACCATAGCAACGAGACCTCATTTTCATCGCTATGTTTAGTTTTTTGATTCATCCCAAATTCGAGAATTGAACTTTTCGGCTGCCCGAGTGTATTCTTGTAAGTTCATTTTCATCACTATGTTTAGTTGTTCGATTCATTATAAATTCGAGAATTGAGCTTTGGCAGACTGCCCGAGTGTATTTCCAAAGTTTAAAGAGATTCGGACGAGCTCAACAAACAAGTTAAACAGTGACCATGGCAACGAGACTTTACTTTTATCGCTTTGTTTAGTTTTTCGATTCATCATAAATTCGAGATTTGTGCTTTGGCAGACTTCCTGAGTGTATTCCCAAAGTTTAAGGAGATTCGGACGAGCTCAAAAAACACGTTAAACAGTGATCATAGCAACGAAACCATGTTTCATCGCTTTGCTTAGTTTTTCGATTCTTTAAAAATTCGAGAATTGAGCTTTGGCAGCCTGCCCGAGTGTATCCCCAAAGTTTAAGGAGATTCGGACGAGTTCGGCAAATCCCTTAAAAAGTGACCATAGCAACGAGACCTCATTTTCTTTGCTATGCTTAAAGTTTTTCGATTCAACCCCAATTCGAGAGTTGAGCTTTGGCAGACCGCCCAAGTGTATTACCAAAATATAAAGAGATTCAGGCGAGCTCAGCAAACACGTTAAACAGTGACCATATCAACGAGACCTCATTTTCATCGCTATGTTTAAAGTTTTTCGATTCAACCCCAAATCGAGATTTGTGCTTTGGCAGACTTCCTGAGTGTATCCCCAAAGTTTAAGGAGATTCGGACGAGTTCGGCAAACCCCTTAAAAAGTGTTCATAGCAACGAGACCTCATTTTCTTTGCTATGCTTAAAGTTTTTCGATTCAACCCCAATTCGAGAGTTGAGCTTTGGCAGACCGCCCAAGTGTATTACCAAAATATAAAGAGATTCAGGCGAGCTCAGCAAACACGTTAAACAGTGACCATATCAACGAGACCTCATTTTCATCGCTATGTTTAAAGTTTTTCGATTCAACCCCAAATCGAGATTTGTGCTTTGGCAGACTTCCTGAGTGTATCCCCAAAGTTTAAGGAGATTCGGACGAGTTCGGCAAACCCCTTAAAAAGTGTTCATAGCAACGAGACCTCATTTTCTTTGCTATGCTTAAAGTTTTTCGATTCAACCCCAATTCGAGAGTTGAGCTTTGGCAGACCGCCCAAGTGTATTACCAAAATATAAAGAGATTCAGGCGAGCTCAGCAAACACGTTAAACAGTGACCATATCAACGAGACCTCATTTTCATCGCTATGTTTAAAGTTTTTCGATTCAACCCCAAATCGAGATTTGTGCTTTGGCAGACTTCCTGAGTGTATCCCCAAAGTTTAAGGAGATTCGGACGAGTTCGGCAAACCCCTTAAAAAGTGTTCATAGCAACGAGACCTCATTTTCTTTGCTATGCTTAAAGTTTTTCGATTCAACCCCAATTCGAGAGTTGAGCTTTGGCAGACCGCCCAAGTGTATTACCAAAATATAAAGAGATTCAGGCGAGCTCAGCAAACACGTTAAACAGTGACCATATCAACGAGACCTCATTTTCACCGCTATGTTTAAAGTTTTTCGATTCAACCCCAAATCGAGATTTGTGCTTTGGCAGACTTCCTGAGTGTATCCCCAAAGTTTAAGGAGATTCGGACGAGTTCGGCAAACCCCTTAAAAAGTGTTCATAGCAACGAGACCTCATTTTCTTTGCTATGCTTAAAGTTTTTCGAATCATCCCAAATCCAAGGATTGAGTTTTAGAAGACTTCCTGAGTGTATTTTCATAGTTTGAAGAGATTCGGGCGAGTTTGGCTAACACGTTAAACAGCTACCATCGCAACGAGACCTCATTTTCATCGCTATTTTTAAAGTTTTTCGATTCATCTTAAATTTGAGAATTGAGGTTTGGCAGACTGCCCGAGTTTAATCCCAAAGTTTAAAGAGATTCGGACGTTAAGCAAACAACTTAAAAAGTGACCTGAACGACACGTCATTTTCATTGCTTTTTCCAAAGATATTCGATTCATCTCAGATTCGAGAATTGAGCTTTGGAAGACTGCTCGAGTATATTTCTAAAGTTTAAAGAGATTCGGGTGAGTTTGGCTAACACGTTTAACAGCTACCATCGGAACGGGACTACATTTTAATCGCTATTTTTAGTCTTTCGATTCATCTTATATGCGACAATTGAACTTTGGCAGACTGTCCGAGTGTATTCCTCAACATTAAAGAGAATCGGGCGAGTTTGGCTAACACGTTAAACAGCTACTATCGCAACGAGACCTCATTTTATTAGCTATTTTTAGTTTTTTGATTCATTTTAAATGCGAGAATTGAGCTTTGGCAGACTGTCCGAGTTTATTCCCAAAGTTTAAAGAGATTCACACGAGTTAAGCAAACAACCTAAAAAGTGACCATAGCAACGAGACCTCATTTTCATCGCTATTTTTAAAGTTTTTCGATTCATCTTAAATTTGAAAATT
The DNA here is from genome assembly GCA_947179485.1 of Allacma fusca. Lineage (NCBI taxonomy): Eukaryota > Metazoa > Arthropoda > Collembola > Symphypleona > Sminthuridae > Allacma > Allacma fusca. The sequence goes on from OX359245.1 coordinate 22,918,573, forward strand.
GAGCTTTGGCAGACTGCCCGAGTTTAATCCCAAAGTTTAAAGAGATTCGGACGAGTTAAGCAAACAACTTAAAAAGTGACCTGAGCGACACGCCATTTTCATTGCTTTTTTCAAATATTTTCGATTCATCTCAGATTCGAGAATTGAGCTTTGGCAGACTTCCTGAGTGTATTCCCAAAGTTTAAGGAGATTCGGACGAGCTCAAAAAACACGTTAAACAGTGATCATAGCAACGAAACCATTTTTCATCGCTTTGCTTAGTTTTTCGATTCTTTAAAAATTCGAGAATTGAGCTTTGGCAGCCTGCCCGAGTGTATCCCCAAAGTTTAAGGAGATTCGGACGAGTTCGGCAAATCCCTTAAAAAGTGACCATAGCAACGAGACCTCATTTTCTTTGCTATGCTTAAAGTTTTTCGATTCAACCCCAATTCGAGAGTTGAGCTTTGGCAGACCGCCCAAGTGTATTACCAAAATATAAAGAGATTCAGGCGAGCTCAGCAAACACGTTAAATATTGACCATATCAACGAGACCTCATTATCATCGCTATGTTTAAAAGTTTTCGAATCATCCCAAATCCAAGGATTGAGTTTTAGAAGACTTCCTGAGTGTATTTTCATAGTTTGAAGAGATTCGGGCGAGTTTGGCTAACACGTTAAACAGCTACCATCGCAACGAGACCTCATTTTCATCGCTATTTTTAAAGTTTTTCGATTCATCTTAAATTTGAGAATTGAGCTTTGGCAGACTGTCCGAGTTTATTCCCAAAGTTTAAAGAGATTCACACGAGTTAAGCAAACAACCTAAAAAGTGACCATAGCAACGAGACCTCATTTTCATCGCTATGTTTAAAGTTTTTCGATTCAACCCAATTCGAGAATTGAGCTTTGGCAGCAAGCAAACAACTTCAAAAGTGACCTGAACGACACGTCATTTTCATTGCTTTTTCCAAAGATATTCGATTCATCTCAGATTCGAGAATTGAGCTTTGGAAGACTGCTCGAGTATATTTCTAAAGTTTAAAGAGATTCGGGTGAGTTTGGCTAACACGTTTAACAGCTACCATCGGAACGGGACTACATTTTAATCGCTATTTTTAAAGTCTTTCGATTCATCTTATATGCGACAATTGAACTTTGGCAGACTGTCCGAGTGTATTCCTCAACATTAAAGAGATTCGGGCGAGTTTGGCTAACACGTTAAACAGCTACTATCGCAACGAGACCTCATTTTATTAGCTATTTTTAGTTTTTTGATTCATTTTAAATGCGAGAATTGAGCTTTGGCAGACTGTCCGAGTTTATTCCCAAAGTTTAAAGAGATTCTTACGAGTTAAGCAAACAACCTAAAAAGTGACCATAGCAACGAGACCTCATTTTCATCGCTATGTTTAGTTTTTTGATTCATCCCAAATTCGAGAATTGAACTTTAAGGCTGCCCGAGTGTATTCTTGTAAGTTCATTTTCATCACTATGTTTAGTTGTTCGATTCATTATAAATTCGAGAATTGAGCTTTGGCAGACTGCCCGAGTGTATTTCCAAAGTTTAAAGAGATTCGGACGAGCTCAACAAACAAGTTAAACAGTGACCATGGCAACGAGACTTTACTTTTATCGCTTTGTTTAGTTTTTCGATTCATCATAAATTCGAGATTTGTGCTTTGGCAGACTTCCTGAGTGTATTCCCAAAGTTTAAGGAGATTCGGACGAGCTCAAAAAACACGTTAAACAGTGATCATAGCAACGAAACCATTTTTCATCGCTTTGCTTAGTTTTTCGATTCTTTAAAAATTCGAGAATTGAGCTTTGGCAGCCTGCCCGAGTGTATCCCCAAAGTTTAAGGAGATTCGGACGAGTTCGGCAAATCCCTTAAAAAGTGACCATAGCAACGAGACCTCATTTTCTTTGCTATGCTTAAAGTTTTTCGATTCAACCCCAATTCGAGAGTTGAGCTTTGGCAGACCGCCCAAGTGTATTACCAAAATATAAAGAGATTCAGGCGAGCTCAGCAAACACGTTAAACAGTGACCATATCAACGAGACCTCATTTTCATCGCTATGTTTAAAGTTTTTCGATTCAACCCCAAATCGAGATTTGTGCTTTGGCAGACTTCCTGAGTGTATCCCCAAAGTTTAAGGAGATTCGGACGAGTTCGGCAAACCCCTTAAAAAGTGTTCATAGCAACGATACCTCATTTTCTTTGCTATGCTTAAAGTTTTTCGATTCAACCCCAATTCGAGAGTTGAGCTTTGGCAGACCGCCCAAGTGTATTACCAAAATATAAAGAGATTCAGGCGAGCTCAGCAAACACGTTAAACAGTGACCATATCAACGAGACCTCATTTTCATCGCTATGTTTAAAGTTTTTCGATTCAACCCCAAATCGAGATTTGTGCTTTGGCAGACTTCCTGAGTGTATCCCCAAAGTTTAAGGAGATTCGGACGAGTTCGGCAAACCCCTTAAAAAGTGTTCATAGCAACGAGACCTCATTTTCTTTGCTATGCTTAAAGTTTTTCGATTCAACCCCAATTCGAGAGTTGAGCTTTGGCAGACCGCCCAAGTGTATTACCAAAATATAAAGAGATTCAGGCGAGCTCAGCAAACACGTTAAACAGTGACCATATCAACGAGACCTCATTTTCATCGCTATGTTTAAAGTTTTTCGATTCAACCCCAAATCGAGATTTGTGCTTTGGCAGACTTCCTGAGTGTATCCCCAAAGTTTAAGGAGATTCGGACGAGTTCGGCAAACCCCTTAAAAAGTGTTCATAGCAACGAGACCTCATTTTCTTTGCTATGCTTAAAGTTTTTCGAATCATCCCAAATCCAAGGATTGAGTTTTAGAAGACTTCCTGAGTGTATTTTCATAGTTTGAAGAGATTCGGGCGAGTTTGGCTAACACGTTAAACAGCTACCATCGCAACGAGACCTCATTTTCATCGCTATTTTTAAAGTTTTTCGATTCATCTTAAATTTGAGAATTGAGGTTTGGCAGACTGCCCGAGTTTAATCCCAAAGTTTAAAGAGATTCGGACGTTAAGCAAACAACTTAAAAAGTGACCTGAACGACACGTCATTTTCATTGCTTTTTCCAAAGATATTCGATTCATCTCAGATTCGAGAATTGAGCTTTGGAAGAATGCTCGAATATATTTCTAAAGTTTAAAGAGATTCGGGTGAGTTTGGCTAACACGTTTAACAGCTACCATCGGAACGGGACTACATTTTAATCGCTATTTTTAAAGTCTTTCGATTCATCTTATATGCGACAATTGAACTTTGGCAGACTGTCCGAGTGTATTCCTCAACATTAAAGAGATTCGGGCGAGTTTGGCTAACACGTTAAACAGCTACTATCGCAACGAGACCTCATTTTATTAGCTATTTTTAGTTTTTTGATTCATTTTAAATGCGAGAATTGAGCTTTGGCAGACTGTCCGAGTTTATTCCCAAAGTTTAAAGAGATTCACACGAGTTAAGCAAACAACCTAAAAAGTGACCATAGCAACGAGACCTCATTTTCATCGCTATGTTTAGTTTTTTGATTCATCCCAAATTCGAGAATTGAACTTTAAGGCTGCCCGAGTGTATTCTTGTAAGTTCATTTTCATCACTATGTTTAGTTGTTCGATTCATTATAAATTCGAGAATTGAGCTTTGGCGGACTGCCCGAGTGTATTTCCAAAGTTTAAAGAGATTCGGACGAGCTCAACAAACAAGTTAAACAGTGACCATGGCAACGAGACTTTACTTTTATCGCTTTGTTTAGTTTTTCGATTCATCATAAATTCGAGATTTGTGCTTTGGCAGACTTCCTGAGTGTATTCCCAAAGTTTAAGGAGATTCGGACGAGCTCAAAAAACACGTTAAACAGTGATCATAGCAACGAAACCATTTTTCATCGCTTTGCTTAGTTTTTCGATTCTTTAAAAATTCGAGAATTGAGCTTTGGCAGCCTGCCCGAGTGTATCCCCAAAGTTTAAGGAGATTCGGACGAGTTCGGCAAATCCCTTAAAAAGTGACCATAGCAACGAGACCTCATTTTCTTTGCTATGCTTAAAGTTTTTCGATTCAACCCCAATTCGAGAGTTGAGCTTTGGCAGACCGCCCAAGTGTATTACCAAAATATAAAGAGATTCAGGCGAGCTCAGCAAACACGTTAAACAGTGACCATATCAACGAGACCTCATTTTCATCGCTATGTTTAAAGTTTTTCGATTCAACCCCAAATCGAGATTTGTGCTTTGGCAGACTTCCTGAGTGTATCCCCAAAGTTTAAGGAGATTCGGACGAGTTCGGCAAACCCCTTAAAAAGTGTTCATAGCAACGAGACCTCATTTTCTTTGCTATGCTTAAAGTTTTTCGATTCAACCCCAATTCGAGAGTTGAGCTTTGGCAGACCGCCCAAGTGTATTACCAAAATATAAAGAGATTCAGGCGAGCTCAGCAAACACGTTAAACAGTGACCATATCAACGAGACCTCATTTTCATCGCTATGTTTAAAGTTTTTCGATTCAACCCCAAATCGAGATTTGTGCTTTGGCAGACTTCCTGAGTGTATCCCCAAAGTTTAAGGAGATTCGGACGAGTTCGGCAAACCCCTTAAAAAGTGTTCATAGCAACGAGACCTCATTTTCTTTGCTATGCTTAAAGTTTTTCGAATCATCCCAAATCCAAGGATTGAGTTTTAGAAGACTTCCTGAGTGTATTTTCATAGTTTGAAGAGATTCGGGCGAGTTTGGCTAACACGTTAAACAGCTACCATCGGAACGGGACTACATTTTAATCGCTAATTTTAAAGTCTTTCGATTCATCTTATATGCGACAATTGAACTTTGGCAGACTGTCCGAGTGTATTCCTCAACATTAAAGAGATTCGGGCGAGTTTGGCTAACACGTTAAACAGCTACTATCGCAACGAGACCTCATTTTATTAGCTATTTTTAGTTTTTTGATTCATTTTAAATGCGAGAATTGAGCTTTGGCAGACTGTCCGAGTTTATTCCCAAAGTTTAAAGAGATTCACACGAGTTAAGCAAACAACCTAAAAAGTGACCATAGCAACGAGACCTCATTTTCATCGCTATGTTTAGTTTTTTGATTCATCCCAAATTCGAGAATTGAACTTTAAGGCTGCCCGAGTGTATTCTTGTAAGTTCATTTTCATCACTATGTTTAGTTGTTCGATTCATTATAAATTCGAGAATTGAGCTTTGGCAGACTGCCCGAGTGTATTTCCAAAGTTTAAAGAGATTCGGACGAGCTCAACAAACACGTTAAACAGTGACCATGGCAACGAGACTTTACTTTTATCGCTTTGTTTAGTTTTTCGATTCATCATAAATTCGAGATTTGTGCTTTGGCAGACTTCCTGAGTGTATTCCCAAAGTTTAAGGAGATTCGGACGAGCTCAAAAAACACGTTAAACAGTGATCATAGCAACGAAACCATTTTTCATCGCTTTGCTTAGTTTTTCGATTCTTTAAAAATTCGAGAATTGAGCTTTGGCAGCCTGCCCGAGTGTATCCCCAAAGTTTAAGGAGATTCGGACGAGTTCGGCAAATCCCTTAAAAAGTGACCATAGCAACGAGACCTCATTTTCTTTGCTATGCTTAAAGTTTTTCGATTCAACCCCAATTCGAGAGTTGAGCTTTGGCAGACCGCCCAAGTGTATTACCAAAATATAAAGAGATTCAGGCGAGCTCAGCAAACACGTTAAACAGTGACCATATCAACGAGACCTCATTTTCATCGCTATGTTTAAAGTTTTTCGATTCAACCCCAAATCGAGATTTGTGCTTTGGCAGACTTCCTGAGTGTATCCCCAAAGTTTAAGGAGATTCGGACGAGTTCGGCAAACCCCTTAAAAAGTGTTCATAGCAACGAGACCTCATTTTCTTTGCTATGCTTAAAGTTTTTCGAATCATCCCAAATCCAAGGATTGAGTTTTAGAAGACTTCCTGAGTGTATTTTCATAGTTTGAAGAGATTCGGGCGAGTTTGGCTAACACGTTAAACAGCTACCATCGCAACGAGACCTCATTTTCATCGCTATTTTTAAAGTTTTTCGATTCATCTTAAATTTGAGAATTGAGGTTTGGCAGACTGCCCGAGTTTAATCCCAAAGTTTAAAGAGATTCGGACGTTAAGCAAACAACTTAAAAAGTGACCTGAGCGACACGTCATTTTCATTGCCTTTTTCAAATATTTTCGATTCATCTCAGATTCCAGAATTGAGCTTTGGCAGACTACCCGAGTGTATCCCCAAAATTTAAAGAGATTATTGCGAGCTCAGCAAACACGTTAAACATTGACCATATCAACGAGACCTCATTATCATCGCTATGTTTAAAGTTTTTCGATTCAACCCCAATTCGAGAATTGAGCTTTGGCAGACTTCCTGAGTGTATTCCCAAAGTTTAAAGACATTCGGACGAGTTTAGCAAACAACTTAAAAAGTGACCTAAGCGAAACGTCATTTTCTTTGCTTTTTCCAAAGATTTTTGATTCATCTCAGATTCGAGAATTGAGCTTTGGCGGACCGCCTGTGATGACAAATTAGTAATCCTACATTATTTTTATGTTTTGTCTATGATATATTATTGATTCTGTTGTTATGATCCTTAATAGTCTTTTTATGTCATTGATATAGGTATATGTCATGTCTGTAACAGCCCATTGTTGAAATGTCATATTCAGCATGTATATTTATTGTATGACTCAAAGTACGTTGTCAAGTTTTAGCCTTATCAGGTATGACTAATGCAAGTTCCCTGGAAAAGGGCTTAAGGAATTATAGGCATGAGTCACAGATATGAAGGCATTCCCCCGGACCCTTTTAGAATGCCTTTCACTTTTCCTACTCGGCTTTCCTGTATAAATACCGAGCCCTTTCCCATTCTCAACACACTTCGATTTCAACTGTTCTACTAGTAACTTGCTCCTGTAAATAAATACTTTTCAGCCTCTTTTGAAATAGAGCTTTTCATTAAGTTGATTTATTCATATTTCATCACATGGTAGCTAGAGCGTTAGGTGTTTTTACACAAGTTTTAATTTTGAATTTAGATTCACTTGGAAGTATTGAGGGTTATCTCAGGGAAACTTCAGGACAGTGATAAATTAATTTTGAAAACTTTTTGAGCAATTTGGAAATCAAGAGTCATGGCCAAATCAATGCGATTGGACGCGTCAGTATTGAAGCTCGGGCAGGCTTCCTTCTCAAGATGGGAGTTTCAGATCAACCTGGTGCTGGAATCCCATGAACTATTGGATATAGTGAACGGAACGGAGAGGTGCCCGAGGGATGCTGCGGATCAGCCAGCATGGAAGAAGAAGGATGTGGAGGCCAGGTATATAATCTCTGCCACACTGAACGACGAGAATATGGGCCACATCTACGCCTGCCGAACAGCAAAGGAGATGTTCGACAAGTTGAAGGAAGTCAACTCGGATTCAAGTACCCACAACAAGCAGTACACGCTGAGGAAATTTATGAATTTCCGAGTACAGCCGGATGAGTCACCTGTCAAGGCAATGCAGCAGGTCGAAGCCATTGCAAAATCCCTGGATGAGATGGGGATCAAGCCGTCTGACGAGATGATAATTGAGAAAATTGTCTCCAGCCTCCCGGACGAGTACAATGGATTTCAGATGGCCTGGGACACGCTGCCGGCAGATATGCAGACAAAGGCAAATCTACTGTCCTCCCTGAAGAAGCATGAGTTTAAACTCAACAGCAGGAGAGAAGAGGACGACGCGGACCGCAAAGAGGAAGGAGTCAAAGCATTCCGCTTTCAGAGCAAACGGCCAGATCGGAGGCGCCAGGATGGTGCAAAGGACCCCAAGGCCCAGAGCAAGTGCTACAGCTGCGGAAAACTTGGACACTTCAAACGGGAATGCCCGTCGCTCGACAAGGATGAGGACGAGGAGAAGGCGTCATTTGTACGGGCTTTCAGCCTCAACGTATGCGAACCTGAGCTTCCCAAGATCTCTATTAGGACAGACATCTTTGAGGAACCAGCAGAGACAAAGGACGAGGAACCACGTGCAACCTACACTAGGAAGTCACAGAGCAAGGGAAAGGAGTTGCAGCCTTGGATCAGCGGAACTCGGGTGGTTCTCAAGCTTCCAGCTGTACTCCGAACTGGATGCTCCAAATGTCAATTTCGGCAACATGACGTCATCTGTAGCTGCCGGGATAGGAACCGTCACTCTGGATGCGTTTATGGGAGGGAAATGGCAGCAATGCACAATCTCAGATGTGCTCTACATCCCAGGAGCTGCTAACCTTTTTTCAGAGGTTGTTATGGCCAGGAAAAATTACAGGATAATTCGGGACATGGATGTAACAACCTTCTACCAGAATCGGACGCTAGCTGCCCTGGTTGCCTACCCAAACGAAGATGGCTACGTCATGAAGTTCCGGGAAACACAGAAACCACTTGATATCGAGCTACACAAGGAGGACAAACCAGGATTCTCGGATAGAAATCCCACATACTACAAATCCGTCCCACAGTATCAACCGGTCGAAGTGGATCTGGAAGTTTCGGATGCTGAAACTGAATACTACGAGCCAACCAAGCGACCCACTAAGGATGCCATTGATGACGCTGAGATTGAGGGAAAGTGGATTCCACGAGGAAGAAGATTGAAAAGACGCCAAACAACACCCGGGACTGACTACCAGGAACAAAAGAAGACGCATCAATCAGCACTCTCAACGACATCAAATCAAAAATAATGTTAGATTAAGGGAAAGTGTGATGACAAATTAGTAATCCTACATTATTTTTATGTTTTGTCTATGATATATTATTGATTCTGTTGTTATGATCCTTAATAGTCTTTTTATGTCATTGATATAGGTATATGTCATGTCTGTAACAGCCCATTGTTGAAATGTCATATTCAGCATGTATATTTATTGTATGACTCAAAGTACCTTGTCAAGTTTTAGCCTTATCAGGTATGACTAATGCAAGTTTCCTGGAAAAGGGCTTAAGGAATTATAGGCATGAGTCACAGATATGAAGGCATTCCCCCGGACCCTTTTAGAATGCCTTTCACTTTTCCTACTCGGCTTTCCTGTATAAATACCGAGCCCTTTCCCATTCTCAACACACTTCGATTTCAACTGTTCTACTAGTAACTTGCTCCTGTAAATAAATACTTTTCAGCCTCTTTTGAAATAGAGCTTTTCATTAAGTTGATTAATTCATATTTCATCACACCGCCCGAGTGTATTCCCAAAATTTAAAGAGATTCAGGCGAGCTCAGCCAACACGTTAAACAGTGACCATATCAACGAGACCTCATTTTCATCGATATGTTTAAAGTTTTTCAATTCAACCCCAATTCGCGATTTGTGCTTTGGCAGACTTCCTGAGTGTATTCCCAAAGTTTAAGGAGATTCGGACGAGCTCAGCAAACACGTTAAACAGTGACCATAGCAACGAAACCTTTTTTCATCGCTTTGCTTAGTTTTTCGATTCTTTCAAAATTCGAGAATTGAGCTTTGGCAGCCTGCCCGAGTGTATCCCCAAAGTTTAAGGAGATTCGGACGAGTTCGGCAAACCCCTTAAAAAGTGACCATAGCAACGAGAACTCATTTTCTTTGATATGCTTAAAGTTTTTCGAATCATCCCAAATCCAAGGATTGAGTTTTAGAAGACTTCCTGAGTGTATTTTCATAGTTAGAAGAGATTCGGGCGAGTTTGGCTAACACGTTAAACAGCTACCATCGCAACGAGATCTCATTTTCATCGCTGTTTTTAAAAATTTTCGATTCATCTTAAATTTAAGAACTGAGCTTTGGCAGACTGCCCGAGTTTAATCCCAAAGTTTAGAGATTCGGACGAGTTAAGCAAACAACTTAAAAAGTGACCTGAGCGACACGTCATTTTCATTGCTTTTTTCAAATATTTTCGATTCATCTCAGATTCGAGAATTGATCTTTGGCAGACTACCCGAGTGTATCCCCAAAATTTAAAGAGATTATTGCGAGCTCAGCAAACACGTTAAACATTGACCATATCAACGAGATCCCATTATCATCGCTATGTTTAAAGTTTTTCGATTCAACCCCAATTCGAGAATTGAGCTTTGGCAGACTTCCTGAGTGTATTCACAAAGTTTAAAGACATTCGGACGAGTTTAGCAAACAACTTAAAAAGTGACCTAAGCGAAACGTCATTTTCTTTGCTTTTTCCAAAGATTTTCGATTCATCTCAGATTCGAGAATTGAGCTTTGGCGGACCGCCCGAGTGTATTCCCAAAATTTAAAGAGATTCAGGCGAGCTCAGCCAACACGTAATTAGTGACCATAGCAACGAAACCTTTTTTCATCGCTTTGCTTAGTTTTTCGATTCTTTCCAAATTCGAGAATTGAGCTTTGGCAGCCTACCCGAGTGTATTCCTAAAGTTTAAGGAGATTCGGACGAGTTCGGCAAACCCCTTAAAAAGTGACCATAGCAACGAGACCTCATTTTCTTTGCTATGCTTAAAGTTTTTCGAATCATCCAAAATCCAAGGATTGAGTTTTAGAAGACTTCCTGAGTGTATTTTCATAGTTTGAAGAGATTCGGGCGAGTTTGGCTAACACGTTAAACAGCTACCATCGCAACGAGACCTCATTTTCATCGCTATTTTTAAAGTTTTTCGATTTATCTTAAATTTGAGAATTGAGCTTTGGCAGACTGCCCGAGTTTAAGCCCAAAGTTTAAAGAGATTCGGACGAGTTAAGCAAACAACTTAAAAAGTGACCTGAGCGACACGCCATTTTCATTGCTTTTTTCAAATATTTTCGATTCATCTCAGATTCGAGAATTGAGCTTTGGCAGACTACCCGAGTGTATCCCCAAAATTTCAAGAGATTATTGCGAGCTCAGCAAACACGTTCAACATTGACCATATCAACGAGACCTCATTATCATCGCTATGTTTAAAGTTTTTCGATTCAACCCAATTCGAGAATTGAGCTTTGGCAGCCTGCCCGAGTGTATCCCAAAGTTTAAAGACATTCGGACGAGTTAAGCAAACAACTTAAAAAGTGACCTGAACGACACGTCATTTTCATTGCTTTTTCCAAAGATATTCGATTCATCTCAGATTCGAGAATTGAGCTTTGGAAGACTGCTCGAGTATATTTCTAAAGTTTAAAGAGATTCGGGCGAGTTTGGCTAACACGTTTAACAGCTACCATCGGAACGGGACTACATTTTAATCGCTATTTTTAAAGTTTTTCGATTCATCTTATATGCGACTATTGAACTTTGGCAGACTGTCCGAGTGTATTCCTCAACATTAAAGAGATTCGGGCGAGTTTGGCTAACACGTTAAACAGCTACTATCGCAACGAGACCTCATTTTATTAGCTATTTTTAAAGTTTTTTGATTCATTTTAAATGCGAGAATTGAGCTTTGGCAGACTGTCCGAGTTTATTCCCAAAGTTTAAAGAGATTCACACGAGTTAAGCAAACAACCTAAAAAGTGACCATCGCAACGAGACCTCATTTTCATCGCTATGTTTAGTTTTTTGATTCATCCAAATTCGAGAATTGAACTTTAAGGCTGCCCGAGTGTATTCTTGTAAGTTCATTTTCATCACTATGTTTAGTTGTTCGATTAGTTATAAATTCGAGAATTGAGCTTTGGCAGACTGCCCGAGTGTATTTCCATAGTTTAAAGAGATTCGGACGAGCTCAGCAAACACGTTAAACAGTGACCATGGCAACGAGACTTTACTTTTATCGCGCTGTTTAGTTTTTCGATTCATCATAAATTCGAGATTTGTGCTTTGGCAGACTTCCTGAGTGTATTCCCAAAGTTAAAAGAGATTCGGACGAGCTCAAAAAACACGTTAAACAGTGATCATAGCAACGAAACCTTTTTTCATCGCTTTGCTTAGTTTTTCGATTCTTTCAAAATTCGAGAATTGAGCTTTGGCAGCCTGCCCGAGTGTATCCCCAAAGTTAAGGAGATTCGGACGAGTTCGGCAAATCCCTTAAAAAGTGACCATAGCAACGAGACCTCATTTTCTTTGCTATGCTTAAAGTTTTTCGATTCAACCCCAATTCGAGAGTTGAGCTTTGGCAGACCGCCCAAGTGTATTACCAAAATTTAAAGAGATTTAGGCGAGCTCAGCAAACACGTTAAACAGTGACCATATCAACGAGACCTCATTTTCATCGCTATGTTTAGTTTTTCGATTCAACCCCGATTCGAGATTTGTGCTTTGGCAGACTTCCTGAGTGTATTCCCAAAGTTTAAGGAGATTCGGACGAGCTCAGCAAACACGTTAAACAGTGACCATAGCAACGAAACCTTTTTTAATCGCTTTGCTTAGTTTTTCGATTCTTTCAAAATTCGAGAATTGAGCTTTGGCAGCCTGCCCGAGTGTATCCCCAAAGTTTAAGGAGATTCGGACGAGTTCGGCAAACCCCTTAAACAGTGACCATAGCAACGAGACCTCATTTTCTTTGCTATGCTTAAAGTTTTTCGAATCATCCCAAATCCAAGGATTGAGTTTTAGAAGACTTCCTGAGTGTATTTTGATAGTTTGAAGAGATTCGGGCGAGTTTGGCTAACACGTTAAACAGCTACCATCGCAACGAGACCTCATTTTCATCGCTATTTTTAAAGTTTTTCGATTCATCTTAAATTTGAGAATTGAGCTTTGGCAGACTGCCCGAGTGTGATGAATAATCAAGAAATGGTTCGTAAAAAGAACAGATTTCAATAAAGTTAAAAACCGTAGTAAAAGTTTATTCAGGAGTGAATTGGGCAGAGTAACCTCCTCAAGAGACAAAATTCAAGTGTATGGAAAGAGAAAGGGCCTTTGCTTACATGGCAAAAGGCCAGTAACAAAAGTGAAAGGGACGGTCAGGTCCAGAACAATATTTGGGATTGCCTGCTATGACTCATGGCATATAAAAAGGCTAAGCCCTAATTCCAGGAACTGGGCTTAGTCATATCTTTAGGTTTAGAATGGGTATTCCAGTACACAGTACTGGGGCCATACAAGCATTACATGACACGTGTAAAAAGGGGGTATGACATACAATACACATACAATAGGGGGTATGACATACAGTACACATACAATAGGGGGTATGACATGCAGTACACATACAATAGGGGGTATGACATACAATACACATACAATAGGGGGTATGACATACAGTACACATACAATAGGGGGTATGACATACAATACACATACAATAGGGGGTATGACATACATGTAGTATCAGTCATACATGATTCCAATAAATGTGTAATAGCATAAATAAGAGTACAAGACATGATCATAATTAATATGTCATCACACTTTCCCTCAATCACAAATATAAGGCAAAAACAAATACACAAACACGATGAGATGATTTAATTAATAGCACGCATTTGTATATTATCAGACATAGGTGTAGCTAAGACGGATACTCTCAATGGTTCATTGTTCCGTCTTTTCAGCATGCAGATGAGTATAATGGCCATCAGGAAAATAATGGATACGCATCCTATGGTTGACCAATAGTTGTTAATGTAGTGGAAGTCTGCAATGCTGACTTCATGGAAATCGTCCGTTGCGTTGATTTCCTTCATAAGTGAGGTCCAGTTGACCATTGGTTGGAGATGCCAATTTGTCTTCACAGTAAAGACTGGGTCCAAGGTCTCCTGATGGGATATGCTGATCCGGGATCCAGAGAACTCCAAGTCGTTGATGGTGAAGTTCGTCCTCATTGGGAAGATGACCACGTCGTTTGGACATCGGTTTTCTACTCCTTCAACGGTTAGGTTGGATTCTGGGCAGTAGATATGGTATTGACCATTGTAGGGCTTGATTTGGATAAAGTTGAGCTCATGCAACGGTTGGCGCTTCTCGCAATGATCGATGCTGAAGTGCTTGGTTTCGTTGGAGCTCTTCGTCCTGGGCATGCATCCTCTGGATGGGGCCAGGATGAGATCGTGCTTGATCGGATGCTTCACGTTGACGGAGTAAACGCATTGGTTAACTTCCGAAAGGATGGCGTTCCTAGGTCCTGTGTACTTGATCATGCACGTCTTGTCTCCTTTCCTCGCCATCAGGTCAAAAGGGTCCGCTTCAACTAGGGTAAGATCCTGGCTGACTACGGGTGAGGAGAACTCCATGTAGAGTTTGGTTCCGTCCTCGGAGATTCCACATCTTTGGGGTTTGGCCAGGTGAATCGGGCAAAGGTCCCCGCAAGGTAACGTCAGGTTGAAATAGTCTAAGAATGCCCCGCTGACTCGTCCTTGCTTCCATTCCCGGTTGGCCTCCTGGATCACAGTTTTTCCAATCATAAACCGGCTGATAAAATACGAAATGGCGAAGTTTGTCCCAATAGACTTTCCCTTCAGCTCATCGTGGTCGGCTTGGAGGATACTGAGGTTTCCCATGGCCCGGTTGAATTTGATAGTCAGGTTCCGAATGTCCTCGTGGTTCCGCTTAATTTGTCGTTCCAAATCGTTCAGCATGTCTCCCACCAAAATTTCCCGATTTTCCAGAGATCCCAGTTTAGCAGAATTGACAGCAGCGGTTGCCGTTCCTCCAACTCCCAGTGAGATGCTGGCAACTACTGAAATTACAATAAGCAGGATTAACAGGTCCACAAAACGCTTCTGGCGACTTCCAATTTGCGTCCATCGGTTTTGGGGGCACATCATCTTAAGTTCCTTACAAAGATGCTGTCGTAGGCCTGTAGGCATCGTAGCCGCGCCTCTTTCGTCAGATCGTGGTGAAATGATGAATTGCCTATAATGTCACAGGGGTTGACAAAATCCACTTGTAGGCTGATTCGGTGATGCCCAGTAGTTATAGGGGTGTCGCTTTTCCTCCATAATACGGGCGGCGTGTGGTGATCCGGGGTTGCGCTGCATACGGTTAGCACCGAAAGGATTGCCACGGCTAGAAGAGGGGAGAATGGACCCTTTCCCTGCGTCCTCTTGCTGGTTGGGGTGACTTGAGTGAGTCCAAGTCCAGAACGATTCTCCTCCAGCTTTCCCTTCATCAGAGGCTTCGTTAAGCCACCAGCAAGCTGCTCCGTTGTTGGGATGTAGTCCACGGTGATTTGGTCGTCCTCTACCAGCTCACGGATGTAGTGATATCGCACATCAATGTGGTTCGTCCTGGAGTGCATCTCGGGATTCTTGACCAATCTGATTGCACTCTGGTTGTCCACCAGAATCTTTGTGGGTTCGTCCTGGGGGAAGTCCAATTCGTCCAACAGAGACCTGAGCCAGACTGCTTCTCTTGCTCCTGATGCCAAAGCGATGTACTCAGCCTCCGTTGATGACAGAGCTACACAGGGTTGCTTCTGGCTTGTCCAAGACACGATCCCGTCGTTAAGGAAGATTGCTGTCGCTGTGGTGGATTTCCTGCTGAGCTTGTCTCCAGCGTAATCCGAGTCCGTGTATCCAACGAGTCTCATGTTGCCCCCGGTGCTGTATGTGATGCCCATGTCCAGTGTTCCTTTGAGGTAACGCAGCACGTTTTTGGCAGCTTTCCAGTGAGTTTCGTCGTATCCGCTCATGAATTGGGCCAATCTGGATACGGAAAAGGAAATGTCCGGGCGCGAACACTTGGCTAAAAAGATAAGGGAGCCAATTAGTTGCCTATAGGGAAGATTCTCGTTGATTTCTGTTGGAGGAACCAAGTCCGTATAGGGCTGCAGGGGAGCGCTGCAAGGGTGAGAATCATCCATGTGGAATTTTTCCAGCATCTTCTCCACGTACTTCCGCTGGGTGATCCTGATGCTTCCAGAATCGGATTGGTGAATTTCCAATCCCACGTAGCTTGTTGGGGATCCACGGGTGATTTCAAAAGATTTTGAAATTCCGTCCAGAACTCCATGCAGCACGGCCTTGTTGGCAGACATGATGAGCCCATCATCCACGTATATAGCAAGAATTACGAGTTGGCCGCTGATCTTCCCGAAAAACACGCTGGGCTCGGGTTGGGCAGCTTGGAGTCCAAGGGCGGCTAGGCAATCCGATAGCTTCTTATTCCAGCATCGGGGTGATTGCTTCAATCCGTAGATGCTTTTTAGGAGCCGCAAGACCTTGTCATCCCCGTCGACTTCATATCCTTGGGGTATCTTGACGTATATTTCCTCGTCCAGGTCTCCATGCAGGAATGCAGTTTTGACATCAAACTGCTCCATGAAGAGTTTCTGCGAGGCCGCAATGTTGAGGAGAAGTCGGATTGACTCGTAGCGGGCTACAGCTGCAAACGTCTCGAAGTAATCCACTCCTTCTTCCTGTCGGTATCCACGGATGACCAAGCGAGCCTTGTAACGCTGAATGGATCCATCCTGGTTGGTCTTGACCTTGAATACCCATTTAGTGTCCAGGAGCTTTACACGGGGTGGTTTTGGCACAACTTCCCACGACTGGTTGGCTTCCTGGCTGGCAACTTCCTCTGCCATGGCTTGGATCCAATTCAGTTTATTTGGAGACGCCAAGGCTTGCTTGTAAGTGGTTGGCTCATCTACTATCCGTGATGCAAAGAGCTTCTTTGGAGCGTTGCTGGCAGCATCCTTGGCTGCATCCTTGGCTCCTGACCTGAGTCTAGACTTCGTTATAGTTGGCTTGAACCATCCTTTGTATTTCTTCTGACCTGGGATGGTTAGCTCGGCATCCTGTCCTTCTGGAACATCAGCCACAAAGTCTCCATCCGGCGTATGGACAATCACTCGACGAGTCCTGGATGACCCTGGAGTTGATGTGGTTGGGGCTGGGTCCGACCTTCCTGGAGTAGGCGGTGATGATGAGTCTCCTGACGATTCCGTCGTTTCTGCATCCGAGAACAGTGGAGCGTCGTCAGGCAGGTGTTCTGCGCCATTTGCGTCATGGAATGAGTTGTCATCATCATTTCCATCGCTGTCATCGCTTGATGAAGAGTAAATGGGCTGAGGGATGATCTTCCTTCTCGGGGTTGGAACTGCTGGCTTGTTGGCTGCAACAGGCCTCTTCAGTTCGACGTATTCCTCCTTTTCTTCGCAAAAGGTGACGTTCCTGGATTCGTGGATTTCGTTGGTTGCTTCGTTGTAGAGCCGGTACTTGCTCTCTCCACAGTATCCAACTAGCACCATTTTCGTGCTTTTGGGGTCAAAAGCCTTCCTCTTTGGATCCGGGATGTGTGCATACGCCGTGCATCCAAACACGCGTAAATGGCCAACGGACGGTTTCTTTTTAAAGATGGCTTCGAAGGCAGTGATGTCCGGACTTTGCTTATCCAGTACACGGTTGTGCACATAAACAGTTGTCGACACTGCCTCAGCCCATAGGAATTGTGGGAGATCAGCTGCAACGAGGATGGTCCTGGCGCAGTCCTTGATGGTCCTATTCTCCCTCTCGATTTTCCCGTTGCTCTCGGGGCAATATGGAGCCGACGTCTCATGATGGATGCCGTTCTCCCGGAAAAAAGTTTTCAAATTTTTATTTACGAATTCCGTACCGTTGTCAGTCATGAACTTCTTTACTGTAGTCCCGGTCTGGTTCTCCAGGTAGGCTACGCAGTCCTTGACACATGCCGTGGTCTCATCCTTCGTATTCAGGAAGTATGCAAACCGGAATCCCGTAGCATGATCCTTGATCAGGAGGTAGTAGTTTGCCCCTCCAAGTGATGGAACCGGCATCTTTCCCGCTAAATCAGCGTAGAGCTTCTCGGCTGGTTTGAAGTTGTCCACTGTAGTGACCCTTGGGAAAGGTTTTCTGGCCTGTTTTCCCATGATGCAGTCTTCACAATGGAAGTCCCCTCTCACGTCCACGGAGTCCAATCCCTTGACAGCTCCTTTGCGTGCCGTCTCCTTGACGTAGCGTGGGTTGATGTGAGTCATCCTGTCGTGCCAAAGTTTAGCCGTTTGATCCTTGGGAAGAAACTTGATTACGTTGGCGCGGATTTCCATGCAGATGGGCCGGAACTTCATCACGTAGACGTTGTTTTTGACATACGCCACTGGTCCTGGAAGCTTGTCCTTGCGGTAGTACACAGCCTTTTCCGCTGACCTCAGGATGTTGTATCCAGTCTTACGGGCCACAAGTCCTTCCGAGAACAGGTTAGCCGCTCCAGGGATGTAGAACACGTCTTCTATCCTAATTTCCTCCCATTTGTTGCCTAGGAATGCCTCCAGAGTTACAACGCCTTGTCCTATAGCTTGGATGCTCGCGTTGTCAGCAAGGATGATTTTCCTCGTCTCGTCCTCTGGGAAAGGCGTGTAGGATGAAAACCAGTCCTTGTTCCCACATACATGGTTTGTAGCGCCTGAGTCACTGATCCAGTCACCAGCTGATGAGTCATCGGATCTTCCTGTGAATGCTCTAACCACTGTTGTATCCTTGGAGTTCCCTCTCCTTCCTTGTCCATTTGTCGGTGCTCTGGATGTGCTTGCTGCATTGAACCCAAATGCCCGGCCGTTCCCGCTTCTTTCATCGTCCCTGGACTGCTCCTTAGGCTTGGATCTGCAATCCCTCTTGAAGTGTCCAGCTTTTCCACAGTTGAAACACTTCCCCTTGGGTTTGGCAGGTCTTCCATCGTCCTTCTTGGGCAGTTCCTTGGAGTCTTTCTTCTCCCCTTTAAGGTTGAACCGGAACGCCTTTGCAGCCGTTGCCTCTTCCTCCTGGACTTGTGACTCATCCGCCTGCATCTGAAATTCCTCCTTCTTTAGCAGGGCCTTCAAAGCAACCAGGGTTTGGTGCTTCAGTGGGATGATATTCCAGGCTGTCCTTAAAGTTGAATATTTCCTGGGGAGAGATGATACAATTTTGGTAATTACCGTCTGCTCCGGTTGTCCCATCCCCATTTCCGCGAGTGCGTGGGCCAACTTCTCAATCTCCATCATGGCAGCAACCGGTGACTCATCCTTCCCAATGGTGTACGTCATGAATTTGGTCAAAGTATGCTGGATATTCAGTGAGCTGCAGTCTGAGTTTGCCTCCTTCAGCTTCTCGAACATCTCGTAGGATGACTCACACGTGTAAATGTGATTGAATTGGACGTCATCCACCGTTGAGGAGATGATGTTTTGAGCTTCCAAATCCTTCTTGATCCAGGCCTTGATCCCTTCATCATCGTCTGGTCTGTCTGCAACTCCTAGTACTATTTCCCATAGGTCGTGGGTCTTCAGCAGCAAGGTAACCTGGAACTTCCACCGGTTGAAGTTTGATCCGTTCAACTTCACGATGACATCAGACTTGACTTTAGACATTTAGCTCGGGTAAAATTTGACACAAATTGAATATATTTAATCAAAATACTCTCAAAACCAACTGAAACTTCACTAGAACTGGTCAAAACATGCGTAGAATATTCTAACTTCAAATTGAACTGAATTTGTAAACTAAATTCCAGTATCCACAATTTAAATTCCGTAGAAAATACCTAACGCTCTAGCTACCATGTGATGAATAATCAAGAAATGGTTCGTAAAAAGAACAGATTTCAATAAAGTTAAAAACCGTAGTAAAAGTTTATTCAGGAGTGAATTGGGCAGAGTAACCTCCTCAAGAGACAAAATTCAAGTGTATGGAAAGAGAAAGGGCCTTTGCTTACATGGCAAAAGGCCGAGTAACAAAAGTGAAAGGGATGGTCAGGTCCAGAACAATATTTGGGATTGCCTGCTATGACTCATGGCATATAAAAAGGCTAAGCCCTAATTCCAGGAACTGGGCTTAGTCATATCTTTAGGTTTAGAAAGGGTATTCCAGTACACAGTACTGGGGCCATACAAGCATTACATGACACGTGTACAAAGGGGGTATGACATACAATACACATACAATAGGGGGTATGACATACAGTACACATACAATAGGGGGTATGACATACAGTACACATACAATAGGGGGTATGACATACAATACACATACAATAGGGGGTATGACATACAGTACACATACAATAGGGGGTATGACATACAATACACATACAATAGGGGGTATGACATACAGTACACATACAATAGGGGGTATGACATACAAAACACATACAATAGGGGGTATGACATACATGTAGTATCAGTCATACATGATTCCAATAAATGTGTAATAGCATAAATAAGAGTACAAGACATGATCATAATTACTATGTCATCACACCGAGTTTAATCCCAAAGTTTAAAGAGATTCGGACGAGTTAAGCAAAACTTAAAAAGTGACCTGAGCGACACGTCATTTTCATTGCTTTTTTCAAATATTTTCGATTCATCTCAGATTCGAGAATTGAGCTTTGGCAGACTACCCTGTGATGAATAATCAAGAAATGGTTCGTAACAAGAACAGATTTCAATAAAGTTAAAAACCGTAGTAAAAGTTTATTCAGGAGTGAATTGGGCAGAGTAACCTCCTCAAGAGACAAAATTCAAGTGTATGGAAAGAGAAAGGGCCTTTGCTTACATGGCAAAAGGCCGAGTAACAAAAGTGAAAGGGATGGTCAGGTCCAGAACAATATTTGGGATTGCCTGCTATGACTCATGGCATATAAAAAGGCTAAGCCCTAATTCCAGGAACTGGGCTTAGTCATACCTTTAGGTTTAGAAAGGGTATTCCAGTACACAGTACTGGGGCCATACAAGCATTACATGACACGTGTAAAAAGGGGGTATGACATACAATACACATACAATAGGAGGTATGACATACAGTACACATACAATAGGGGGTATGACATACAGTACACATACAATAGGGGGTATGACATACAATACACATACAATAGGAGGTATGACATACAGTACACATACAATAGGGGGTATGACATACAGTACACATACAATAGGGGGTATGACATACAATACACATACAATAAAGGGTGTGACATACAGTACACATATAATAGGGGGTATGACATACAATACACATACAATAGGATGTATGACATACATGTAGTATCAGTCATACATGATTCCAATAAATGTGTAATAGCATAAATAAGAGTACAAGACATGATCATAATTAATATGTCATCACACCGAGTTTAATCCCAAAGTTTAAAGAGATTCGGACGAGTTAAGCAAAACTTAAAAAGTGACCTGAGCGACACGTCATTTTCATTGCTTTTTTCAAATATTTTCGATTCATCTCAGATTCGAGAATTGAGCTTTGGCAGACTACCCTGTGATGAATAATCAAGAAATGGTTCGTAACAAGAACAGATTTCAATAAAGTTAAAAACCGTAGTAAAAGTTTATTCAGGAGTGAATTGGGCAGAGTAACCTCCTCAAGAGACAAAATTCAAGTGTATGGAAAGAGAAAGGGCCTTTGCTTACATGGCAAAAGGCCGAGTAACAAAAGTGAAAGGGATGGTCAGGTCCAGAACAATATTTGGGATTGCCTGCTATGACTCATGGCATATAAAAAGGCTAAGCCCTAATTCCAGGAACTGGGCTTAGTCATACCTTTAGGTTTAGAAAGGGTATTCCAGTACACAGTACTGGGGCCATACAAGCATTACATGACACGTGTAAAAAGGGGGTATGACATACAATACACATACAATAGGAGGTATGACATACAGTACACATACAATAGGGGGTATGACATACAGTACACATACAATAGGGGGTATGACATACAATACACATACAATAAAGGGTGTGACATACAGTACACATATAATAGGGGGTATGACATACAATACACATACAATAGGGGGTATGACATACAGTACACATACAATAGGGGGTATGACATACAGTACACATACAATAGGGGGTATGACATACAATACACATACAATAGGGGGTATGACATACAGTACACATACAATAGGGGGTATGACATACAATACACATACAATAGGGGGTATGACATACAGTACACATACAATAGGGGGTATGACATACAAAACACATACAATAGGGGGTATGACATACATGTAGTATCAGTCATACATGATTCCAATAAATGTGTAATAGCATAAATAAGAGTACAAGACATGATCATAATTAATATGTCATCACACCGAGTTTAATCCCAAAGTTTAAAGAGATTCGGACGAGTTAAGCAAAACTTAAAAAGTGACCTGAGCGACACGTCATTTTCATTGCTTTTTTCAAATATTTTCGATTCATCTCAGATTCGAGAATTGAGCTTTGGCAGACTACCCTGTGATGAATAATCAAGAAATGGTTCGTAACAAGAACAGATTTCAATAAAGTTAAAAACCGTAGTAAAAGTTTATTCAGGAGTGAATTGGGCAGAGTAACCTCCTCAAGAGACAAAATTCAAGTGTATGGAAAGAGAAAGGGCCTTTGCTTACATGGCAAAAGGCCGAGTAACAAAAGTGAAAGGGATGGTCAGGTCCAGAACAATATTTGGGATTGCCTGCTATGACTCATGGCATATAAAAAGGCTAAGCCCTAATTCCAGGAACTGGGCTTAGTCATACCTTTAGGTTTAGAAAGGGTATTCCAGTACACAGTACTGGGGCCATACAAGCATTACATGACACGTGTAAAAAGGGGGTATGACATACAATACACATACAATAGGAGGTATGACATACAGTACACATACAATAGGGGGTATGACATACAGTACACATACAATAGGGGGTATGACATACAATACACATACAATAAAGGGTGTGACATACAGTACACATATAATAGGGGGTATGACATACAATACACATACAATAGGATGTATGACATACATGTAGTATCAGTCATACATGATTCCAATAAATGTGTAATAGCATAAATAAGAGTACAAGACATGATCATAATTAATATGTCATCACACTTTCCCTCAATCACAAATATAAGGCAAAAACAAATACACAAACACGATGAGATGATTTAATTAATAGCACGCATTTGTATATTATCAGACATAGGTGTAGCTAAGACGGATACTCTCAATGGTTCATTGTTCCGTCTTTTCATCATGCAGATGAGTATAATGGCCATCAGGAAAATAATGGATACGCATCCTATGGTTGACCAATAGTTGTTAATGTAGTGGAAGTCTGCAATGCTGACTTCATGGAAATCGTCCGTTGCGTTGATTTCCTTCATAAGTGAGGTCCAGTTGACCATTGGTTGGAGATGCCAATTTGTCTTCACAGTAAAGACTGGGTCCAAGGTCTCCTGGTGGGATATGCTGATCCGGGATCCAGAGAACTCCAAGTCGTTGATGGTGAAGTTCGTCCTCATTGGGAAGATGACCACGTCGTTTGGACATCGGTTTTCTACTCCTTCAACGGTTAGGTTGGATTCTGGGCAGTAGATATGGTATTGACCATTGTAGGGCTTGATTTGGATAAAGTTGAGCTCATGCAACGGTTGGCGCTTCTCGCAATGATCGATGCTGAAGTGCTTGGTTTCGTTGGAGCTCTTCGTCCTGGGCATGCATCCTCTTGATGGGGCCAGGATGAGATCGTGCTTGATCGGATGCTTCACGTTGACGGAGTAAACGCATTGGTTAACTTCCGAAAGGATGGCGTTCCTAGGTCCTGTGTACTTGATCATGCACGTCTTGTCTCCTTTCCTCGCCATCAGGTCAAAAGGGTCCGCTTCAACTAGGGTAAGATCCTGGCTGACTACGGGTGAGGAGAACTCCATGTAGAGTTTGGTTCCGTCCTCGGAGATTCCACATCTTTGGGGTTTGGCCAGGTGAATCGGGCAAAGGTCCCCGCAAGGTAACGTCAGGTTGAAATAGTCTAAGAATGCCCCGCTGACTCGTCCTTGCTTCCATTCCCGGTTGGCCTCCTGGATCACAGTTTTTCCAATCATAAACCGGCTGATAAAATACGAAATGGCGAAGTTTGTCCCAATAGACTTTCCCTTCAGCTCATCGTGGTCGGCTTGGAGGATACTGAGGTTTCCCATGGCCCGGTTGAATTGGATAGTCAGGTTCCGAATGTCCTCGTGGTTCCGCTTAATTTGTCGTTCCAAATCGTTCAGCATGTCTCCCACCAAAATTTCCCGATTTTCCAGAGATCCCAGTTTAGCAGAATTGACAGCAGCAGTTGCCGTTCCTCCAACTCCCAGTGAGATGCTGGCAACTACTGAAATTACAATAAGCAGGATTAACAGGTCCACAAAACGCTTCTGGCGACTTCCAATTTGCGTCCATCGGTTTTGGGGGCACATCATCTTAAGTTCCTTTACAAAGATGCTGTCGTAGGCCTGTAGGCATCGTAGCCGCGCCTCTTTCGTCAGATCGTGGTGAAATGATGAATTGCCTATAATGTCACAGGGGTTGACAAAATCCACTTGTAGGCTGATTTGGTGATGCCCAGTAGTTATAGGGGTGTCGCTTTTCCTCCATAATACGGGCGGCGTGTGGTGATCCGGGGTTGCGCTGCATACGGTTAGCACCGAAAGGATTGCCACGGCTAGAAGAGGGGAGAATGGACCCTTTCCCTGCGTCCTCTTGCTGGTTGGGGTGACTTGAGTGAGTCCAAGTCCAGAACGATTCTCCTCCAGCTTTCCCTTCATCAGAGGCTTCGTTAAGCCACCAGCAAGCTGCTCCGTTGTTGGGATGTAGTCCACGGTGATTTGGTCGTCCTCTACCAGCTCACGGATGTAGTGATATCGCACATCAATGTGCTTCGTCCTGGAGTGCATCTCGGGATTCTTGACCAATCTGATTGCACTCTGGTTGTCCACCAGAATCTTTGTGGGTTCGTCCTGGGGGAAGTCCAATTCGTCCAACAGAGACCTGAGCCAGACTGCTTCTCTTGCTCCTGATGCCAAAGCGATGTACTCAGCCTCCGTTGATGACAGAGCTACACAGGGTTGCTTCTGGCTTGTCCAAGACACGATCCCGTCGTTAAGGAAGATTGCTGTCCCTGTGGTGGATTTCCTGCTGAGCTTGTCTCCAGCGTAATCCGAGTCCGTGTATCCAACGAGTCTCATGTTGCCCCCGGTGCTGTATGTGATGCCCATGTCCAGTGTTCCTTTGAGGTAACGCAGCACGTTTTTGGCAGCTTTCCAGTGAGTTTCGTCGTATCCGCTCATGAATTGGGCCAATCTGGATACGGAAAAGGAAATGTCCGGGCGCGAACACTTGGCTAAAAAGATAAGGGAGCCAATTAGTTGCCTATAGGGAAGATTCTCGTTGATTTCTGTTGGAGGAACCAAGTCCGTATAGGGCTGCAGGGGAACGCTGCAAGGGTGAGAATCATCCATGTGGAATTTTTCCAGCATCTTCTCCACGTACTTCCGCTGGGTGATCCTGATGCTTCCAGATGCGGATTGGTGAATTTCCAATCCCACGTAGCTTGTTGGGGATCCACGGGTGATTTCAAAAGATTTTGAAATTCCGTCCAGAACTCCATGCAGCACGGCCTTGTTGGCAGACATGATGAGCCCATCATCCACGTATATAGCAAGAATTACGAGTTGGCCGCTGATCTTCCCGAAAAACACGCTGGGCTCGTGTTGGGCAGCTTGGAGTCCAAGGGCGGCTAGGCAATCCGATAGCTTCTTATTCCAGCATCGGGGTGATTGCTTCAATCCGTAGATGCTTTTTAGGAGCCGCAAGACCTTGTCATCCCCGTCGACTTCATATCCTTGGGGTATCTTGACGTATATTTCCTCGTCCAGGTCTCCATGCAGGAATGCAGTTTTGACATCAAACTGCTCCATGAAGAGTTTCTGCGAGGCCGCAATGTTGAGGAGAAGTCGGATTGACTCGTAGCGGGCTACAGCTGCAAACGTCTCGAAGTAATCCACTCCTTCTTCCTGTCGGTATCCACGGATGACCAAGCGAGCCTTGTAACGCTGAATGGATCCATCCTGGTTGGTCTTGACCTTGAATACCCATTTAGTGTCCAGGAACTTCCCACGACTGGTTGGCTTCCTGGCTGGCAACTTCCTCTGCCATGGCTTGGATCCAATTCAGTTTATTTGGAGACGCCAAGGCTTGCTTGTAAGTGGTTGGCTCATCTACTATCCGTGATGCAAAGAGCTTCTTTGGAGCGTTGCTGGCAGCATCCTTGGCTGCATCCTTGGCTCCTGACCTGAGTCTAGACTTCGTTATAGTTGGCTTGAACCATCCTTTGTATTTCTTCTGACCTGGGATGGTTAGCTCGGCATCCTGTCCTTCTGGAACATCAGCCACAAAGTCTCCATCCGGCGTATGGACAATCACTCGACGAGTCCTGGATGACCCTGGAGTTGATGTGGTTGGGGCTGGGTCCGACCTTCCTGGAGTAGGCGGTGATGATGAGTCTCCTGACGATTCCGTCGTTTCTGCATCCGAGAACAGTGGAGCGTCGTCAGGCAGGTGTTCTGCGCCATTTGCGTCATGGAATGAGTTGTCATCATCATTTCCATCGCTGTCATCGCTTGATGAAGAGTAAATGGGCTGAGGGATGTTCTTCCTTCTCGGGGTTGGAACTGCTGGCTTGTTGGCTGCAACAGGCCTCTTCAGTTCGACGTATTCCTCCTTTTCTTCGCAAAAGGTGACGTTCCTGGATTCGTGGATTTCGTTGGTTGCTTCGTTGTAGAGCCGGTACTTGCTCTCTCCACAGTATCCAACTAGCACCATTTTCGTGCTTTTGGGGTCAAAAGCCTTCCTCTTTGGATCCGGGATGTGTGCATACGCCGTGCATCCAAACACGCGTAAATGGCCAACGGACGGTTTCTTTTTAAAGATGGCTTCGAAGGCAGTGATGTCCGGACTTTGCTTATCCAGTACACGGTTGTGCACATAAACAGTTGTCGACACTGCCTCAGCCCATAGGAATTGTGGGAGATCAGCTGCAACGAGGATGGTCCTGGCGCAGTCCTTGATGGTCCTATTCTCCCTCTCGATTTTCCCGTTGCTCTCGGGGCAATATGGAGCCGACGTCTCATGATGGATGCCGTTCTCCCGGAAAAAAGTTTTCAAATTTTTATTTACGAATTCCGTACCGTTGTCAGTCATGAACTTCTTTACTGTAGTCCCGGTCTGGTTCTCCAGGTAGGCTACGCAGTCCTTGACACATGCCGTGGTCTCATCCTTCGTATTCAGGAAGTATGCAAACCGGAATCCCGTAGCATGATCCTTGATCAGGAGGTAGTAGTTTGCCCCTCCAAGTGATGGAACCGGCATCTTTCCCGCTAAATCAGCGTAGAGCTTCTCGGCTGGTTTGAAGTTGTCCACTGTAGTGACCCTTGGGAAAGGTTTTCTGGCCTGTTTTCCCATGATGCAGTCTTCACAATGGAAGTCCCCTCTCACGTCCACGGAGTCCAATCCCTTGACAGCTCCTTTGCGTGCCGTCTCCTTGACGTAGCGTGGGTTGATGTGAGTCATCCTGTCGTGCCAAAGTTTAGCCGTTTGATCCTTGGGAAGAAACTTGATTACGTTGGCGCGGATTTCCATGCAGATGGGCCGGAACTTCATCACGTAGACGTTGTTTTTGACATACGCCACTGGTCCTGGAAGCTTGTCCTTGCGGTAGTACACAGCCTTTTCCGCTGACCTCAGGATGTTGTATCCAGTCTTACGGGCCACAAGTCCTTCCGAGAACAGGTTAGCCGCTCCAGGGATGTAGAACACGTCTTCTATCCTAATTTCCTCCCATTTGTTGCCTAGGAATGCCTCCAGAGTTACAACGCCTTGTCCTATAGCTTGGATGCTCGCGTTGTCAGCAAGGATGATTTTCCTCGTCTCGTCCTCTGGGAAAGGCGTGTAGGATGAAAACCAGTCCTTGTTCCCACATACATGGTTTGTAGCGCCTGAGTCACTGATCCAGTCACCAGCTGATGAGTCATCGGATCTTCCTGTGAATGCTCTAACCACTGTTGTATCCTTGGAGTTCCCTCTCCTTCCTTGTCCATTTGTCGGTGCTCTGGATGTGCTTGCTGCATTGAACCCAAATGCCCGGCCGTTCCCGCTTCTTTCATCGTCCCTGGACTTCTCCTTAGGCTTGGATCTGCAATCCCTCTTGAAGTGTCCAGCTTTTCCACAGTTGAAACACTTCCCCTTGGGTTTGGCAGGTCTTCCATCGTCCTTCTTGGGCAGTTCCTTGGAGTCTTTCTTCTCCCCTTTAACGTTGAACCGGAACGCCTTTGCAGCCGTTGCCTCTTCCTCCTGGACTTGTGACTCATCCGCCTGCATCTGAAATTCCTCCTTCTTTAGCAGGGTCTTCAAAGCAACCAGGGTTTGGTGCTTCAGTGGGATGATATTCCAGGCTGTCCTTAAAGTTGAATATTTCCTGGGGAGAGATGATACAATTTTGGTAATTACCGTCTGCTCCGGTTGTCCCATCCCCATTTCCGCGAGTGCGTGGGCCAACTTCTCAATCTCCATCATGGCAGCAACCGGTGACTCATCCTTCCCAATGGTGTACGTCATGAATTTGGTCAACGTATGCTGGATATTCAGTGAGCTGCAGTCTGAGTTTGCCTCCTTCAGCTTCTCGAACATCTCGTAGGATGACTCACACGTGTAAATGTGATTGAATTGGACGTCATCAACCGTTGAGGAGATGATGTTTTGAGCTTCCAAATCATTCTTGATCCAGGCCTTGATCCCTTCATCATCGTCTGGTCTGTCTGCAACTCCTAGTACTATTTCCCATAG
Organism: Allacma fusca; assembly: GCA_947179485.1. Taxonomy (NCBI): domain Eukaryota; kingdom Metazoa; phylum Arthropoda; class Collembola; order Symphypleona; family Sminthuridae; genus Allacma; species Allacma fusca. The sequence goes on from OX359245.1 coordinate 22,947,113, forward strand.
GTCGTGGGTCTTCAGCAGCAAGGTAACCTGGAACTTCCACCGGTTGAAGTTTGATCCGTTCAACTTCACGATGACGTCAGACTTGACTTTAGACATTTTGCTCGGGTAAAATTTGACACAAATTGAATTTATTTAATCAAAATACTCTCAAAACCAACTGAAACTTCACTAGAACTGATCAAAACTTGCGTAGAATATTCTAACTTCAAATTGAACTGAATTTGTAAACTAAATTCCAGTATCCACAATTTAAATTCCGTAGAAAATACCTAACGCTCTAGCTACCATGTGATGAATAATCAAGAAATGGTTCGTAACAAGAACAGATTTCAATAAAGTTAAAAACCGTAGTAAAAGTTTATTCAGGAGTGAATTGGGCAGAGTAACCTCCTCAAGAGACAAAATTCAAGTGTATGGAAAGAGAAAGGGCCATTGCTTATATGGCAAAAGGCCGAGTAACAAAAGTGAAAGGGACGGTCAGGTCCAGAACAATATTTGGGATTGCCTGCTATGACTCATGGCATATAAAAAGGCTAAGCCCTAATTCCAGGAACTGGGCTTAGTTATACCTTTAGGTTTAGAAAGGGTATTCCAGTACACAGTACTGGGGCCATACAAGCATTACATGACACGTGTAAAAAGGGGGTATGACATACAATACACATACAATAGGAGGTATGACATACAGTACACATACAATAGGGGGTATGACATACAGTACACATACAATAGGGGGTATGACATACAATACACATACAATAAAGGGTATGACATACAGTACACATATAATAGGGGGTATGACATACAATACACATACAATAGGATGTATGACATACATGTAGTATCAGTCATATATGATTCCAATAAATGTGTAATAGCATAAATAAGAGTACAAGACATGATCATAATTAATATGTCATCACATACCCGAGTGTATCCCCAAAATTTAAAGAGATTATTGCGAGCTCAGCAAACACGTTAAACATTGACCATATCAACGAGACCTCATTATCATCGCTGTTTAAAGTTTTTCGATTCAACCCCAATTCGAGAATTGAGCTTCGGCAGACTTCCTGAGTGTATTCCCAAAGTTTAAAGACATTCGGACGAGTTTAGCAAACAACTTAAAAAGTGACCTAAGCGAAACGTCATTTTCTTTGCTTTTTCCAAAGATTTTCGATTCATCTCAGATTCGAGAATTCAGCTTTGGCGGACCGCCCAAGTGTATTCCCAAAATTTAAAGAGATTTTTGCGAGCTCAGCAAACACGTTAAACATTTACCATATCAACGAGACCCCATTATCATCGCTGTTTAAAGTTTTTCGATTCAACCCCAATTCGAGAATTGAGCTTCGGCAGACTTCCTGAGTGTATTCCCAAAGTTTAAAGACATTCGGACGAGTTTAGCAAACAACTTAAAAAGTGACCTAAGCGAAACGTCATTTTCTTTGCTTTTTCCAAAGATTTTCGATTCATCTCAGATTCGAGAATTAAGCTTTGGCGGACCGCCCAAGTGTATTCCCAAAATTTAAAGAGATTATTGCGAGCTCAGCAAACACGTTAAACATTTACCATATCAACGAGACCCCATTATCATCGCTATGTTTAAAGTTTTTCGATTCAACCCCAATTCGAGAATTGAGCTTTGGCATGCATCGTGAGTGTATTTCCAAAGTTTAAGGAGATTCGGACGAGCTCAGCAAACACGTTAAACAGTGACCATAGCAACAAGACCTCATTTTATTCTATGTTAAAAGTTTTTCGATTCATCGTAAATGCGAGAATTGAGCTTTGGCAGACTGTCCGAGTTAATTCCCAAAGTTTAAAGAGATTCGGACGAGCTCAGCAAACACGTGAAACAGTGACCATGGCAACGAGACTATTTTTATCGCTATGTTTAGTTTTTCGATTCATCATAAATTCGAGAATTGAGCTTTGGAAGACTGCCCAAATATATTCCCAAAGTTTAAAGAGATTCGGGCGAGTTTGACTAACACATTAAACAGCTACCATCGCAACGAGACCTCATTTCAATTGCAATTTTAAAGTTTTTCGATTCATTTCAAATGCGAGAATTGAGCTTTGGCAGACTCCGAATTTATTCCCAAAGTTTAAAGAGATTTACACGAGTTAATCAAACAACCTAAAAAGTGACCATAGCAACGAGACTTCATTTTCATTGCAATGTTTAGTTTTTCGATTCATCCTAAATTCGAGAATTGAACTTTAAGGCTGCCCGAGTGTATTCTTGTAAGTTCATTTTCATCGCTGTTTAGTTTTTCGATTCATCATAAATTCGAGAATTGAGCTTTGGCAGACTGCCCGAGTGTATTCCCAAAGTTTAAAGAGATTCGGGCGAGTACGGCTAACACGTTAAACAGTTACCATAGCAACGACACCTCATTTTCATCGCTACGTTTAAAGTTTTTCGATTCATCCCAAATTCGAGAATTGAGCTTTGGCAGACTGCCGGAGTTTATTCCCAAAGTTTAGAGATTCACACGAGTTAAGCAAACAACCTAAAAAGTGACCATAGCAACGAGACCTCATTTTCATCGCTATGTTTAGTTTTTCGATTTATCCCAAATTCGAGAATTCAACTTTAAGACTGCCCGAGTGTATTCCCAAAGTTTAAGGAGATTCAGACGAATTCGGCAAACACCGCAAAAAGTGACCATAGCAACGAGACCTCATTTTATTTGCTATGTTTAGTTTTTCGATTCATCTTTAATTCGAGAATTCAGCTTCGGCGGACTGCCCGAGTGTATTTCCAAAAATTTAAGAGAATCAGGTGAGCTCAGCAAACACGTGAAACATTGACCATAGCAACGACACGTCATTTCCATCGCTACATTTAGTTTTCGCTTCATCCCAAATTCGAAAAACGAGCTTTGGTATACTGCCCGAGTGTATTTCCAACGTTTAAAGTAGGTCCAGGAACTCAGCAAACACGTTTAACCGTGACCATCGCAACGACACTTCATTTTCGTTGCTATTTGTAAAGTTTTTCGATTCATCCCAAATTCGAGAATTGAGCTTTGGTGGACTGCCCGAATGTATCCCCAAAGTTTAAAGAGATTCGGGCGAGTTTGACTAACACATTAAACAGCTACCATCGCAACGAGACCTCATTTTAATTGCTAAGATTAAAGTTTTTTGACTCATTTTAAATGCGAGAATTGAGCTTTGGCAGACTGTCCGAGTTTATTCCCAAAGTTTAAAGAGATTCACACGAGTTAAGCAAACAACCTAAAAAGTGACCATAGCAACGAGACCTCATTTTCATCGCTATGTTTAGTTTTTCGATTCATCCCAAATTCGAGAATTGAACTTTAAGGCTGCCCGAGTAAATTCTTGTAAGTTCATTTTCATCGCTATGTTTAGTTTTTCGATTCATTATAAATTCGAGAATTGAGCTTTTGCAGACTGCCCGAGTGTATTCCCAAAGTTTAAAGGGATTCGGGCGAGTACGGCTAACACGTTAAACAGTTACCATCGCAACGACACCTCATTTTCATCGCTACGTATAAAGTTTTTCGATTTATCCCAAATTCGAGAATTGATCTTTGGCAGACTGCCCGAGTGTATTTCCAAAGTTTAAAGAGATTCGGACGAGCTCAGCAAACACGTTAAACAGTGACCATGGCAACGAGACTTTACTTTTATCGCTTTGTTTAGTTTTTCGATTCATCATAAATTCGAGAATTTAGCTTTGGAAGACTGTCCAAATATATTCCCAAAGTTTAAAGAGATTCGAGCGAGTTTGGCTAACACGTTAAACAGCTACCATCACAACGGGACTACATTTTAATCGCTATTTTTAAAGTTTTTCGATTCATCTTATTTCCGACAATTGAGCTTTGGCAGACTGCCGGAGTGGATTCCTAAAGTTTAAAGAGATTCGGGCGAGTTTGGCTAACACGTTAAACAGCTACTATCGCAACGAGACCTCATTTTATTAGCTATTTTTAAAGTTTTTCGATTCATCTTAAATGCGAGAATTGAGCTTTGGCAGATTGTCCGAGTTAATTCCCAAAAATTAAAGAGATTCACACGAGTTAAGCAAACAATTTAAAAAGTGACCATAGCAACGAGACCTCATTTTCATCGCTGTTTAGTTTTTCGATTCATCCCAAATTCGAGAATTGAACTTTAAGGCTGCCCGAGTTTATTCTTGTAAGTTCATTTTCATCGTTATGTTTAGTTTTTTGATTCATCATAAATTCGAGAATTGAGCTTTGGCAGACTGCCCGAGTGTATTCCCAAAGTTTAAAAGGATTCGGGCGAGTAAGCCTAACACGTTAAACAGTTACCATCGCAACGACACCTCATTTTCATCGCTACGTATAAAGTTTTTCGATTCATCCCAAATTCGAGAATTGATCTTTGGCAGACTGCCCGAGTGTATTTCCAAAGTTTAAAGAGATTCGGACGAGCTCAGCAAACACGTTAAACAGTGACCATGGCAACGAGACTTTACTTTTATCGCTTTGTTTAGTTTGTCGATTCATCATAAATTCGAGAATTTAGCTTTGGAAGACTGTCCAAATATATTCCCAAAGTTTAAAGAGATTCGGGCGAGTTTGGCTAACACGTTAAACAGCTACCATCGCAACGGGACTACATTTTAATCGCTATTTTTAAAGTTTTTTGATTCATCTTATTTCCAACAATTGAGCTTTGGCAGACTGCCGGAGTGGATTCCTAAAGTTTAAAGAGATTCGGGCGAGTTTGGCTAACACGTTAAACAGCTACTATCGCAACGAGACCTCATTTTATTAGCTATTTTTAAAGTTTTTCGATTCATCTTAAATGCGAGAATTGAGCTTTGGCAGATTGTCCGAGTTAATTCCCAAAAATTAAAGAGATTCACACGAGTTAAGCAAACAATTTAAAAAGTGACCATAGCAACGAGACCTCATTTTCATCGCTGTTTAGTTTTTCGATTCATCCCAAATTCGAGAATTGAACTTTAAGGCTGCCCGAGTTTATTCTTGTAAGTTCATTTTCATCGTTATGTTTAGTTTTTTGATTCATCATAAATTCGAGAATTGAGCTTTGGCAGACTGCCCGAGTGTATTCCCAAAGTTTAAAGGGATTAGGGCGAGTACGGCTAACACGTTAAACAGTTACCATAGCAACAAGACCTCATTTTCATCGCTGTTTAGTTTTTCGATTCATCCCAAATTCGAGAATTGAGCTTTGGCAGACTGCCCGAGTGTATTCCCAAATTTTAAAGAGATTCGGGCGAGTTTGGCTAACACGTTAAACAGCTAAAATCGCAACGGGACTACATTTTAATCGCTATTTTTAAAGTTTTTCGATTCATCTTATTTGCGACAACTGAGCTTTGGCAGACTGCCGGAGTGGATTCCTAAAGTTTAAAGAGATTCGGGGAGTTTGGCTAACACGTTAAACAGTTACCATCGAACGAGATCTCATTTTCATCGCTATGTTTAAAGTTTTTCGATTCATCTTAAATGCGAGAATTGAGCTTTGGCAGACTGTCCGAGTTAATTCCCAAAGTTTAAAGAGATTCGGACGAGTTAAGCAAACAACTTAAAAAGTGACCTAAGCGAAACGTCATTTTCATCCGTTTTTCCAAAGTTTTTCGATTCATCTCAAATTCAAAAATTGATCTTTGGCAGACTGCCCGAGTGTATTTCCAAAGTTTAAAGAGATTCGGACGAGCTCAGCAAACACGTTAAACAGTGACCATGGCAACGAGACTTTACTTTTATCCCTTTGTTTAGTTTTTCGATTCATCATAAATTCGAGAATTGAGCTTTGGAAGACTGCCCAAATATATTTCCAAAGTTTAAACAGATTCGGGCGAGTTTGGCTAACACGTTAAACAGCTACCATCGCAACGGGACTACATTTTAATCGCTATTTTTAGTTTTTCGATTCATCTTATTTCCGACAATTGAGCTTTGGCAGACTGCCGGAGTGGATTCCTAAAGTTTAAAGAGCTTCGGGCGAGTTTGGCTAACACGTTAAACAGCTACTATCGCAACGAGACCTCATTTTATTAGCTATTTTTAAAGTTTTTTGATTCATCTTAAATGCGAGAATTGAGCTTTGGCAGATTGTCCGAGTTAATTCCCAAAAATTAAAGAGATTCACACGAGTTAAGCAAACAATTTAAAAAGTGACCATAGCAACGAGACCTCATTTTCATCGCTGTTTAGTTTTTCGATTCATCCCAAATTCGAGAATTGAACTTTAAGGCTGCCCGAGTTTATTCTTGTAAGTTCATTTTAATCGTTATGTTTAGTTTTTTGATTCATCATAAATTCGAGAATTGAGCTTTGGCAGACTGCCCGAGTGTATTCCCAAAGTTTAAAGGGATTCGGGCGAGTACGGCTAACACGTTAAACAGTTACCATCGCAACGACACCTCATTTTCATCGCTACGTATAAAGTTTTTCGATTCATCCCAAATTCGAGAATTGAGCTTTGGCAGACTGCCCGAGTGTATTCCCAAATTTTAAAGAGATTCGGGCGAGTTTGGCTAACACATTAAACAGCTAAAATCGCAACGGGACTACATTTTAATCGCTATTTTTAAAGTTTTTCGATTCATCTTATTTGCGACAACTGAGCTTTGGCAGACTGCCGGAGTGGATTCCTAAAGTTTAAAGAGATTCGGGCTAGTTTGGCTAACACGTTAAACAGTTACCATCGAACGAGATCTCATTTTCATCGCTATGTTTAAAGTTTTTCGATTCATCTTCAATGCGAGAATTGAGCTTTGGCAGACTGTCCGAGTTAATTCCCAAAGTTTAAAGAGATTCGGACGAGTTAAGCAAACAACTTAAAAAGTGAATTAAGCGAAACGTCATTTTCATCCGTTTTTCCAAAGTTTTTCGATTCATCTCAAATTCAAAAATTGATCTTTGGCAGACTGCCCGAGTGTATTTCCAAAGTTTAAAGAGATTCGGACGAGCTCAGCAAACACGTTAAACAGTGACCATGGCAACGAGACTTTACTTTTATCCCTTTGTTTAGTTTTTCGATTCATCATAAATTCGAGAATTGAGCTTTGGAAGACTGCCCAAATATATTTCCAAAGTTTAAACAGATTCGGGCGAGTTTGGCTAACACGTTAAACAGCTACCATCGCAACGGGACTACATTTTAATCGCTATTTTTAGTTTTTCGATTCATCTTATTTCCGACAATTGAGCTTTGGCAGACTGCCGGAGTGGATTCCTAAAGTTTAAAGAGATTCGGGCGAGTTTGGCTAACACGTTAAACAGCTACTATCGCAACGAGACCTCATTTTATTAGCTATTTTTAAAGTTTTTCGATTCATCTTAAATGCGAGAATTGAGCTTTGGCAGATTGTCCGAGTTAATTCCCAAAAATTAAAGAGATTCACACGAGTTAAGCAAACAATTTAAAAAGTGACCATAGCAACGAGACCTCATTTTCATCGCTGTTTAGTTTTTCGATTCATCCCAAATTCGAGAATTGAACTTTAAGGCTGCCCGAGTTTATTCTTGTAAGTTCATTTTCATCGTTATGTTTAGTTTTTTGATTCATCATAAATTCGAGAATTGAGCTTTGGCAGACTGCCCGAGTGTATTCCCAAAGTTTAAAGGGATTCGGGCGAGTACGGCTAACACGTTAAACAGTTACCATCGCAACGACACCTCATTTTCATCGCTACGTATAAAGTTTTTCGATTCATCCCAAATTCGAGAATTGATCTTTGGCAGACTGCCCGAGTGTATTTCCAAAGTTTAAAGAGATTCGGACGAGCTCAGCAAACACGTTAAACAGTGACCATGGCAACGAGACTTTACTTTTATCGCTTTGTTTAGTTTTTCGATTCATCATAAATTCGAGAATTGAGCTTTGGAAGACTGTCCAAATATATTCCCAAAGTTTAAAGAGATTCGGGCGAGTTTGGCTAAAACGTTAAACAGCTACCATCGCAACGGGACTACATTTTAATCGCTATTTTTAGTTTTTCGATTCATCTTATTTCCGACAATTGAGCTTTGGCAGACTGCCGGAGTGGATTCCTAAAGTTTAAAGAGATTCGGGCGAGTTTGGCTAACACGTTAAACAGCTACTATCGCAACGAGACCTCATTTTATTAGCTATTTTTAAAGTTTTTCGATTCATCTTAAATGCGAGAATTGAGCTTTGGCAGATTGTCCGAGTTAATTCCCAAAAATTAAAGAGATTCACACGAGTTAAGCAAACAATTTAAAAAGTGACCATAGCAACGAGACCTCATTTTCATCGCTGTTTAGTTTTTCGATTCATCCCAAATTCGAGAATTGAACTTTAAGGCTGCCCGAGTTTATTCTTGTAAGTTCATTTTCATCGTTATGTTTAGTTTTTTGATTCATCATAAATTCGAGAATTGAGCTTTGGCAGACTGCCCGAGTGTATTCCCAAAGTTTAAAGGGATTCGAGCGAGTACGGCTAACACGTTAAACAGTTACCATCGCAACGACACCTCATTTTCATCGCTACGTATAAAGTTTTTCGATTCATCCCAAATTCGAGAATTGATCTTTGGCAGACTGCCCGAGTGTATTTCCAAAGTTTAAAGAGATTCGGACGAGCTCAGCAAACACGTTAAACAGTGACCATGGCAACGAGACTTTACTTTTATCGCTTTGTTTAGTTTTTCGATTCATCATAAATTCGAGAATTTAGCTTTGGAAGACTGTCCAAATATATTCCCAAAGTTTAAAGAGATTCGGGCGAGTTTGGCTAACACGTTAAACAGCTACCATCGCAACGGGACTACATTTTAATCGCTATTTTTAAAGTTTTTCGATTCATCCTAAATTCGAGGATTGAACTTTAAGACTGCCCGAGTGTATTCCCAGTTTAAGGAGATTCAGACGAGTTCGGCAAACACCGTAAAAAGTGACCATAGCAACGAGACCTCATTTTCTTTTTGCTGTTTAGTTTTTCGATTCATCTTTAATTCGAGAATTCATCTTCGGCGGACTGCCCGAGTGTATTTGCAAAAATTAAAGAGAATCAGGTGAGCTCAGCAAACACGTTAAACATTGACCATAGCAACGACACGTCATTTCCATCGCTACGTTTAGTTTTCGATGCATCCCAAATTCGAGAAATGAGCTTTAAGACTGTCCGAGTGTATTCCCAAAGTTTAAAGAGATTCGGACGAGTTAAGCAAACAACTTAAAAAGTGACCTGAGCGACACGTCATTTTCATTGCTTTTTCCAAAGATATTAGATTCATCTCAGATTCGAGAATTGAGCTTTGGAAGACTGCCCGAGTATATTTCCAAAGTTTAAACAGATTCGGGCGAGTTTGGCTAACATGTTAAACAGCTACCATCGCAACGGGACTCTATTTTAATCGCTATTTTTAAAGTTTTTCGATTCATCTTATTTGCGACAATTGAGATTTGGCAGACTGCCTGAGTGGATTCCCAAAGTTTAAAGAGATTCGGGCGACTTTGGCTCACGTTAAACAGCTACTATCGCAACGAGACCTCATTTTATTAGATATTTTTAAAGTTTTTCGATTCATCTTACATGCGAGAATTGAGCTTTGGCAGACTGTCCGAGTTAATTCCCAAAGTTTAAAGAGATTCGGACGAGTTAAGCAAACAACTTAAAAAGTGACCTAAGCGAAACGTCATTTTCATCCCTTTTTCCAAAGTTTTTCGATTCATCTCAAATTCAAAAATTGATCTTTGGTAGACTGCCCGAGTGTATTTCCAAAAATTAAAGAGAATCAGGTGAGGTCAGCAAACACGTTAAACAGTGACCATGGCAACGAGACTTTACTTTTATCCCTTTGTTTAGTTTTTCGATTCATCATAAATTCGAGAACTGAGCTTTGGAAGACTGCCCAAATATATTCCCAAAGTTAAAAGAGATTCTAGCGAGCTTGAATTACACGTTAAACAGCTACTATCGTAACGAGACCTCATTTTAATTGCTTTGTTTAAAGTTTTTCGATTCGTTTTAAATGCGAGAATTGAGCTTTGGCAGACTGTCCGAGTTTATTCCCAAAGTTTAAAGAGATTCACACGAGTTAAGCAAACAACTTAAAAAGTGACCATAGGAACGAGACCTCATTTTCATCGCTGTTTAGTTTTTCGATTCTTCCCAAATTCGAGAATTGAACTTTAAGGCTGCCCGAGTGTATTCTTGTAAGTTCATTTTCATCGTTATGTTTAGTTTTTCAAATCATCATAAATTCGAGAATTGAGCTTTGGAAGACTGCCCGAGTGTATTCCCAAAGTTTAAAGAGATTCGGGCGAGTACGGCTAACACGTTAAATAGTTACCATCGCAACGAGATCTCATTTTAATCGCTATGTTTAAAGTTTTTCGATTCATCCCAAATTCGAGAATTGAACTTTGACTGCCCGAGTGTATTCCCAAAGTTTAAGGAGATTCAGACGAGTTCGGCAAACACCGTAAAAAGTGACCATAGCAACGAGACCTCATTTTCTTTGCTATGTTTAGTTTTTCGATTCATCTTTAATTCGAGAATTCATTTTCGGCGGACTGCCCGAGTGTATTTCCAAAAATTAAAGAGAATCAGGTGAGCTCAGCAAACACATTAAACATTGACCCAGAGCTATGCAAAATACATGGTCTTCAAGCTCAAAATACAAAATAAAATACATTAAGCAATATAGTAAAAATACAAAATACTAAGTAAAATACTTTGGATTACTTTATTAAAATACAATTACAAATACATTGCATTGTATGAAATCCTAAATACTCAAATACAAAATATAGTATTTCAAATACTCTACTTCTACTACAAAATACTTTCTGAAACACCTTAGTGTTTTTACTCCTTTTGATTTCTAGAACACAGTTTTAAAAACACGAGCTTTTTGAACACCTCGTCGGACAGAGAAGCCCTTCTGGGGCTGAAAATAAGACCTGCGTAGCTAAATAACCGTTCTACGGGTGCCGACGATGCCAATGGCGTGTTGTAGTACATAAACATGGATTTGACAGTTGGATACTTGTCCAAAATATTTATGTTATCAGAAGGATCTTGCATATAATTCAAACATTCCAGTTCGACACATTCCTCGGTCAATGAGGGCGAAACCCAAGGTTGTGATTCGAATGAGAAAAAATTATCCTGCTTGTTCAAGCTATCCGTCGAACAATCTTCTGATGTTTTGTGTTTTTGAAAAAAGCGTTTGGCCTCAGCTATGAATGCTGCTTTTGCAACATCCCGTTTGTCCGACGGGACCCACCTTAACTTGAAGTAAGGCAAAGAAACTGCTGAGAGTAATTCAAAAGAACTGCTACCAAAGTCCATGCAAAAAACGTTTTTAAAACGTTTTTCTAAACGCGCCTTTAGACAATCGGCCATTGTTTTTACATGCTTACGTGCTCCACCATATTTAATGATGTCTTCAAGTTTACTTTTGGTTGCCAAAAGTATGGGGGCAAAATATCCAAAGAAGAAACCATTTTCCCCCTGTAATTTATCTAATGCAATCGCTATCGGCTCCATGCAGGTAACATAATGTCGTAGGAATTCAACTTCGTCTTGCAAAAGATTTGGTACACCTGCTTTTTCAAACAATTCTTCAAAACGTTCCGTATGCTGAAGTAACTGCTGGGAACAATCAAACAGAGAGTTCCACCTCGTTGGACATGGCGTTTTCAAATGCTTGCCGATTACTCCATAAATCTCTTCTGCAACCTGGTTGGATCTTGAAATCTTATTCCAAAGAGCGGTACACTTACTCATGGCTGAACTGAAGATTTTTTTGACCGCTGGGTCAGATGTTTGAGAAGCATTTGGTTTCTTTTTCTGTAATGAAAATGTGTAATGTAAAATTAAGTTAGAGGATTCGGTATCGAGGTTTATTTTTGATCTTTAAAATATCAGGATGATGACAGATAAGTAATATAAGCCTACCGAAGGTTTAATAAAGTCTTCAGTGGCTACCAAACTCAGATTATGACTACCGCATCGAATGTGCCTGGGTAAACAGATGGCTCCTTCAGAGAGATATAGACCATTATCACCAAGCTGTAGTTCCGCATCCTCGTCATCCTCATCTAAAGGAGTATCGTCACTCTGGCAATAACGATTTGGTTCTTTTAATCCAAATTCCGGAAAAGCTTTTACAAAATTGCTCCCATTGTCGGTCACACAACACACGATTTTTTCATGGCTTAACTTCACATCCCTGAAGGCATCATTCAAAATCTCAGCAATCCTGTCAAAACTGTGGCTACCCTTAAACCGCTCAAATGCAATGACGGCTGAAACCCGTTTGAACTGGGGCGTTATCCAATGACATGTTACGCCAAGGTAACTTCGTCGACGCGAAGACCACAAATCTGCAGTGCAACAAATCCACGTAGCCTCAAGCAATTGTTTCTCCAGACGACATTTCTCTTCTAAATACAGTCCATGTATTCTCGAGGACAACGTCCTATACGACAACGGCTTAGCTGTGGGTTTTAAACCTGTAAAAATTGAATCAAAATTGTCGTTAATGCAATTGTATTATTCAGTCTTGTCACTTATACACTAAAAAGGGCTGTCATTAGCACCTTTGACGAGCCGCGTAAATGATGGGAGTTCTATGTGGTATAGCGGCGACATCGACTCAATAATGTAGTCCATTTAAAGTTTGTCGTCTGTGGAAGCTCTTGCAGGATCATTGGTTGTAGGAAAAAAGGATGAGATCGTGGGTTGCTCGGGATTCTTCTTACGTTCTGTGATCATATAATTTTTGTACGCCTCGTGTTCCACTGGATGCAGTTTCTACGTAAAAATTCAATTCCCTAAATATAACTATGTACAATTATTATATTTTGGGAAAAGCAAAATACATGTACACAGCATAAATATATTTTTGATCTGAAAATAAATAAATCTTTAACTCAAGGGAATTCGAGGTGAACAAAATACCATCGTTCACATTAACTCATGTCAGAAATTGAAAATGTGTTTATCAAATTCGCTTCGGAATTTCCACGGTGGCAAGGGAAATAAAATACTCACTAAACAAATTAATTCAAACTACATACATAGGCTATTCTATCTTACGAGATGCTTTAAAAAGTTTGTTGTAGCTGTGAAGCTGCCTTTTTTCAGACCTCCGGAGGAATCGCGCTTTGTTCCCCGCGCTGATCCACTTTGCAATTCGGTTTCACATGGAACACATTAGGCAACTACGTTACCAATGCCAAGTTCTTCAACTAACCGAAAGAAATTGCCATTTAATATGGCTGGAACTGGTCGAGAGCTCATTTTGTTTCCTTTGCAGTTTAATGTTAATAAAAAATTTCCTTCGTTCGCTAATCAATATATTTTAGAAATACAGCTTATATTACTCACTTCTGAATGCATTCTGGAATAGCCACTTTATTTATTCACTGTACCATGTATTTTATACATAATAAAGTTGTCCACAATGATAAAAACGAACCGATCATTATAAAACTTGTAATTGAACCTGATCGACCGTAACAACGTTATCATTACAGCACAAGTCGTTTCATCCAACGAATGTTCTATGAATGAACACTTGGAAAACAAAATTTCCACAGATGGCGTATGCAGTATTAAAGTGGCTACGCTGCTGGTGAAAGTATTTTGAGCAAAATACTGTATTTTAAATACATTTTGTCGGCTATCTAAAGTAAGTAAGTACACTATACTTTTGTACTCATAGGCATACAGAGTACAAAATACAAAATACTTTCTCAGTTGTCGCAGACTTCAAAATACAAAATACAAAATACTTCAGGGTTCCAAAATACGTATTTTCAAATACTGCATAGCTCTGCATTGACCATAGCAACGACACGTCATTTCCATCGCTACGTTTAGTTTTCGATTCATCCCAAATTCGAGAAATGAGCTTTAAGACTGTCCGAGTGTATTCCCAAAGTTTAAAGAGATTCGGACGAGTAAAGCAAACAACTTAAAAAGTAAACCGAGCGACACGTCATTTTCATTGCTTTTTCCAAAGATATTAGATTCATCTCAGATTCGAGAATTGAGCTTTGGAAGACTGCCCGAGTATATTTCCAAAGTTTAAACAGATTCGGGCGAGTTTGGCTAACACGTTAAACAGCTACCATCGCAACGGGAGTACATTTTAATCGCTATTTTTAAAGTTTTTCGATTCATCTTATTTGCGACAATTGAGCTTTGGCATACTGCCTGAGTGGATTCCCAAAGTTTAAAGAGATTCGGGCGAGTTTGGCTAACACGTTAAACAGCTACTATCGCAACGAGACCTCATTTTATTAGCTATTTTTAAAGTTTTTCGATTCATCTTAAATGCGAGAATTGAGCTTTGGCAGACTGTCCGAGTTAATTCCCAAAGTTTAAAGAGATTCGGACGAGTTAAGCAAACAACTTAAAAAGTGACCTAAGCGAAACGTCATTTTCATCCCTTTTTCCAAAGTTTTTCGATTCATCTCAAATTCAAAAATTGATCTTTGGCAGACTGCCCGAGTGTATTTCCAAAGTTTAAATAGATTCGGACGAGCTCAGCAAACACGTTAAACAGTGACCATGGCAACGAGACTTTACTTTTATCCCTTTGTTTAGTTTTTCGATTCATCATAAATTCGAGAATTGAGCTTTGGAAGACTGCCCAAATATATTCCCAAAGTTTAATGAGATTCGGGCGAGTTTGGCTAACACGTTAAACAGCTACCATCGCAACGGGACTACATTTTAATCGCTATTTTTAAAGTTTTTCGATTCATCTTATTTGCGACAATTGAGCTTTGGCAGACTGCCTGAGTGGATTCCTAAAGTTTAAAGAGATTCGGGCGAGTTTGGCTAACACGTTAAACAGCTACTATCGCAACGAGACCTCATTTTATTAGCTATTTTTAAAGTTTTTCGATTCATCTTAAATGCGAGAATGGAGCTTTGGCAGACTGTCCGAGTTAATTCCCAAAGTTTAAAGAGATTCGGACGAGTTAAGCAAACAACTTAAAAAGTGACCTAAGAGAAACGTCATTTTCATCCCTTTTTCCAAAGTTTTTCGATTCATCTCAAATTCGAGAATTGATCTTTGGCAGACTGCCCGAGTGTATTTCCAAAGTTTAAAGAGATTCGGACGAGCTCAGCAAACACGTTAAACAGTGACCATGGCAACGAGACTTTACTTTTATCCCTTTGTTTAGTTTTTCGATTCATCATAAATTCGAGAACTGAGCTTTGGAAGACTGCCCAAATATATTCCCAAAGTTAAAAGAGATTCAAGCGAGTTTGAATTACACGTTAAACAGCTACTATCGCAACGAGACCTCATTTTAATTGCTTTGTTTAAAGTTTTTCGATTCGTTTTAAATGCGAGAATTGAGCTTTGGCAGACTGTCCGAGTTTATTCCCAAAGTTTAAAGAGATTCACACGAGTTAAGCAAACAACTTAAAAAGTGACCATAGGAACGAGACCTCATTTTCATCGCTGTTTAGTTTTTCGATTCTTCCCAAATTCGAGAATTGAACTTTAAGGCTGCCCGAGTGTATTCTTGTAAGTTCATTTTCATCGTTATGTTTAGTTTTTCAAATCATCATAAATTCGAGAATTGAGCTTTGGAAGACTGCCCGAGTGTATTCCCAAAGTTTAAAGAGATTCACACGAGTTAAGCAAACAACTTAAAAAGTGACCATAGCAACGATACCTCATTTTCATCGCTTTGTTTAGTTTTTAGATTCATCCCAAATTCGAAAATTGAACTTTAAGGCTGCCCGAGTGTATTCTTGTAAGTTCATTTTCATCGCTATGTTTAGTTTTTCGATTCATCATAAATTCGAAAATTGAATTTTGGCAGACTGCCCGAGTGTATTCCCAAAGTTTAAAGAGATTCGGGCGAGTACGGCTAATACGTTAAACAGTTACCATCGCAACGAGACTTTACTTTTATCCCTTTGTTTAGTTTTTCGATTCATCATAAATTCGAGAATTGAGCTTTGGAAGACTGCCCAAATATATTCCCAAAGTTTAATGAGATTCAGGCGAGTTTGGCTAACACGTTAAACAGCTACCATCGCAACGGGACTACATTTTAATCGCTATTTTTAAAGTTTTTCGATTCATCTTATTTGCGACAATTGAGCTTTGGCAGACTGCCTGAGTGGAATCCTAAAGTTTAAAGAGATTCGGGCGAGTTTGGCTAACACGTTAAACAGCTACTATCGCAACGAGACCTCATTTTATTAGCTATTTTTAAAGTTTTTCGATTCATCTTAAATGCGAGAATGGAGCTTTGGCAGACTGTCCGAGTTAATTCCCAAAGTTTAAAGAGATTCGGACGAGTTAAGCAAACAACTTAAAAAGTGACCTAAGCGAAACGTCATTTTCATCCCTTTTTCCAAAGTTTTTCGATTCATCTCAAATTCAAAAATTGATCTTTGGCAGACTGCCCGAGTGTATTTCCAAAGTTTAAAGAGATTCGGACGAGCTCAGACAACACGTTAAACAGTGACCATGGCAACGAGACTTTACTTTTATCCCTTTGTTTAGTTTTTCGATTCATCATAAATTCGAGAACTGAGCTTTGGAAGACTGCCCAAATATATTCCCAAAGTTAAAAGAGATTCAAGCGAGTTTGAATTACACGTTAAACAGCTACTATCGCAACGAGACCTCATTTTAATTGCTTTGTTTAAAGTTTTTCGATTCGTTTTAAATGCGAGAATTGAGCTTTGGCAGACTGTCCGAGTTTATTCCCAAAGTTTAAAGAGATTCACACGAGTTAAGCAAACA
Organism: Allacma fusca; assembly: GCA_947179485.1. Taxonomy (NCBI): domain Eukaryota; kingdom Metazoa; phylum Arthropoda; class Collembola; order Symphypleona; family Sminthuridae; genus Allacma; species Allacma fusca. The sequence continues at coordinate 22,963,854 of OX359245.1, forward strand.
ACTTAAAAAGTGACCATAGCAACGATACCTCATTTTCATCGCTTTGTTTAGTTTTTAGATTCATCCCAAATTCGAAAATTGAACTTTAAGGCTGCCCGAGTGTATTCTTGTAAGTTCATTTTCATCGCTATGTTTAGTTTTTCGATTCATCATAAATTCGAAAATTGAATTTTGGCAGACTGCCCGAGTGTATTCCCAAAGTTTAAAGAGATTCGGGCGAGTACGGCTAATACGTTAAACAGTTACCATCGCAACGAGACTTTACTTTTATCCCTTTGTTTAGTTTTTCGATTCATCATAAATTCGAGAATTGAGCTTTGGAAGACTGCCCAAATATATTCCCAAAGTTTAATGAGATTCAGGCGAGTTTGGCTAACACGTTAAACAGCTACCATCGCAACGGGACTACATTTTAATCGCTATTTTTAAAGTTTTTCGATTCATCTTATTTGCGACAATTGAGCTTTGGCAGACTGCCTGAGTGGAATCCTAAAGTTTAAAGAGATTCGGGCGAGTTTGGCTAACACGTTAAACAGCTACTATCGCAACGAGACCTCATTTTATTAGCTATTTTTAAAGTTTTTCGATTCATCTTAAATGCGAGAATGGAGCTTTGGCAGACTGTCCGAGTTAATTCCCAAAGTTTAAAGAGATTCGGACGAGTTAAGCAAACAACTTAAAAAGTGACCTAAGCGAAACGTCATTTTCATCCCTTTTTCCAAAGTTTTTCGATTCATCTCAAATTCAAAAATTGATCTTTGGCAGACTGCCCGAGTGTATTTCCAAAGTTTAAAGAGATTCGGACGAGCTCAGACAACACGTTAAACAGTGACCATGGCAACGAGACTTTACTTTTATCCCTTTGTTTAGTTTTTCGATTCATCATAAATTCGAGAACTGAGCTTTGGAAGACTGCCCAAATATATTCCCAAAGTTAAAAGAGATTCAAGCGAGTTTGAATTACACGTTAAACAGCTACTATCGCAACGAGACCTCATTTTAATTGCTTTGTTTAAAGTTTTTCGATTCGTTTTAAATGCGAGAATTGAGCTTTGGCAGACTGTCCGAGTTTATTCCCAAAGTTTAAAGAGATTCACACGAGTTAAGCAAACAACTTAAAAAGTGACCATAGGAACGAGACCTCATTTTCATCGCTGTTTAGTTTTTCGATTCTTCCCAAATTCGAGAATTGAACTTTAAGGCTGCCCGAGTGTATTCTTGTAAGTTCATTTTCATCGTTATGTTTAGTTTTTCAAATCATCATAAATTCGAGAATTGAGCTTTGGAAGACTGCCCGAGTGTATTCCCAAAGTTTAAAGAGATTCACACGAGTTAAGCAAACAACTTAAAAAGTGACCATAGCAACGATACCTCATTTTCATCGCTTTGTTTAGTTTTTAGATTCATCCCAAATTCGAAAATTGAACTTTAAGGCTGCCCGAGTGTATTCTTGTAAGTTCATTTTCATCGCTATGTTTAGTTTTTCGATTCATCATAAATTCGAAAATTGAATTTTGGCAGACTGCCCGAGTGTATTCCCAAAGTTTAAAGAGATTCGGGCGAGTACGGCTAATACGTTAAACAGTTACCATCGCAACGAGACCTCATTTTTATCGCTATGTTTAAAGTTTTTCGATTCATCCCAAATTCGAGAATTGAACTTTAAGACTGCCCGAGTGTATTCCCAAAGTTTAAGGAGATTCAGACGAGTCCTGCAAACACCGTAAAAATGGACCATAGCAACGAGACGTCATTTTCTTCGCTATGCTTAAAGTTTTTCGAGTCATCCCATATTCGAGAATTGAGCTTTGGAAGACTGCCTGAGTATATTGCCAAAGTTTAAAGAGATTCGGGCGAGTTTGGCTAACACATTAAACAGCTACCATCGCAACGAGACCTCATTTTAATCGCTATTTTTAAAGTTTTTCGTTTCATCTTAAATGCTAGAATTGAGCTTTGGCAGACTGTCCGAGTTTATTCCCAAAGTTCAAAGAGATTCGGACGAGTTAAGCAAACAACTTAAAAAGTGACCTGAGCGACACGTCATTTTCATTGCTTTTTCCAAAGATTTTCGATTCATCTCAGATTCGAGAATTGAGCTTTGGCAGACTGCCCGAGTGTTTCCCCAAAGTTAAGGAGATTCGGACGAGTTCGGCAAACCCATTAAAAAGTTACCATAGCAACGAGACCTCATTTTCTTTGCTATGTTTAAAGTTTTTCGATTCATTCCAAATTCGAGAATTGGGCTTTGGAAGACTGCCCGAGTGTATTTCCAAAGTTTAAAGAGATTCGGACGAGCTCAGCAAACACGCTATGTTTAGTTTTCCGATTCATCATAAATTCGAGAATTGAGCTTTGGAAGACTGCCCAAGTATAATTCCAAAGTTTGGAGATTCGGGCGAGTTTGACTAACACGTTATACAGCTGCCATCGCAACGAGACCTCATTTTAATCGCTATTTTTAAACTTTTTCGATTCATCTTAAATGCGAGAATTGAGCCTTGGCAGACTGTCCGAGTGTATTCCCAAAGTTTCAAGAGATTCTGACGAGTTAAGCAAACAACTTAAAAAGTGACCTGAGCGACACGTCATTTTCATCGCTTTCTCCAAAGTTTTTTGATTCATCTCTTATTCAAAAATTGAGCTTTGGCAGACTGCCCGAGTATATTTCCAAAGTTTAAAGAGATTCAGACTAGCTCAGCAAACACGTTTAACAGTGACCATCGAACCGAGATCTCATTTTCATCGCTATGTTTAAAGTTTTTCCATTCATCCCATATTCGAGAATTGAGCTTTGGAAGACTGCCCGAGTATATTTTTAAAGTTTAAAGAGATTCGGGCGAGTTTGGCTCACACATTAAACAGCTACCATCGCAACGAGACCTCATTTTAATCGCTATTTTTAAAGTTTTTCGATTCATCCTAAATGCTAGAATTGAGCTTTGGCAGACTGTCCGAGTTTATTCCGAAAGTTCAAAGAGATTCCGACGAGTTAAGCAACGACATGTCATTTTAATCCGTATGTTTAGTTTTTCGATACTTCTTTATTTCCGGAAACAAGCTTTGGCAGACAGCTAGAGCAAACACGTTAAACAGTGACCATTGCAACGACACTTTATTTCCATCGCTATGTTTAAAGTATTTCGATTCATCTCAAATTCGAGAATTTAGCTTTGGTAGACTGAACGAGTGTGTTTCCAAAGTTTGAGGAGATTCGAACGAATTCAGCAAACACCTGAAATGTGACCAGAGCAACGACGACATTTTCATCGCATTTTTTAGTTTTTCGATTCATCTCAAATTCGAGAATTGAGCTTTTTAAGACTGCCCGAGTGTATTCCTAAACTTTAAAAAGATTCGGACGAGTTCAGCAAACACCTTAAAAAGTGACCGGAACAACGACGTCATTTTCATCGCAGTTTTTAGTCTGTATATTCATTTCAAATTCGAGATTTCAGCTTTGGAAGACTGCCCAAATATATTCGCAAAGTTTAGAGATTCGGGCGAGTTTGACTAACCCGTTAAACAGCTGCCATCGCAACGAGACCTCATTTTAATCGCTATTTTTAAAGTTTTTCGATTCATCTTAAATGCGAGAATTGAGCCTTGGCAGACTGTCCGAGTGTATTCCCCAAGTTTGAGGAGATTCGGACGAGTTTAGCGAACACCGGAAATGTGACGAGAGTAACAACATGTCATTTTCATCGGTGTGTTTAGTTTTTCGATTTATCTCAAATTCGAGACTTTTGCTTTGGTAGACAACCGAGTATATTCCCAAAGTTTAAGGAGATTCGGACGAGTTCAGCAAACACCTGAAAACGTTACCGGAGCAACGACGTCATTTTCATCGCAGTTTTGACGAGATTCAAACGAGTTCTGCAAACAACTGGAAAAGTTACTACAGCAACGACATGTCATTTTCATCGCTATTTTTATTTTTTCGATACATCTTTAATTCCAGAAACGAGCTTTGGCAGACAGCCCGAGTGAATTTCTACAGTTTGAGGATATTCGGACCAGTTCTAAACACCTGTAAAGGTAACCACAGCAACGACATGTCATTTTCATAGGTATTTTTAGTTTTTCGATTCATCTCAAATTCGAGAATTTAGCTTTGGTAGACTGAACGAGTGTGTTTCCAAAGTTTGAGGAGATTCGAACGAATTCAGCAAAAACCTGAAAAAGTAACCACAGCAACGATATGTCATTTTCATCGATATTTTTATTTTGTCGATTCATTTCAAATTCGAGAATTGAGTTTTTTCAGACTGCCCGAGTGTGTTCCCAAAGTTTAAGGAGATTCGGACGAGTTCAGCAAACACCTGAAATTTGACCAAAGCAACGACACTTCATTTTCATCGCATTTTTAAGTTTGTCGAATTATTTTAAATTCGAGAATTGAGTTATTTCAGACTACCCTAGTGTATTCCAGAAATTAAGGAAATTCGAACGAGTTCAACAAACACCTTTCGATACATCTTTAATCCCCGAAACGAGTTATGGCAGACAGCCCGGAAGTATTTTTAAAGCTTAATGAGATTCGGTCTAGTTCAGCAAACACCTAACAACGTCACCCGAGCAACGAAATGTCAATTTCATCGCTATTTTTAGTTTTTCGAATTATTTCAAATTCAAAAATTTAGCTTTGGCGGACATCCGAGTGTACTCTACAAGTATGAGCAGATGCTGACGAGTTCAGCAAACACAAGGAATGTGACCAGAGCGACGACACGTCATTTTCATTGCGTTTTTTTAATTTGTCGATTCACTTCAAATTCGAGAATTGAGTTTTTTCAGAATGCCGGAGTGTGTTCCCAAACTTTAAGGAGATTCGGACGAGTTCAGCAAACACCTAAAAAAGTGACCAGAGCAAGGACATGTCATTTTAATTGGTATTTTTAGTTTTTCGATTCATCTCAAATTCGAGAATTAAGCTTTGGCAGACTGATTATATGTATTCCCAAAGTTGAAGGAGATTTGGACGAGTTCAGCGAACACCTGAAATGTGACCAGAGCAACAACATGTCATTTTCATCGGTATTTTCGGTTTTTCGATTCATCTCAAATTCAAGAATTTAGCTTTGACAGACAACCGAATGTATTCCCAAAGTTTAAGGAGATTCGTTCCAGTTCAGCACACACCTAAAAAAGTCACCCGAGCAACGAAATGTCAATTTCATCGCTATTTTTAGTTTTTCGAATTATTTCAAATTCAAAAATTTAGCTTTGGCGGACATCCGAGTGTACTCTATAAGTATGAGCAGATTCTGACGAGGTCAGCAAACACAAGGAATGTGACCAGAGCGACGACACGTCATTTTCATCGGTATTTTCGGTTTTTCGATTCATCTCAAATTCGAGAATTTAGCTTTGACAGACAACCGAGTGTATTCCCAAAGTTTAAGGAGATTCGGACGAGTTCACCAAAACTCGAAATGCGACCAGAGCAACGACACGTCATTTTTATCGCATTTTTTAGTTTGTCGATTCATTTCAAATTCTAGAATTCAGTTTTTTCAGACTGCCCGACCGTATTTTTAAAGTTTAAAGAGATTCGGACCAGTTCTGCAAACACCTGAAAAAGTGACCGGAGCAACGACCTCTTTTTCATCGCAGTTTTTGGTTTGTCGATTCATTTCAAATTCGAGAATTGAGCTTTGGCAGACCGCCCGAGTGTATTTCCAAAGTTTAAAGAGATTCAAACGAGTTCAGCAAACACCTGGAAAAATTACCACAGCAACGACATGTCATTTTCATCGCTATTTTTGGTTTGTCGTTTAATTTCAAATTCGAGAAATGGGCTTTGGCAGACTAACCGAGAGTATTCTTAAAGTTTATGGAGATTCGGACGAGTTCAGCAAACACCTTAAAGAGTGACCCGAGCAACGAAATGTCAATTTCACCGCTATTTTCAGTTTTTTGATTCATTTTAAATTGGAGAATTTAGCTTTGGCGGATATCCGAAAGTATTTCCAAAGTATGAGGAGATTCTGACGAGTTCAGCAAACACATGAAATGTGACCAGAGCAACGACACTTCATTTTCATCGCGTTTTTTAGTTTGTGGAATTATTTCAAATTCGAGAATTGTATTTTTTAAGACTGCCCGAGTGTATTCCAAAGTTTAAGGAGATTCGGACGAGTTCGGCAAACCCCTTAAAAAGTGACCATAGCAACGAGACCTCATTTACTTTGCTATGCTTAAAGTTTTTCGATTCATTCCAAATTCGAGGATTGAGTTTTGGAAGACTTCCCGAGTGTATTTCCGAAGTTTGAAGAGATTCGGGCGAGTTTAGCTAACACGTAAAACAGCTACCATCGCAACGAGACCTCATTTTCATCGCTATTTTTAAAGTTTTTCGATTCATCTTAAATTTGAGAATTGAGCTTTGGCAGACTGCCCGAGTGTATCCCTAAAGTTTAAGGAGATTCGGACGAGTTCGGCAAAACCTTTTAAAAAGTGATCATAGCAACGAGACCTCATTTTCTTTGCTATGCTTAAAGTTTTTCGATTCATCTTAAATTTGAGAATTGAGCTTTGGAAGACTGCCCGAGTGAATTTCCAAAGTTTAAAGAGATTCGGAGGAGCTCAGCAAACACGTTAAACAGTGACCACAGCAACGAAACCTCAATTTCTTTGCTATGCTTAATGTTTTTCGATTCATCCCAAATTCGAGAATTGAGCTTTGAAAGACGGCACGAGTGCATTCCTAAGTTAAAGGAGATTCGAACGAGTTCAGCAAACACCTAAAAAAGTGACCGAAACAACGACATGTCATTTTATCTGGTATTTTTAGTTTTTACATACATCTTTAATTACAGAAACGAGCTTTGCCAGACAGCCCGAGTGTTTTTTAAAGTTTAAAGAGATTCGGACCAGTTCTGCAAACACCTGAAAGAGTGACCGGAGCAACAACGTCATTTTCATCGCAGTTTTGACGAGATTCAAACACCTGGAAAAGTTACTACAGCAACGACATGTCATTTTCATCGCTATTTTTAGTTTTTCGATACATCTTTAATTCCAGAAACGAGCTTTGGCAGACAGTTCGAGTGTATTTCTACAGTTTGAGGAGATTTGGACCAGTTCTAAACACCTGTAAAGGTAACCACAGCAACGACATGTCATTTTCATCCATATTTTTAGTTTGTCGATTCATTTCAAATTCGAGAATTGAGTTTTTTTAGACTGCCCGAGTGTATTCCCAAAATCTAAGGACTTTCCGACGGGTTCAGCAAACACCCGAGATGCGACCAGAGCAACGACACGTAGTTTTTATCGCATTTTTGAATTTGTCGATTTATTCGAAATTCGATAATTGAGTTTTTCAGACTGCCTGAGTGTATTCCAAAGTTTAAGGAGATTCGGACGAGTTCAGAAAACACGTCAAAATGTGACTAGAGCAACGACATGTCATTTTAATCGGTATTTTTAGTTTTTCGATACTTCTTTATTTCCAGAAACAAGCTTTGGCAGACAGCTAGAGCAAACACGTTAAACAGTGACCATCGCAACGACACTTTATTTACATCGCTATGTTTAAAGTATTTCAATTCATCCCAAATTCGAGAATTGAGTCCTGGCAGACTGTCCGAGTGTATTCCCCAAGTTTGAGGAGATTCGGACGAGTTCAGCGAACACCGGAAATGTGACGAGAGCAACAACATGTCATTTTCATCGGTGTGTTTAGTATTTCGATTTATCTCAAATTCGAGACTTTTGCTTTGGTAGACAACCTAGTATATTCCCAAAGTTTAAGGAGATTTGGACGAGTTCAGCAAACACCTGAAAAAGTAATCGGAGCAACGACGTCATTTTCATCGCAGATTTTAGGTTGTCGATTCATTTCAAATTCGAGAATTGAGTTTTTTTAGACTGCACGAGTGCATTCCTAAGTTAAAGGAGATTCGAACGAGTTCAGCAAACACCTAAAAAAGTGACCGAAACAACGACATGTCATTTTATCTGGTATTTTTAGTTTTTCGATACATCTTTAATTCCAGAAACGAGCTTTGGCAGACAGTTCGAGTGTATTTCTACATTTTGAGGAGATTTGGACCAGTTCTAAACACCTGTAAAGGTAACCACAGCAACGACATGTCATTTTCATCCATATTTTTAGTTTGTCGATTCATTTCAAATTCGAGAATTGAGTTTTTTTAGACTGCCCGAGTGTATTCCCAAAATCTAAGGGCTTTCCGACGGGTTCAGCAAACACCCGAGATGCGACCAGAGCAACGACACGTAGTTTTTATCGCATTTTTGAATTTGTCGATTTATTCGAAATTCGATAATTGAGTTTTTCAGACTGCCTGAGTGTATTCCAAAGTTTAAGGAGATTCGGACGAGTTCAGAAAACACGTCAAAATGTGACTAGAGCAACGACATGTCATTTTAATCGGTATTTTTAGTTTTTCGATACTTCTTTATTTCCAGAAACAAGCTTTGGCAGACAGCTAGAGCAAACACGTTAAACAGTGACCATCGCAACGACACTTTATTTACATCGCTATGTTTAAAGTATTTCAATTCATCCCAAATTCGAGAATTGAGTCTTGGCAGACTGTCCGAGTGTATTCCCCAAGTTTAAAGAGATTCGGACGAGTTCAGCGAACACCGGAAATGTGACGAGAGCAACAACATGTCATTTTCATCGGTGTGTTTAGTATTTCGATTTATCTCAAATTCGAGACTTTTGCTTTGGTAGACAACCTAGTATATTCCCAAAGTTTAAGGAGATTCGGACGAGTTCAGCAAACACCTGAAAAAGTAATCGGAGCAACGACGTCATTTTCATCGCAGATTTTAGGTTGTCGATTCATTTCAAATTCGAGAATTGAGTTTTTTTAGACTGCACGAGTGCATTCCTAAGTTAAAGGAGATTCGAACGAGTTCAGCAAACACCTAAAAAAGTGACCGAAACAACGACATGTCATTTTATCTGGTATTTTTAGTTTTTCGATACATCTTTAATTCCAGAAACGAGCTTTGGCAGACAGTTCGAGTGTATTTCTACATTTTGAGGAGATTTGGACCAGTTCTAAACACCTGTAAAGGTAACCACAGCAACGACATGTCATTTTCATCCATATTTTTAGTTTGTCGATTCATTTCAAATTCGAGAATTGAGTTTTTTTAGACTGCCCGAGTGTATTCCCAAAATCTAAGGGCTTTCCGACGGGTTCAGCAAACACCCGAGATGCGACCAGAGCAACGACACGTAGTTTTTATCGCATTTTTGAATTTGTCGATTTATTCGAAATTCGATAATTGAGTTTTTCAGACTGCCTGAGTGTATTCCAAAGTTTAAGGAGATTCGGACGAGTTCAGAAAACACGTCAAAATGTGACTAGAGCAACGACATGTCATTTTAATCGGTATTTTTAGTTTTTCGATACTTCTTTATTTCCAGAAACAAGCTTTGGCAGACAGCTAGAGCAAACACGTTAAACAGTGACCATCGCAACGACACTTTATTTACATCGCTATGTTTAAAGTATTTCAATTCATCCCAAATTCGAGAATTGAGTCTTGGCAGACTGTCCGAGTGTATTCCCCAAGTTTGAGGAGATTCGGACGAGTTCAGCGAACACCGGAAATGTGACGAGAGCAACAACATGTCATTTTCATCGGTGTGTTTAGTATTTCGATTTATCTCAAATTCGAGACTTTTGCTTTGGTAGACAACCTAGTATATTCCCAAAGTTTAAGGAGATTCAGACGAGTTCAGCAAACACCTGAAAAAGTAATCGGAGCAACGACGTCATTTTCATCGCAGATTTTAGGTTGTCGATTCATTTCAAATTCGAGAATTGAGTTTTTTTAGACTGCACGAGTGCATTCCTAAGTTAAAGGAGATTCGAACGAGTTCAGCAAACACCTAAAAAAGTGACCGAAACAACGACATGTCATTTTATCTGGTATTTTTAGTTTTTAC